>VWZU01018340.1:90332-114347 GCA_013397095.1 Sterrhoptilus dennistouni | reverse complement strand
GGTGCGCAGCCATGCACACACCGCACAGTGTGTTCGCAGTGGGTCGGTGACGGGCCTTGGGGGCAGAGTTGTTCCCCCCAGAGCCCTGCAGTGCCCGGGGCAGCTCCCACCCCTCACAGCCCCCTGGTCCGTGCCCGCCCCATGGCGTGGGAAGGCTCCACGATTCCTCTTCACAGCAGGAATTAGGACACGATGGTGCTGGATATGCCTGTCAGAAACAGGCATGGGCAAAGCTTGCACTGTGTTGGGTGTTGCAGAACAACAGTGGGTTATCAAAGGGAGAAATAATATTGGGGCTTCTCTTGTGTTTGGGGCATTCTGAAGGGTGCATAGGGTTTGTGAAGTGGAATAAAGGGTTATTTGGGGCGTTGTGTTTGATTTCATGATACATAGTATGGCACATAGCTTGGAGTTGATGCATTTCTCGGTTTGATACAAATAAGGGTTTGCCTTCATATGTTTTGTACCTTGAGCAGTAACTGAAGAACCTTAGCTGTGTTTTTAAATATATTCATCATATGTTGTGCTTGTATAGGTTTTTAGTCAGCCTTCAGTAATCACTGAGATTTCTGCCTGCTGGATTTTTCACAAAGCTCTGTTTTACAGGATTTATAGTGTTTACACCTCTAACTTTGGAACAGAAGTTACTCAACAAAAATGTCGAGGATTGAAAAAATGAGTATCCTCGGAGTGAGGAGTTTTGGGGTAGAAGATAAAGACAAACAAGTTATCACTTTCTTTAATCCATTAACTATTTTGGTAGGACCAAATGGTGCAGGAAAAACGGTAAGGCTCACTTTATGTTTGGATTTGAGCCATAAATAGGTCTGGAAGGCCTTAACATGTGAATAATAGTTTCTACAGAAAGGTGTTAATCATATTACAAAATCATGGTGTTTGCTATAATTATTGTTATTAGAAATCTGGTTTCATGCCTGGAATTTGCAGACCACTGGTTGATATTTTTAATAGGAAATTGATCCAGATCCTGATTAAAACTGCAGTTGCAAAGTATCATATTTTCATGGTACTCAAAAATTAAAATGTTATTTCTTGCTCTTTACATATCTAACTCATTGTAAATGTTTGGGCTGTTGCTGTGGATTTGCCTGTAGTCCATCTTGGTTACACTGAATTTGTCTTTATAACTATAAACTTATTTTTGTTTTCTTAGACTATCATTGAATGTCTTAAATATATATGCACTGGTGATTTTCCTCCTGGCACCAAAGGAAAAACATTTGTTCATGATCCAAAGGTAAGTCATAGTGACTAGATATAAAGTATGTTAACTCCTAAGTAAATTACTCCACTGCACTCAGGCTGTGAATAAAACAGGGATGCTAAAATGAAATGAGGAAAAGCAGAGAGCTGGGGGTGGTTAGAACATACCCCACAGCTGGAGAGGCACATGTTCCTTTGGACCTTGAGAAGAGTTTCCCTCATTCTGGTTTGTTGTGTTTGGTTTTTTTTGCTCCTACCAAAGGTTGCCAATGAAACGGATGTCAGAGCTCAGATTCGGTTACAGTTTCGAGATGTCACTGGGGAGCTCCTGGCTGTCCAGCGCTCCATGGTCTGTACCCAGAAAGGCAAGACTCCAGAATTTAAAACACTGGAATCTGTCATTACTAGAACAAAGTAAGTTATCAAGTGTTGCTTCTTACTTTGGCATGAAGATAGGTTTGGATTTGGTGTATTTTTATGCGTCAGATAAGAGAAAATTACATAATGTATTCCTTGACATAGCTACGAGTGCTTTTAGATTATAAAGATGTGTAGTTTCATTACTTTATCTGTTAGGTGATTAAAAAATCTCACATCTGGTAGCCATGGTGTTAAGAAATTACTCATATCTGTTGACTTGCATTTATTTGAAAACTTTATTAGTAATAAGGGTGGTGAGACACTGGCACAGGTTGCCCAGAGAAGTTGTGGCTGCCCCATTTCTGGAAGAGTTCAAGGCCAGAGTGGATGGGGCTTGGAGCAACCTGGTTCTGTGAGTAGCATCCCTGCTCAGGGCAGAGGGAATGAGATGGGTAGTACAGACGTTTCCAACCCAAATCATTCCATGATTCTGTAGGATACAGTTTGAAAGTATCACTGTGTGAAGTACGTAGGCTTTACTTTCTGTAGTACCGTTTTCAGTTTCAGATAGTTCTTGGCCCGTGTTTAACTCCCGTCCCCGCTCTTTAAGTACATTCCTTTGACTCGAGCTCTTCTGCTCCCTCTGGTGGTTCCTCAGAGTTCTGAGCTGTGAAACTGACTTCAAGAATTGGCAGTGCTAAATGCCTTTGTTGAGCATGGTAGTTTTGTGCCTAAAAACTGTTACTTGCTAAATTTTTTGAATGGGTATGTTAAAATGAGGTTATACTGTTAAAATGCAGTTCACTTTTTTTAAGAATTTGCCAGTAACTTCTTTGGGGATTTTCTTTATCTCCACAGGCATGGTGAGAAGGTCAGTCTGAGTTCCAAGTGTGCCGAAATAGATCGGGAGATGATCAGCGCCCTTGGTGTTTCCAAAGCTGTGCTTAACAATGTCATTTTCTGTCACCAAGAAGAATCCAACTGGCCATTAAGTGAAGGGAAGGCCCTGAAACAAAAATTTGATGAGATCTTTTCAGCAACAAGGTTTTTCCCTTTACTTTAATTAAATAAAAACTAAGTAAAAATGTCTTCTCATAGATACATGTTAATAAAAATGTCCAAGACACTGTTTCGTATGTGAGTATTACCAAAGCAGCTGAAACTTTCCTTTTTTTTAAGGTATATCAAAGCACTCGAAGCTCTGCGTCAGGTACGACTGAAACAAAGCTCGAAAGTAAAAGAGTGTCAGACAGAACTGAAATATCTAAAACAGAATAAAGAGAAAGCACAGGAAATCCAGGATCATCTCAGGAACAGAGAAGCTCAACTGGCTGCTTCTAAGGAGAATGTAATATCAATTGAGAACCAGCTTGAGCCTCTAAAGGTAATTTCCATGAGGATTATGTTAATGCTTTAATACAAAACAATAAAAGAAGTGAAAGGTGTATGAACTTCTTGGTTAAAATCTTGCACTTTTGTATTTAATCCTTTGCCCTGCAGCAGAATCAAGCATACCTCAACTCACCTGGCAGATGCTGCTCTAATCTATAAACAGTCATTGAAGGGTTAAAAACAGAATTCTTAGCAGCATTAGGTTTTTGTCAGTTTAAAATCTCTTTCAAATTTAGCTGGGATCTGAAACCATTTTAAGTTATAACTAAAACAAAAACCAGACTAAAACATTCCCTATTTAAAAAACATATTTAATGAAACTGGAAGTTTTGCACTTAAACCAATTGATTATGGGGTTCATGGACTGATGAGATGTTTTACTTACCACATTCTTTTTCAGAGCTCTCTAGCAGTAGTTGAACAGAATCTCACAAAAGTAATGAGGTTGGATAATGATGTGAAGGCCCTCGAGAGCAGGAAGCGGCAGATGGAAAAAGATAATCAAGATTTGCAACAGAAGATGGAAAAGGTTGCCTCTGTGATAAAAAAACTCAGATTATTTTACTTTATCCGTCTGAGAAAAACAGTTTTCAAGTTTTGTTTGCTGCAGATTTTCCCCCTGTATGTCTTATTATAGAAATTCTGCATGTGAGGTGTTAAACTCTTATTGTTCTTTTAATTCTGTTGTGGTAAAACCTATACATTTTTAAAACATCAATAATTGGCTTACAAGTTTGTGTGTGGTGTACAGGTTTTTCAAGGAAGTGATGAACAACTGAGGGATAGATACCAGAACCACCAGAGAATAATGAAGGAGAAGGAGAAGAGATTGTTGGACTGTAAGCGAGATTTAGATAGAGCCACTAAAGAGTGCCAGAGATATAACAGTGAGAAATCCGAGCTGCTTGTTGAACAAGGTATTTTGGACTTCATTTGTAGACTTGTATGTTTTCTAATGCAGTTGAAGTCTGGAATGGAACTACTGATAATTGAAGTGATCTGAACTGGATAAAACTCCTAAAATGTGTATTAGTTCAGGTTCAGTTGCACAGTGTGAGAGTCTTGCTGGTGGACAAGTTTTGGTGTTTTTTCTCTTGTAGTTCCTAATGTATATTTTTCTGAGTTATAATTACAGCATGTAGTACATTTTGTTATATAACAGAGAAAAAGCATGAAAGCTGAATGCCTATAGCATTCTCCATGTCTCACATGGGGACTGGGGACAGGTCAGAACGCTTTAAAGTAAATAGTCCTTCAATTGTGTATCCTTTTTTTTATGGATTATGGGAATTTTAGTAAAGCTGTAGTAGTTGAGTCACAGAATATATACTTACATAAAATTTGTTCAGGATTTGTTTATCTTGCTTTTGAATTACTGATTTACCTAATTAATAAAAATTTAGTTACCTGAAATGGCAGTCTCTACCTACAGGTTGTTTTTATTCCGTAGCTTTTTGTGTTGTTGAAAAGCACTTCAAGGTTTCAAAGGCTTCCATCTGGCTTTGAATCCTAAGCATGCTTCTGCCTCAGTTTTTTGAACATTTGTGTCACTTTTTCTTTTTGTGAAGGTCGTCTTCAGCTGCAGGCAGATCGTCACCAAGAGCACATTGTGACCAGGGATGCTTTAGTTCAGTCTCTGGCAGCACAGCTGGAATTAGAGGGGTTTGAGCGAGCACCTTTCACTGAAAGGCACATTGCCAGTTTTCACAGGCTGGTGAAGGACAGACAGGAGAGAGACACAGAAGCTGCAAATAGGATGATGGTAAGGATTTTGTTGTTGGAGTAGTGTAATTTCTATGGAGCATTGTTGTATTATTGCTCCATATGAGTGCTTATGGGGCTGGGAGAAAGTGTTGGTAGGGGGGAACTGAAGCTGTTTTTTTTTTTTTTCTGGAATTCTTGCTTATGTGTCATCTGCATCTTTCCATGGAAGTTAGTTTTGGAATTAGGAGTGGTCATCAAGGCTATTGAACAGGCAGCTAATCAGAGATGTTCTTCTAGCAGTCCTCATGCAGGTGGATCACTGACAAGCTCAAAAACCTTAGGAAGAATTACAGTGGGCAGCTGGTTTAAAAGTAAACAACTTTTTGTTGAAGTCACGCTGAAAATGGGGTTACTGTCACTGATATGATGCATCTGCATTTTCCTATTAAAAACGTTTCAGCAGATAATTTTGGACAAGGTGTAGTTTTCTCAGTATTTCAACATTTTTCTGTGGTGAATATTGGCACACTAGTATGAAAAAGTATTTTAAAATATTTTCCTGTAAAAAAATAATTAATGTATTGTTGCTGATCTTCTTTCAGAGAGAATTTGCACAGAAAGAAGCAATGAAACAAAAACAGATAGATGAAATAAGAGACAAGAAAACTGGATTAGAAAGAACCATTGACCTGAAATCAGACATTCAAGATAAGAAACAAGCAGAGCTGAAGAATGTAAAATGTGAATTGCAGCAGTTGGAGGGATTTTCAGACAGAGTTAGTGAGTTGGATGAGGAGATCGGCAAGATGGTAAGTTAGTGTGTAATTGAAGAAATTATAGAAGCTTGAAGTAAAAGCTTGTGGCTTTATCATTAAAAAATACACCAAAACCCATAACCCCTCCTTGGTGTTTACTCTTTCAGATGTGTTTCTGCACTTTTAATACCCTGTGTGCTTTGTCTGTTCACATAGTGCACCCTTTGGGGTAGAGTCTGTTCACTACCTTGTTTTTGTACAGTCCACACATAGAATGTGCTGCTTCTGCTTGGTGAGTTGTAAACAGGGTAATAGCACTCCTGACAGTCAGGAGATTGGTTACTCTCAAATTATTTGAAAATTTTGAAATGAAAATTCCATACTACCCACATTTTTGGAGATAACTTGTTTGTGAGATGGACTGGTTGGTTATAGGTGTTTCATCTGATGAAGTAAAGTTACAAACATTTTATGTTCCAGCTGAACAGCCAGTTACGCCTTTGTAGCCAAATATTTTATGTTTGTTAGAAGTACATGAATTCTGCTTGACAGTGTTTTTCTAGCCTCTTCACTAGGGTAATTCCAAATTTAATATACAGTAGATACTAAAATACAGAAAATCAAACTAAGTATGAGTGAGCTTCTGGTAATAGCATGAGCAAGCTGGGGCAATCCTGCATTCCAGAACTGCATCCAGTATTTGCGTGGGGCTTTCCTTGCCCCACACCAATGTCATAGGCTTTGTCCTTTTACATGTAATATTAACAAATCTTGTGTCATTCCTGTAACAGCTACTGATGCTGCTGTCAGGGAACTGAAGAGGTTCCTTCTGTTTCCTTTAGCTAGAGCTTTACTGATTTTTGTAATTATTTGTGTCTTCTGGGCTTTTATTTTTTGTATAGGGACATGAGCTGGAGAAGGCTGAGAGGAACAGCAATGTAGAAATACTGGAACAGGAAATACAAACTCTGCAAAATGAGAAAATAAATCTGGACAAAGCTCTTAGGAGGTTGGATCAAGAGATGGAGCAGTTGAATCTACACACCACGACGATTACCCAAATGGAGATGCTGAAGAAAGACAAAGTAATGTTTTTATCAATATCTCATAAGAGAGGGACATGAAATTGATACAGTCTCTCCAACATTTGTACATTTTTCAGGTGTTTATCTACAATCAGATGTAGAGCTTCTGACTGACTTCATAGAAGCTATTAGCTTAATAAATGCATTGATGATTATAAACCTGAAGATAGGAAAATTTCATTTAACATGCTTCGTTTCCCCAGGCAGAGAAAGAAGATCAGATCAGAAAAGTAAAGTCAAGACATTCTGAGGAACTAACATCACTGCTGGGATACTTTCCCAATAAAAAACAACTTGAAGACTGGCTTCATGGTAAAAATAAAAAGATTAATCAGACAAGGGATACTCTTGCTAATCTTAAGTAAGTATTGATTTAATCAATTATTTCTCCACGTGTTTTTATGTAAATATGAATTTAAATGTTGGAAAGTTTAATATGTTCAAAATACTTTTTACTTTAATACTTTTATGAAATACGTTTTACTTTCATCAGTGTATCATTCATATAGGTATTTAATTCATATAGGTATCTGCAAAATCAGAGAAAACATCCTGCAGAGTTCCTGTGATACAGAGGTGATACAGTTTGTGCTAGTTAATAAAATCACACTATTTGTAGTGTGTCAAAAGCAACACTAAAAGCAGATAGCAAAGTAGTGATCTGGAATATCCTTAATTGTTTGTACTAATTCTAGCTGAATGAATGTGCCTGGGGCTGGAAATTGCTGGTCTTCTGATTCTCTTGTAAGTCACAGAGTGGTTAATGACTGTATCATGTGTGATATCACAAATTCATGTGTGATTACCTGTTCCTGGTTTCATTTGATTATATAAAACAATTAGTTAGAGTAGGAAGTTTCTTACCAGTAATCATCTAGAAAACAAAAGGGATTTAAAATTAAACACACTATACTTGGATGAATAAAAATTTCATGCTATAGATTGCCTGAAAAATTAATAAAGAAGAACTGCTGAATAGTTCTGTAATTCCAATTTCACATTACCTTTCCATGGTTTTTGGTTTTGCTTCAATAGTCTAAATCTTTGCATTTGGGTAATAAAAGTGTTTCTGCATTAATATTTCAGCAAGCAACTGGCATCAGTAGAACATGATAAAACTTACACCAGTCGTGAGCTGCAAAAAAAAGAAGCCCAGTTATCTGATCATGAAGCAAAACTTTTTGATGTTTGTGGAAGTCAAGATTTTGACAGTGACCTGAACAGACTTCAAGATGAGATTGAAAAAAGTTCCAAGCAGCGAGGTAAGTTCATATATAGCTTTCCTTTTTTCCCTGAAATACTGATTTAGCTGATTATACACTGTTTATTCAACATAAGTCTTTTGTTTGTTTTTCACCCAGCTGTGCTTGCTGGAGCCACTGCAGTGTATTCACAGTTCATTACACAACTGACAGAGGAGAACCAGTCTTGTTGTCCAGTTTGCCAAAGAGTTTTTCAGACAGAGGCTGAGCTGCAAGATGTCATTAGTGATCTGCAGTCTAAACTGCGCCTTGCCCCAGACAAACTGAAGTCAACAGAGTCTGAGCTTAAAAGAAAGGAGAAAAAACGTGATGAAATGATGAGTCTTAAACCACTGCGGTAAAGTACTTAGGATACCATATTGTTACAGGCTGTGGGTTTTGATGATAAAAAACTATGCAGGCATCAAGGAGGCTTTATTGTAGGGCTGGTTAATTAATTCCAAAATGTCACTGTTGCGATAAGTATTTTGAGAGAATTTGAGAATGTGTGAGGGTAGAGCTTTCCTTCACAAGAGGGCACTCTTGTTCAGTGCTTTGTACCTTCTCCTGAGTACTTGCTGTAATGAAGTTAAAAACCAAAAGAGATTTTGTTTGCTTGTTTGTATAATTACCTTAGCTGGGTATATAACATAAGCTTAGTTAAATGTGGGCATGAATAAGGGGGTATTATTTTAGCTAAATTTAGTCTTCCACTACTAAATTGTATCATGGATTTTGTGATCTTGAGTGTCTTCAATTTATGCTGCTGTTTCTGACCAAGAAAAGTTTAGGAATTTGTATTTTATTTAAGGCGAACTGTAGTTGAACTCCAAGATAAGGAAATTCCAGACCTGAGGAACAAGATCCAAAATGCAAACAGAGATTTAACAGGCCTGAAGGGTAAGGTGGAAGAACAGGAATCGCTCCTCCAGACAGCTTTGTCTGAGGAAGAAGCTGCCAAAGCATGTTTGCAGGATATAACTCTGATGGAAAGGTATCAGGTATGCTTTGCTAACTTTTTTTTAATACATAAAATGATATTCACTTGCATTTAAATATGTAGTTATTCAGTAATGTGACAAAACTTTGGAAGTATTTTAAAATAAGGGCCTTAAAGACAGTATAACATAGGTGATCTTGTACTAACAAAACTTCAATTTACAAAAGTGGTTTTTTTTAAGCATCACAGAGTCCCTTGAGTTCTGATTCCATTTTGTGCTATATGAACTGAAAAAAGAGGTGTTAAACACTAATACAGTAGTAATGGTATTTTTCCTCATACTTCCAGACTGATATTAGGGATGTTGAACGAAAAATTGCTCAGCAGGAGGCTAAGCTGCTAGGGGTCGATTTAAGTAGAACTATGCTTCAAGTAAGCCAAGAAAAACAGGAGAAAAAACACTTGTGGGATACAGGTAGGTCCTACCAACCTGTTATTTCATTTTTATGCTAAAAGTAGCATTCCAAAATTCTTGCCATTAAAGTTTTAGTTTATTTATTTTACATTCTCAAATAACTGTATTCTCCTAGTTCATTGTTACTGTTTTTTGGAGTCATACCAGCTTAGAGATTAGAAATTTCCTAAGGATTACAATAATGACTTTAATAACAGATTGACTCTGTTTTTATCTGCAGTTACTAGTAAAATTGAGTTAAAGCAGAAGCTGAAGCAGGACCAGCAAAGCCAGATTCAGCAGCTGAAGAGTGCAGTCAATGAACTGAAGGCAGAGAAGCTACAGATCGTCAGCAGCATGCAGCGGCGGCGGCAGCTGGAGGAGCAGACTGTGGAGTTAACCACTGAGGTTCAGTCCTTATGCAGAGAGATCAAGGTGAGAAATACTCTTAATTGTCTAACCCTTAGCTTTGCTGGCCTTGAAATAAAAAATAATAATCTTGTCATAGTTAATATTGTGTCTAGTCCTAGACAATGGGATGGATGTTTAAATGTTTGTTCTGTGATGCTATTGTGTATCTTTGGGGATTTCCAGAACTTTTTAATATATATTTTCACATTTTCTTTTTTTAATACACACAAGAAATAAGTAACCGTGTTACTTTTTTTACTGCTTGAACCATTATTAATCTTTACCAGAATGCAAAAATAAAAACTACTTTTTCCAACTACTTTTCAGGAAGCAAAAGAACAGGTACTTCCTTTGGATGCAAAGTTAGACAAATTGCAGCAGGAGAAGGAGGAACTAGTCAATAAAAGGACTGCAAGTACTAAAGAAACACAAGAGAAGGTTTGTTTGCTCTTGGCATAGCCGTGACATAGGATTAGATACTGGTTTTCAGGCATGGATGAAAGCTGTGGTACTGAGTTGGCTTTTAGGAAACATCAGTGACTCCAGGAGGTGCTTTAGATTGATAGAGCTTTTAGGAAAGAAAAGGAACATGTCAGTCAGGACGTGAACTCAATTGTAATTGACCTTTGTTAGTCTTGAAAAAAGACTTCTTGGGACATTTGGCAATATTTAGTGGCTGATGGCGTTCTAAAGCCCTTCCTAGTAGACCCTAAAAGAGGAGTAGCAAGGATGATCCATCACCTGTCCTTGCCTAGAGACACACTGGGTATTCCCAGGTTCAGTGGCCCTCATTCATGTTGGGAAAGATTTTCATGCTTATAAGAAGTACTGAGGTTCTAGAAGCTGGACACTGTTAGAAAGCTAAAGGGTGTTACAATAAGGAGTTGTACTTTGGCAGTGGTGTTATCCAGTATGTTTTATACAGAACATATCTGTTCTTGGACATAAGACCATATTTCTTTTGAAATCTTTTCTCTGCAGATGAATGCCATAAATGACAAAGTTAAAGATATAAACAAGTATGTGAAAGAAATTGAAAATTATATTCAACAAGGAAAAGATGACTATAAAAAGGTAATCTAAAAACCAGTCAGTAAAAAGTTGGCGTCAAAAATACTATTGTTTTTAAATCATACACCATTTTCTTAATATATCTTCAGCAAAAGGAGTCTGAACTTGATGAAGTAAATTCTCATTTGGCTGCCTGTGAGAAACAGAAGGAAAAGATAAGTAAAGAGATGGAAACGACCCGACAAGACGTTGATACTCAAAAGGTGGGTATATTGTTTCAAATATACTTGGCATAGTTGACATAATTCCTAGTTTTAGTTTGTCTGCCTATGTCTATAATGGTGTGAAATCAGCTTCCTCTTGGCTTATTTGATCAGTTGTTAGTCAGGGTAGCTGCTATGCCTGCATTAGGCTGAAAATAGCCTTGAGATTTATATGCGCAAATTTAAAAATTGTCTCTATCATCTTATGGTATTTCAAAGAGTTAAGTCTGGTGGGATAGTAGTCAGCATTTTCAGGAGTATCTTTACGTGGAGGATACCTGCCCGTATAAGTAAAGTTCAACTGCAGGTACCAAAAGTTGGTTACTACTCCAGATTTATCATGTACTTTAAATTTTTCTATATATATTTCAAATACTGTTTACATTCCTTTTAGGAAATATGTCTTCCCCATTCTGCCCCTTCAGTTACTGTTTACTGTTGTAGAACTGCAATAGGCAACTTGGTTAAATATCATCCTGGGTTAAAACCAGGACTACTTGTCCTGGTTTAAACACGGATTAATATTCTCAAAAAGAATCACTCTCGTGTTCACTTGCGACAGTAAACACTGCTAAGTGTTATTCCATTTTGAAAGATGAAATAATACTGCTGATTTCCATTTTGCTCTATTTCTAGGACAAGGTAAGTTCTCACTGTGATAATTTTTGTTGTCAATTATTTTATGAGTGCCGCATGTTTCAGAGTTGTGCAGAAACTGATACATTGTAATTGATAACTAACATAATGAAACATTATACAATGTCTTGCTTTCCTCGGAGCCAGATACAGGAAAGGTGGCTGGAGGATAACCTCACTCTGAGAAAGCGGAATGAAGAGCTAAAAGAAGTTGAAAACGATATAAAACAACTTATGAAGGAGATGGGAGAAATGAAAGTCCCCCAGATGAAAAAGTAAGCACCTTCAAAACAGAATGGTCTGCTTTGCACAAGCATTCATTGAACATCTGAATGTTGTAGTAACTGTGTTTTAGTGTATCCTGGTCTTTTTTTCCCTCATTCATACAGACCACTTCCTCCTTCACACCTGTGTTTGTTTCGTTTCCCTATGACGACAGTGTAAATGACTCAGTGAAATTATACATTGCTTCTGGCTAGAAATAGAGATATCTGCTCATACCTGTTCCAGTCCAATCCTTTCCACAATGTTTGCAGAGAAATCCATATTTAAATAATTCATGTTGCTGGATGAGAGTATTTAGTTTCTATTTTTAGTCTGCTTACTTAGTTCCCAGCAGCAAATTTTATGTTTACTTCAGTAGTTTAGTAATAATTGCTTGGACAATAAACACTTCTGAAAAGTAATTATCCCTTTGTTGGTTCTTGCATGTGAAATATTTATTAAGCAAGCCAGAGCTCACCCAATAACTCAGGTTATTTTGCTCAGTATCCATCTATAAAATTATTTTTTTTTGTTTCTACATATAGAACTTTAGCATTTATACTTGACAACTCGCTTCTCGCACTCAGAATAGTGATTAGAATATGTTCTTAACAAACTTAAAACTATTTTTATTTCAATAGTGACTTCATTTCTGTGGCATTAGTACTACAATTTTAACTGTTACAGACTTTATAGATGTGATCCAATGAGCTGTTGTCTAACATTAAACTCAAAATAGAACACTGAATAAAAAACTGAAACACTAAATACAAAATACTTGTTTATCAATTATGGTTTCACAGTGAGCAGAAGAATTTGGAGGAGAGAATAGAGTCTCTAAAAAGGAACCACCACGTCGCACTGGGCCGCCAGCGCGGGTTTGAGGAGGAGATTGTTCGCTTCAGAAAGGAGCTCAGGGAGCCACAGTTCAAAGATGCAGAAGAAAAATACAGGGACATGATGATTGTCATGAGAACAACAGAGCTGGTGAACAAAGACCTGGACCTTTATTACAAGGCTCTTGATAAGTAAGTGTTGTCAAATGAGAATGATTCTTAAATGTTTTCATCTTTATTAGTATTGATAACCTTGGTGCAAAAGCAGCTCTCAATTTCAGGCTTTCAGGGTAACTTAGAGTTAAATTGATATGATTCCTTGAGATAGATAATTTCTCTTTATAGATTCTGGTATTTAGATATTAAGAAAACATAACAAGGTATAACTTCTTAAGTAAATTAATGAAACTACTGGAAACTGCACAGGTTGGTATGATGTAGGAAATTTGTAAGTTAATGTCTATAATGTATATATATTAAATGCATTGATGGCAATAATTGGAATTTTAATACAGTCATAGATGAGTCTGATATTTGTATTCCCAATTCTCTGAAAGACTTATTTGGAGTTTTGGTTGTACACTTATATTTGCAGTACAGCAAAAAGTGAGAGATAAGGAAAGGTGAAATTGATGTTTAAATCATTCATTTTTAACCTGAGCCCTTCTACTTTCATTTCTGTAGTAATATATTTTAGGGAGTTCTGGTCATATCTTAATATGAATAAGATATGCCAGGTAGATTTCTTGTTTCCCATGACATTTTCTCAGGTAAATAATTGTGTTTTAAAGAATATTAGAGTGTAGAGGGTTTTTTTGCCCTTTTCCAGTGTGGGTGGTTTTGTGCTTTAGTATAAAGAAAGTAAGATCATAAGAAACTTGTCTGGCATTTGATGGAAAGTGTAGCAAGTTGGTTCTTGTTTCTGTTTCCTTTGGATGCTTGTTTGCTAGTCTTGGACTGACTGGACAAAAAGAGCATCTCAAAATTGGTAACCATATACAAAATAAAACATGTGGCTCCCTAAAAACCCTGTTTGTTTGGTTATAGTGATGGAATAGCAGTGAACAACGTGGTGGACAGTGGGAGAGGATTTTGGAATCAGTGGATACATTTGAGGAAATAGAAAGCTGGTGCTCAGCATTGAAAGATAAATATTAGGAAAGAAAAAAGAGAAAGAAACATTTTGGCCACTGTAGGAATTCCCAATACACCCATGTCTTTACTCAAGTATGGAATTTTGGCCTTCTATTTAAAAGGGTTTACTAGTGCTGGAAATAGCAGCACAGAAGAGTAATTACGTGGTTGAGGATACAACATAATGGTCAAGAAGAGAAACAGAATAAATGAGAACTTTCCAAGTTGAAAAGACATTCTAGAGGAACCCGGTTCTAATCTCGTTTGATAATAACATTAAATGAACATAATATTAGAATGTAAGCTAATCCAGAATTTATTGTGTGAATATCTAAGTTGTTCAGAGGGTGTATAAGTCTTCCCTTTCAGTTGTAATGGAAATGCACTCCAAGAATTTCCTTTTTAGAATTTTTTTTCTCTGGTATCAAATTATCTATTGTTTCTATTTAAGGCTAAACAGGAAAACAGTCTGGTAATTTCAAGAAAAATAGATAAGCATCACTTAGCGGTAATCGTCTGAAAAATCAGTGAGACAAAATGCTAACTCTAATGGCCAAAGCTGTATCTGTGGCTGGGAAAACCAACACTTTGGGTATTCCATGCTATCAGATGATCTTTATTGACTCTATTTAGAGATTCATGATAAATACTGATGAGGAATGCATTCTGGGGGTTAAGTAAATAGTTGAAAACACTTAATTTTTACTTAACAAAACCTATTAGAGTTGATACCTGAGGATTCCCCAGAACAGGTGGAAGAGTAAAGGTAGAAAAGGCATATGTAAAAGTCTGATTCAGAAGGATATTTTATTTCCACCACATTTTTTGAAATAAGACATTGCCATAAAGTGAATGAGCATTTTTTTTCATTACTGAGTACCTTCTCTGTAAAAAGCCAGGTTAGAAATGCAGTGTCCTGTCCTTTTCTGAATGTTTGTAAGATTTTATCTATTAATGAACTGAAGTCGTGCTACTATGTTAACCACAGAAATTAAATTTAAAATTATTAACGATATCCTGTGTTAATCTCGGTGGTGAAGAGAAAAGTTGTTCTTGTCATAATGCCTGTTTGGGTAATTACAAATTATATTCTCAATAGGAATTCTCTGCTCTGAGGAGGCTTCAGGTTCTCCTTTCCTGCTGTTGTTTGCTCTGTTGGCAGACAGTGCCACAGAGTAACACTCCTGTTCTGCAAAGCTTAACATCAAATTCATCTTCTTGGTGTCAGGCTGAAAATAAACCTCACACATAAATCATAAATCTCTTAAAAAGTGAGGAAAGTCATTCTCCATTGAGTGACTGCAAATATATTTGTTGTCATTACTTTCTTACTTCTTAAAACTGAGCTGTTTGTGAGCATAGAATTATTTATGCAATGGCCTCTTGTTACTCTTTAGGTACTTCTCTCCAAAATAAACTAGTGTTTTCTATATTTTTAGTAAAAGCATTAAGGGAATGGAAAGGGATCTGCCACCTGCCTTAAACCCCCTAGCAGTCCACAGCAGTCCATGGTTGCATCTGTAACAGTTTTCATTTTTTGCTGTTTTCTAGAGCAATAATGACATTTCATAGCATGAAAATGGAAGAAATTAACAAAATAATTCGGGACCTGTGGCGAAGCATTTACAGAGGACAAGGTATGTAATAATTTAAGTTTTACCCAGATGTATCCATTTGATACTGAGCACTGCATATGGAAGCATGTTCGTTCACAGGATGGGAAATAGCTGGTTTCATTCTAAAGGCTGTATCTGTTCTTCACCACTAGAATCTTCTTATTGCACATTATATAGCAACTTGCAGGATAAATAGAGTTAATTTTCACTTTTCCTAAGGTTAGATTGCTTTGACACAGGACAGTGCATGAGTAAATTCCTTCCATTTTGGAAAAGTTAATTTCCAAGATGGATCCATCAGTGGGAGTTCTGAATGGAATTTTTATTGTTGCTACATATTATACCTCTCATCGCCCATTAATCCTATGATATTTTTCAAGATTTTTGATAATGTATGAACTGTCTCCTTCCTATTTTCAGATATTGAATATATAGAAATCCGCTCTGATGCAGATGAGAATGTCTCAGCCACTGATAAAAGAAGAAATTACAATTACAGGGTAGTGATGGTGAAAGGAGATACAGCACTAGATATGAGAGGAAGATGTAGTGCTGGGCAAAAGGTAATGGCTCTTTATCTTCAGTACACAAAAGCAGGGATTCTGAAAACTGACTCATGTAAATGCAGAGGAGTCAAGTGACCAAAGAACAGGCAGCTCCAACTCATTATTTATTATTGTGTACAACTTCCCTTCACTCTGTCTGGGTGTTGCACAGAATATGATTCAGCATCTGAACCCTGCTTTGGGCTGCCAAAATCCATTGTTTCAGATGGGCACTAGGCTGATGCCCTGCAGAAGTGAAGGGTTTGACTTCCCTCTGTCCTCAAGTTCAAGTCCTCCCATTTTGTCTCTTCCTAGTTACCACTGAGGTTACCTCAGCTGCAGGTCTTATCGATTTGCTCCCCGTTTTTTTTTCTTTCTGAGCCCTTGGTCTTCTTTTTGCAACTGCATCTACTTCTAAGTTGATAGGACCTCTCTTCCTCCTGCTTTCACCTGCTGCTGACTATACCCTTTCCGTTCATGTCACCCACATCACACCTAGCCATGCTTCCAGGTATTGTGTTTCCTCCTGTGCCATCAGCTCACAGCTCTGTGGTCTGCCCATTCAGCTTCAGTAACACACACTGGCCAAGTGGCCTGATGACACACCAGCTGTGACCTGTGGTCAGAGCTACATCACAGCTAACCACACCCACACATGTTGGGAGATTGTTTCCACCTGTGTTGTATTAAATGTGTCCTCTCCTAGAGTAGTTTAGGATGTTGCGTTAGAGTCCTGTGTAAATGAGAGTGAAACTTGAACAGGTTTCCTAGTTGAAATTCTGAGAATTCTTCTTTGATCATGAAATGTGATGCCAGCAGTCGTGATAATTGGAAAACATTTTTGCCAGCACAGTTTCCATTGAGTGTTCTGTAGTTTTTAGTAATTCAGAAGATCTTGTAAATATGATTGCACCTGTTGATGCAAAACTAATATAGAATATGGTAAATCCTACTGTCATCCATTTTAGTAAGAAGTCAGGAGTTCAGTAACTCAAACTTAGTAATATGCAGACAAATTTTGACCTGCTGCAGTGGGGTGGGCTCGAGCAGAGTGTAGGGGTAATGGAAATGGCAGTGTCATAGCATCTTTACCTCAGATTAGAATCTTTCCAGTGTCATCTGGGTTTTGAGTACTTCTTTGTAGAGTCGCTCTTCGAATTCAAACAAGAAGTTTCAATGTAGTTTTTCAGTAATTAGTTAGTTACTGTCATTTTGCGAACTGTCAGCACATTATTCTGTAAACTTCAGTCACGGTTTGTAATGGCATTAAAAACAGGTTGTTACGTGTAGATCCTCTTTAAATAGTTTGAAGCTTGATATTTTTGTGTTTTTTCCTTTCCCTCAGGTGCTTGCTTCTCTCATCATTCGCCTTGCTCTAGCAGAAACATTCTGTCTCAACTGTGGCATTCTGGCCCTGGACGAGCCTACAACCAACCTTGACCGAGAAAACATCGAGTCCTTGGCACACGCCCTGGTAGAGTAAGTGAGCTCTCCTTGTGGTGCTTAACAGTGGGTATTTTTCAGTACCCTTTTGGCAGTAGTGAATTATATTTTAAGCTGGCACGTCTTTGTTGTGAGTAGTTTTAGATTCTCTATCTGGAAAAGAAAAAGGTATTTGTTACATAATATGAGGGGGGCTTTTTATGTGTGTAAAAAAAAGTGGATAATCAGCATTAGATTACTCCATGGTTCATGTCATTCATTGTCAATAATGAAATATTTTTGTGCCATGTATTTGCAAGCTCTCTAATGCTGGCATGGGATTTAGGGGAATGCACACTCAATGATATCTCTTTGTAGGATAATAAAGAGCCGCTTACACCAACGCAACTTTCAGCTTCTGGTGATTACTCATGATGAAGATTTTGTTGAGCTCCTGGGCCGTTCTGAATATGTGGAAACATTCTACAGGATAAAGAAGAACATTGACCAGTGCTCTGAGATCATGAAATGCAGTGTCAGCTCCCTGGGCTCCTATGTTCATTAGAATGCCAAGTAATTGCATATTATAGACATCCAAACCTGCTACATTATACACTGCCTGACTTGATAGAGCTCCGTGTAGGTGTCTGAAAATGTAGTTCCTTTGTATCATATTCTGTTGAAGATTTGTAACAATTTTAGCCAGAGTCTAAAACTGTGAGACTTTTAAACCTCTTGCCTTTCTAAAAATTTCTGACCTTAGGAATCACCATAACTGAAAGAATTTAAATTAATACCTCATAGTTAAATTTTTATGTCTTTTATGCTTTAAAAGTGCAAATAAAGTTGTGGTGTTCTTTGTGTATGTCCTGTGGGATGAGTTGCAGATTCTCTGGAATAGCTGCAGCTCTGCCTCTGGAATATGGCTTGCTCTCCATCTTTGGCAAGGTCAGCACTGATGGCTGTCCCTGTGGTTGAAGGTGTGTTCATTGCTACCCACCTAATCTACCCAAAATTGCAAAGCTTCAAAGAGAACTTTTACTACTTTGTCTACAAGGCTGCCTAACTCTGGCTGTTCAAAGACACAATCTTCCCCAAGTCAGTTTTGCTTCAGAATAAAGTAAAGGCCCACCTCTGACCACATGAATGAGTGATTTCTCTGCTCAAGGAGTTACGTGACGTTCTGATTCTTCATGGCAGTGTCTGCAAATGGGAAAATGAAATGTAAGTGTCACAGATTTAGTGTGGATGCTGAGCTTCACATGCCCTGCTCTGAGTTCTTCCTGAGGCTTTTTCCTTGGTGTGACTGCAGCTCTCTGTCAATGGGAGTGACAGTGGGGCCAGGCCAGGGGCCTGCTGCAAAGGGCCTGATCATCCTGAGCCCTGAGGTTGCACAAACCATGCCTTGTTGCTACTGAAGGCATGCAAGTCCTCAAGGAAGGAATTTCTGGGTCCCTGTTTCTTTCTAGGCAACTCAGGGGGTACCTTGAATTCTTGGTAGAAATCCACAAGGAGGAGCTGGACTTGGAATTCTTTAAATCCTTGCAATCAGCAGTGAGTTCCTCCTCAGCAAACAGTGTATGACCAAAGCAGAAGTTCAGAGGAAGAATGTTTAAACCACCACAAAAGAAAGTTAATTTCTACAGCATCAGGACATTTCTCTTTAGCAAATGTTTAAATGAGCCTGAGAACATTGCATTGTCTTCCTTCCAGGGTGCAGATATCCCTTTATTGCAGAGCTAAAGAGAGGTTGACAGGGGAGGAGGGTGCACCTGCCATGTGTGGACAGGGCCTGGGGCTGGCTGAGCATGATGGATCAGGGCCTTTGCCCCTGAAGATGGTGCACTGAGCCCCTCACATTACATCACACGCCTCTGACAGTACCTGCTGAGGAGTCTGGATACCTGCACAGCAAAGGACAGAGCTCAATATACCACAACTCTGATTCTTCTTGATGGCAAAGGCTCAGCCTTGGCAGTTGGTGCCTTAAAGAGTAATGGCAGAAACCAAGATCATCAGCTAAGGATTATTTCCACCTAAATTTTCTGAAAATTCTGCAAGCCACCACTGTCAGGGTGACCCCAGTCACGAGGAAACCACTCAAAGATAAGAAAATGAATGAGGCTTCCTAGCAATTACGTTTCGACAATTCCCCAAAAAAGCAATGAACACATAAGTGGGGAGGGAGTGGGGGGAGTAGGAATAGGAAAATGCTACTAACCTGCATTATATTTGCAGTTTTAAATATGAAGTCTCACTGACTCTAGTACTACTTCCTGAAGGGAAATTTTCTGAAAGATACAATCAACAGAAAAAAAAAAACACCTGTTTATTTTAGTATGACGTGCACACCCCAGCTCTGCACTGTCATCAGAAGTGACTCCCCAGCTTTCGTAAATTCTGTCCTGCTATTTTTCCTAAGTTAAGGCCATGGCTCATCGTTCCTCTATGAAGTACTTCAGGTGCATTTTTACCTAATTGGCCTTTCCCAAGTTCATCCTTGCACGTACTTTGACATTGAACATTTTTCCAGAAGATAGGAAAAACACGGGAAGTGTGGTGGGAGACCAACCTCTTCTATATCAAACCAATTAAAATGATTTTTAAAAATTCACTGAATAATTTGAATACCCCACAGGCTCCTTGACAATCAACAACATGGAAAAGAGACTCTGTCTGCCCCATGGTTTTCATGTGGACTAGAAAATAAAAAACACTTTTTAATGTGAATTAAGCGTAAGAGAAACTTCAAATGCTTTCATGATATTCTGCTGTTGATGGGCACCTTTTGAGAGTGAGGCCCTGGTTGTGGTGGTGCCCACAGGAGGCAGCAGCAGACAGGCACCATCAGTTGCCCCCAGCCCCACATCAGGGGGGTCCCTGCTCTGCCATGGCCTGCCCTGGCACTTGGGGACAGCCACCACCCAACATGGGAGGGTGGCACCGGAGCAGAACATCCCAGGAGGGGGATTCGTGCCCTTACATGATAAGGCACCAAGTGCAGAACCAAGCAGAGACATTTTATGGCAAACACAGCACAGATTTATTGCTCTACCCCACGGGGCAGGGGGCAAAGTGGTGAAGAAAGTCTGTCCACTTCCCATTTTGGTGGGAGTGGGGGTGGATTTCCAACAGGGACCCAACCTTCAGACAGCAATCCATGCACACAGCTCAGAGGACAGGCAGACACTCAGATACACCGTGGTTAAGAGCCAAAAATAACAGCTACAAAATAACAAAACTATCAAGTCCGTGGAATTGCTGTACGGAATTGAACTGAGATTCAGGCAGTTGCCTGGGATGGTGATTACAAAGCCCCTTGTCTGAGAGCACCAAACACCAGGAGGTGCCTGTTGCCCCGGAAGGGTTGGTTGGGTGCAAATCCCTTCCAAGTAATTTAGTCTGGCTGCAACCTCAGCTCTGGCAAATGCTTTTGAAGCCAGGGATCTACAGGAGGTGGAGGGCTTTGGCGTGCACTGCTCAGGGGGGAGACTTTGCTTCCACCTCTGTGCCATCCATTTCTTCAGTACCATGAATATTTTTTGCTCTATCTGCACTTAGTCAGCAAGGTGCCAACTACTTTCACTATGAAGAAAACCCAGAAGTCTCCAAGACACTCCTGTCTGAACATTTTGTTTCTAAGTTTCTGAACATTTTTGTTTGTAAGCAATAGAAAAGCAGTACTTTGATTTTCTGATGCTTCCTTCAGTACCACTTCTGCAGTACACCTCTGGTGCCTGTTAACAGACCACTGCATAACACCTGCCCTGAAGTACTTTGGGTTTGCAAACTTCAGAGAAGATGAATTTTAATTTTCTTTTTAAACAAAAACTGCCTGAAGTAAAAAACTGACTGACTTAACTCAGTACTCCTAGGTGCAACTTCTCCATGCAGCTTCCTCCTACATGCCGCATTTTAGGCAAAGAACTTTTACGTGCCCTAGAAATTACATCAAAAAACACAAGCAGATGAGATAATCTACAAACACCACAAACCAAAGCAATATATATAGATGATGCTTTCAAAAGCTTAATCATTTGCTGTCTCCCTGCAACTTTGCATTTAAATGTCACACCAAGTATCATCTCATCTATTTCAGTATGACAGGGTTGGCTGCTCCCTGGGCAATCTACCAGGAGCCAGCGTTTACTCTCTGCCTACTGCAAGATAACACCTCTGGGGAATGCCATGCAATTTGCAAATTCTCCTTTATCTGGCTCCATCCTATTTGTGTAATTTGATCTACACAGGAAAAGCAAATTGCTGGAGCTTTAGTGCACCCTTCCCTCCAGCTGCAGCGGCTCAAGGAGGCAGGAAGGTTCCAGCACTGCCAGCCTTGCAAAGGGAGAACTCAGTTTGTAAAGCAAATAAACCCAACCACTGATTCAAGAGATACCACATGTGCTGATGCTATACATTATGCTGTGACCCATATTTGGATTTTTTTCAGCTTATAAAATGTTTTATTTAATTGCTCTGCTAAGTAAGGAAGAGCAGACATGAGAGAATGGCCTGGAAGACGTGTGATGGCTTCTCCATGAGGATTTCATAGAAGGCAACACTGAAATAGTGTTGGAAATCAGAAAATGGTTAGTAGGGTCATCCAAAACCAAGCCATCATGGACAAACTGAAGTTATTTATATCACCTCAATTAAATCATCCAATGGACCTCCTGAGTTCTGACATTGTTTCTTAATGCCGTGGTCCCATCCTGTCCCTGCACAAATCCTCCACCTGCCACAGGGATGAATTTGGCTGCTAAAGCAAAGGTGAGAAGGTGACTCAGTTGCCTCCCCTCACTCAAACTGCCAGGGAGAGGGAGCTGAGCACGAGGAGACTGCAGGGAAAGGAAAGGCACCTGGGAGAAGTGGGTGCCTTCCCTGCCAGCTGTGCTGGGGCCTCTTCCCATCCTGAGCCAGGAATGGCCAAAGCAGCTGGGAGGGAACATTTCCACTCCTCCTCCCAGCCAACTGCGCCTGGGATGGCCCAGCACCAAGGTGAAGTTGCTGCTTGTCCAACTGGGGAGGCACAAATGCAGCTCAGCTAAAATTATGGGCTGACATTCCCCCATTTCCTACGGAGCCAGGGTAGAGGAGGGGACACTGCCACAAGGAGCTGTAGCCCTGGTAAATCTGCCAGCCATTGGTCATACCCATTTCTTTCCACTCATTTCCACCAGTTCCACTCATGTCCACCAATGCTATCCCATGCTGGTGGTGGCCATGACTCCAGCCAACTCTTCTGCTCTTCCTTTGTGTGTCGTGATTGTGGCATCCAACCTTGGCTTTGCTGCTGGAAAAAAAATAAATAAAATAAAGAAAAAAGCTATGGCTTTGGGTACAGAACAGAGCAAAATTTCTGGGTTTGGCTGCACTGAGGATCTCTTCAGATGACTTCTCTGTTTTCTGGTGTCATCATCAGAAATGCAGCTGTGGAAAGGCCCAACCAATGGTGGCCCAATGGGCACCATCACCCCCTGGGCTCTCCTCCACATGGAGGCAAGAGGAGCATAATGTACCTAAAATAACCACTTGGATAATTTCTCTGAATTGGTTGGGACCTACCTGGGGTGGCTTAAATCAAGCATGAAGAGCATGTGGTGGCAAGGCAGGGTGGGCACAGACCTCTGGGATCCCTCTCTATGCTGCCTCTGGCCACAGCTGGACATACATGGCAAAAAACAGCAAAAGCAAAACCATCTCCTCTATGACAGGGAGACCCAATTCAGGCTGGGCTCATATTCCTGGATTTCTGGTCCACTCTGATCAGCAGCCCTGGGCTCATGGCTGTGGTGTCCCAGCACCCCAGCCCATTTGGAAAGGAGAGCTTGACTGATCAAGACTCTTGGAAGGAGCTGTTTTGGTTCCCTGCAGGTGCCATGATCCTGGTTCCTCTGATCCCCTCTCAGCACAGGAAACCGCCCCCCGCCCCCCCAACCCCCCATCCCCTCAATGCTGTTTCTCATAACTGGGCTCCACTTTCTAGGTATTATTTTCTGCCCCCACAACCTAAATTGGTACATATCAGCTTTTCCTATCAGCAGGTTCATGTTGCTACATCAAGAGTTCAGGGAATGATTTTATCTGCCTTTGGGGGAGGTGGCATACATCCTCCAGTGCATGATTTGGAGAGTGGGGTAATCCAAAACTATGGGAACACTCTCCACAGCCCCCCACAGCCCTGTGATCCCACTGGGACACTGCACCAGGGCACAATGGTGGGTCCATAGAATCTTTCCTGGGGTCATGGTGCATCCTGCTCCAGCAGCTTGGCTCAAGGGAGGCAGGGACACCAGCTTTGTGACAGGTGGACATTAAACACCCTGCACTGTGCAGCCCTGGATATGCACCAGCTCCCACCTGGCTCTGACCCAGCCTCTCCATTTCACAGGAAATTCAATGACTGGGAACTGTCACTGTCCTTTTTTTTTCAGAAAAATAAAATTTTTCAGGCTAATACAGGAACAAATGGTGAGTGCTGTAGTCCAGTCCTGCCACTGCAACCTGAAGTCAATGGTCATCCCATAGAAAAGGAGTGCAGTGAAGTGTGTTTGTTTGAAATATGAAGTTCAGGCTTCCTCAGGCTCCCCCCAGGCTCTGTGCCACCTCAATTTCATTGAAAATTTGAAAAACAAAAAAACAAACCAAAAAGGTTTAAACCTAAATTTTATATTTTCTACAAATTATATTATAAATATAGAAATTAAACCTAATTTCTATAT
>VWZU01018340.1:59368-90306 GCA_013397095.1 Sterrhoptilus dennistouni | reverse complement strand
TTCTAATAATTTCTATATTTTCTAAATTAATTTAACAATTTGCACTATTTATAAGCCTTTAAGCAGGTGCCAGCTGAAGTTGGGCTTCCCTGGACAGGGTTTGCTCCAGCTGGGGCAACACCACTGTGGAGCCTTGAGGAGCTGGTGACAGCAGAGCCACAAGGTGCTGCTTCACCTGTGCATGCAGGAGGACGAAGCAAAAGTAATTTAAGAATTTGGAGAAGAAATGAGCCATTTTGTTAAGTCAACTTTTTCCCCCACAACATTTCTGCTGACAAGACCAGCCATGGTGGGAAATAACTATGGGGTTTTGCCTGTACTCCTGCTCAAGAACATGGTGGTTTGGATCTTTGAACTACTGTTGGTTTTCTGATGTCCCCTTGGGTGCTGTGAGAGGAACAATGTGGCATGGCATGAGATGGCACTGAACAGTGTGGGACACCATGGGATGGTGTGGGACTCCAAGCTGGGCATTACAGGAGCCATCCTCCTACAATGAAATTTGTGCTATAGAGCTGAGTAAGTCCTGGCTGAAACCAAATACCCACATGCCAGAAAACACCCTCAGCTACTTCTTCCATTACAAAAAAGAGCACTTTTTTTTTTTGTTTTCTCATATGTTTAGCATCTTGATAAAGGTTTTGAGGTTTTCTCTTCCTTCCAAGTCTTTGACAACTGGAGCTTGCTGGGGCTACTGCCATTATGGCCAAAGGACATAAGTATTTTCTGGCACACAGTTCATCTCTTCCTCTCCAACAGCATCCCTGTGATAGGCCCTTCCCTGAAGTGCTGCTAAAGCCCATGATCCCCCTTCCTGCTGGTCAGGGCTGAGCTGTAGCACAAGGCACTGTGGTCCCAGCATGGCCCAGGGACAACTGGGAAAAGGAGCCTTGCAGGAGGAGAGGTCCAGGGACCTGCTGGTGCCACATCATCCCTCATGAGACAACCAACACCCAAGGCAGGAGCCCGGCAGGCATCCAGCCATGGACATTCTAGAGCTGATCCTTCTGCATAACAGTTTGTCTTTCCATTGTGGAGACCAGGAAAGCACCAATGGATATTTCTTTGTACATAAGATCATGCCTTGACTTTACACAAGCTTTGCAACGCACTTGGTTCAGTCCTGCACATGTCCATGGTTTTCTGCATGCAGCACTTTACAAACGTGCTTGATAGTAAATAGATCCTTGAACATAAAAAAAAATTCTCATCTTCTCATCCCAGTATCTCTGTATCCATCAGTTAGGTGATTAAAATCTGCATGAATATATAGAATAATAGATAACGTTATTCAATGTATGAGGAGCCTTATTATTACGCAACACCCTCATTTGGGGTGTCTCACTCCCACTGCATCCTCTGTGCACAGGAAGCCACTATATTTGGCACAGTAATGGAACCACACTATAAAAATGGTGCTGTCTCAAGCAGAGAGGCAGAGAGACCCTGGCCATCCAGCCCAGACAGCACAGGACGTGCTCAGACAGCGGTGACAGAATGCTCCCCTCGCTGAAGGCAGCTTTCACTCTACTCTCCCTGCTCCAGCTCATCTCTTCCGTACCCGTGACTCTACGTCCCACTCTACAGCCACAGAAAATACTGAGGGAGGTCATCCAGCTGATCCAAAAGGATTTCTCAGGAGTGCAGGTAAATGCTGCTACACCTCTCAGCTTTGCTTTGCTTTCTGACCTCATTATCAATGATGATGATGACGATGATGATGTTCTACAGTGTCCAAAGCCAGGTACAGGCACTGCCACCACAGGGACTGGTGCCTGCTTGGGTGGCAGGAGCCCTTCCCACTGGCTCAATCCACTCCATCCCACCTACTTCTTAGGGCGCCCTGGCCCATTTCAGCCTAGGCTTTGTGTGATCAGCACTAGACTTGGTGGTACAAGCAGCTCCTGGGGTCGGGTCAGACAAAGTTTTCCACCTGATGTTACGTACTTTGCAGAAAAAAGTGCTGAGGAGCAAGAAAACCTTCTGTGTCAGGGTGACAGAGACAGCTCAGGGGCATGGACATGGTGGTCTGGGCAGTGTGAGCTGTCAGGAGATCCCTGCTCTACTCCCACTGAGCACACAGGGATTCTCCTGCACCTTCCCAAACACCTGCTGTGCAAATGCAGGTCCTGTGTCCAGGAGCCTGTTTGGAAACAATTTGCTGAAAGATGGATCTCCGTGCTGGCAGCACCAAGGGTGCATCCCTGCCATGGCCTGATGGAGAGGGATGGAGACAGGATTCCCCTTCCTGGGAGAGGGCAAAGCAGTGCTTCTGGGGGATGGTCTATAATTATGGTCTTATAATGACAGTCTCATAACCATGACTCTCCATTGTGTTGTCTCTCCAGGTCCCCTGCAATGACACCCGAGTGGCACAGGTTCCCTTCACGGATCAAAAGGTAAATACCTCCACAGGGACAGGCAGAAAATGCATTTATCATAAATACAGACACAGCCAGGGCCCTCCTCCCCATGGGGCACAGCTGCCTGAGGTGGCTTTTTTAGTCACCGAGGGGCTGCTCAGTGCCAGCTGCTGGGGCACAGCTCAGGTTACTTCCATAACATGAGAACAGGTTACGAAATCACTGTGGAACCTCCTGCCAGTCCTGGACACCTGAATAAGCAACTCCATTCAGCTACATGGTTCTAATCATTCCCCTCTATGTTCCACAGATGCAGGACCAGGAGCTGCTGTGCCAGGCAGTCTTGGCACTCAATACAGTCACCAGGTGCAAGGATAAATACGAGCCACTCATCACCAACCTGAACCGCCTGCATGACAGGAAGGTAAGCAGGGAAAGGTGCAGTGCTGCCCCTCCTCACCTGGGCTGTGCTCTGCAGCCCTGGCCCCACGATGCCTGTGCCCCCACACTGAGGGAGCCACGGGGCTGATCAGGGTTTGTTCTCTTGGATGGGGCCAGAGCTGGCATTGTAAACGTGCTGGTGCTTTAGGTTAATCTGCCTCTGTGGGAAGAGGGTGACAGTTCCCACCAGCCCCAGCCACCCCAGAGCAGTGGTCATGGCAGTCACACTGCTGCCAGACCCTTGTTCTGAGCAAAGGACAATTCCTGACCTCCCGGGCCAGCATCCTCACCCCTCTGAGTTATTTGCTGAGTTATTTATGAGGCAACGGAGGAAAACAAAGCATCTGTCTGGGCTGGGTAGCCTAGCTACTCACCGACCCAGCTGCCAAATCCTGCTGCCAGCTCTAATGTATTTATGCTTTTCCTTCCCCAGAGGTGCCACCCGAAGAATGAAAATGAGATCTACCTGCGCCACTTCTTGCCAGCGCTGGGGAACTTCACCCAGGGGCTGTTCAGGCGCGTGGGCTTGTCGTCCAAACAGTGAGACGGGCACGGCAGCCAGCCCGGGGTCCCGGCATCTCACTGCTGCTAGCTCTAAAATAGGTTTTACCCAGTGGTTTTCTTTTGTTTTGTTTCTTTTTGCTCCTCGTTTCGTGCACTTCCTCAGCCCTGCTCCAGCCCTCCTAATCCCAAGCAATTCTCACAACCAGAGGGGACACCCGCGGTCCTGGGCTGCCGTCGGGAGTGTCCGGGTCCCCCAGGCTCTGGACTTCTCCCAGATTTTCCGTCCCGGCGGCGTGTGTTAGATGTAACTCAGCCTTAGCAGGAGGGGTCTCATCTGTACAAGGCTACCCTTAACTCTTCCCTGCGGCTCATCCAGCCGGGATGTGAGAAGGCCCTCCCCGGGAGGGTTTGGGAGCCGGGAGGAGCAGAGAGAGCATCCTGGACCAGCTGCCGAGGAGCCCGAGCTCTTAACTCATTCATCTGCTCCTGCAGCACTTACCAAAACCAAAACCCGATTATCTGCTTCCTGTTCCCCTTAGAGACGGGGGCTTTCTTTACAATCATCTTCTCTTCTTAAAGAGATCAAAATCTAGGCTGAGATGATGAATTTTTCACTGATGTGTTACCAGGTGCAGCTGATGTTCACTGTGCAGCTGTTGAGGAGGTGATTTCTGGGAGCAGGGCTGGGGAAGTGCAGCATCCGAGAGCAAAAGCTGGGAGGGGAAAGGGGTCGGAGGGGCTGGAACTGTTACTGCAACTTCAATGTGTCTCTTCTATTGTAGGTAGCTTTTAAGTTATTAATACTGAAGGCAAGAGAGCATGTAAGATAACTTTGAATCTAATGGGTGCTTACTGGCATCATACTTCCGAAATTTATTTATTATTATATGTTATTTAAATAACTTATTTTTATAGTGTCTAATCTTAAGATTCAAGACCAAAAAGTCCTGGCTGTTAAAAGCTTTTCTTTGCTTGGGACCCAAAATAGAAAAGAAAAGCCAGTATTCAAGGTTTGTTTTGAAATTACACGGTAGTTGTGTGGAATACAATCATATTTAAAATGTTGCTACCTCATTCTAGGGAATTCTCACTGTCTGATTGCCTTTGCACAACGATGAATGAACATGTGCTGACTTGTAATTTATTATTCTTCTCTCTATTTAAAATATTGCTATTAAGAGAGTTAATATATTCAAATTACCATGTGTTTGAAGGTCTTCATTTTATTATTTTGTTTGTATCAACTATGCACTGATTTTATTGAAATGTCCCTAGGCTTAAGCAATAAACAATTGAGTTGAGCTCTTTGTGTCCATAGTTTATCCTGTCAATTCCCTCCTACCTTCAGCAGTTAATGAGGAGCATTGGGGGAGCTGCCTCCTTGTTCAGGAATGCTCCTTGGAAAGGCATTTTTGGGGCAATGTACAGTAAATGTCCCCACTCTGCTGCTGAGAAGGCCTCGAGAAAGGAAAAGGCACCAAAGAACCCACCTGGCTTGTGGCTTAGGAAACTGGTGAAAGGAAGGGCTGGAGGGGGAAGAATGAGAACCTTTGTTTGGGAAGAGGGCCTTGTGCATGGGGCCATGGTGGAGGGGGTTTTGGGGTGCAGGCTGTGGTCTGGGGGCAGAGGGGGCTGAAGGGGGAGCCAGCAGGAGCCAAAGTGGAGCTGCAGGCAGGGAAGGCTTGTCTGATGGGAGAGAGAAGGAATGGGGCTGGCTTATGGACCAGAACCTGCTTGGTGCCAGCAGCACACAAAATAACCCCTGGAAATTGTTACACATGCTCTAAATGCATGAAATAGGGCTCAGCTGCAGCCTTGGGATTTGCCCTGGACAAACCCCAGCACTATCAGCACCAGGGATGGCAGCAGCAGAACTGCATGAGAGCAGAACACGGACAACACCCTCAGGCACATGGTGTGACCCTTTGGGATGGTGCTGTGCAGAGCCAGCAGCTGGACTCGATGACCCTCATAGGTCCCTTCTAACCTATTCTGTGATTCCATGATTCTGTGATTCCATGATCCCTGCTGCCATCATCTGCCAGTCACCACAGGCAGGATGTGACAGCTGGGCAAACCCTCAAGGCTCTGTCTCAGTGGCTGTCCTGGAATCTTTCTGGTTTGGGACAAAGAGAGACAAAGAGGGAAGAGCTGAGCTGGTGGATATGACTTCTGGCAGAGCCCAGGCTCAGGGGCCATAGCTGTATTCGTGATTGAGATCCTTGGGCAGGGTCCTTGTGGGATGGGAGATGCTCCACAGAGCCCAGGGAGCTCCAAGAGGAGAAAAACTGAGGACACATTTGTGAGTCAAGCCCCTTTCTTTGGTAGGGAAGCAGGGCAGGTTCATCCCTGGATGGTGGCTGGGATGGAGGCACAGCCAGGGCTCCAGAAACAGTGGGGACCCCACTGGGGCTGTAGCTGTCCCTTCAGCCAGTGATGGAGCCATCACTGCCATCAGCTCCATCCCACCCTTGGGAAAGGACATGGGAGTCTTTTAATTTGCTGTTGTGTTGGATTATTGACCCTGGATGGATGTCAGGGCCCCACCACAGCACCCCTGTCACCCTCAGCTGGGCAGTGGGGAGAAAACATAACAAAAAGCACGTGAGTGAGAGTAGGCAAGGAAAAACAATCAGCAGTTACTGTCATAGGCAAAGCAGATTTAACCTGGGGGAAAATTAATTCAATTATTCAATTGATTGTCAATCAAATCAAAGTAGGATAACGAGAAATAAATACTAAACCTTAAGACACCTTAACCCCACACATCCCCTCCTCCCAGACATAATTTTGCTCCCAATTTTCTCTCCTTTCTCTCCCAGCTGCAGTTGTGCAGGGCTTTTCCCCAGGGCACTGCCATTGTTGCCAATGGGCTGGGCCTTGTCAAGCAGCAGGTCCCTCCTGGAGCAACTGGAGTTGACTCCATCAGGCATTGGGAAATCTTCCAGCAGCTTCTCACAGAACCCAGCCTTGTAGCTCCCCACTACCAAAACCTTGCCATGCAAACCCAACACAACTGCTGACCTTCTCATCACACAGTGATGCAGTTTTCCACCATGATTCAGCCTGACTAGAGCAAAGGTTAACTTTTTCTGTGATTTGAGCACTTTCTCTTTGCTTATTCCAGGTCACCTTGATCATGGGGAAAATCCCTGGGTCTGCAGGATGGGGCTATTGCCTCCATCACCTTGTCCAGCATCACTTTTAGCAGGGATCTTACCACCACCACCACTCATCCCACACCAGTGGGACAGCTCTGGGCATGCTGGTGAGCACCCACCATCCCTGGAGGCCAAGGATGCAGCCACACAGCCAGAGCATGCTCCCTTACCTGCTCTCCATAACAGGGAGGTAGGAAACAGCCAACTCTCCACTGGTAAATCCCTCACAAAGGTCTTTCTGTGTCGGTGACTTCACCTAACTTCATCCGGGGCATCTCGGAACCAGACAAACAAAATTACTCTCAGTTTGGCTACTCCCAGATTCATCAAGTGCTCACAAGTTGTTATCTGGTGGCAAGTTGCTGTTTGAGTTAGGAAAACTCCCTATTAGTTATTACAAAACTCCAAAGTTTCCCAGCTCAGCATTTCTCGTTGCTATTTCCTGTGGCAGTACCGGTTGGTGGGGCTGGCAAACAGAGCCTGTTGTCTGAAAACTCAGGTTGTTGTTCCCCAAGCAGGGCAGGATGGACAGGGCAGTCTCCAACTCCCTGATATGCTGGAATAGGGCCACAAACCCCCAGTCTCCCAGCACTGACGCAGCAGGACTATCCACACCACCTCCCTGCACACAACCCTGCAGGATGCTACACTGCTTTGGGGATCCTGTTTGGTCAGGAGGGTCCCCAGCTCTCTGCAAACCCCCCAGGCTGATGCCCTGCTCCTGCCCAGGTTTGTCCCCACAGGGCTCTGCCATACTCTCTGTTGCTCCCCAGGTTAAGAAACTCAGGGGCAGAAATCAGTGTGCAGATGAAGGATGCTCTACGTGATCTGGAGATATTCAAATGAAGCATGATAGAAGATCTTGCAGAATGCTCAAAGGAAAATAAAAAGAAAAGTGTTGCTATTGGAGTGTTCCAGAGCTGTGGGCTACCCCAGTTTAACCACTTCCAATTCACGGTGTAGAGAAAGTCTTGAGATATGGAGAAATGGAGAATCCCCAAATCAGGCAGGTCACTGTATGTGACCTGACTCCTGTCACTGTCATCTTACAATGGAAATTTCATAAAGCAAGATCAGAAGAAAATTTTGACTTGCACAAAAAAGACCTGTTGCTCTCCTAATCGGGAGCAACTTTGGAAAGTGCCTATAAGGGAAAAATAAGTTTTTCCTTCTGGTTCAGCAATTTTACAGTAATAAATTGAGGTGCTTCCTCCAGAAAAGTGCACACAGTTACAGATCACCAAACAATCCAGAGACTAAGAGCTGAAGGAGTCCAGCCAAAGCAGCCCATGAGTATCCTGGTGCAGGTCCTGCTCACCTTCCTGGTGCTGTCAGCCTGCCTGACTCCATGGGTGCACACACTACAGAACAACATGCTGAGGGAGAGCATCAGGCTGCTGGACCAGTTCCAACGGGAAGAGGTAGGGCTGGTTGGTGTTGGTGTACCCACTGATGGGAGGGACAGACTGTCTCACCAGGCTTGGAGGGACCAATGCTGAGCCAGAGGAAGGTGATGAGCACGGGGCTCACGATGCTCCTGGGGCCTGGCGGGTGGCCGGATGTGTGTCAGTTGGTCTGTGCACACCAGGACAGATCCATGTTGTCTGGAGCCTGACTGCTCCTCTCCTTTTTGTCTTCGTAAAGGTTCCCTGTAACCACATGAACGTGACAAATATTTTTGCAGATTATGAGGTAAGAAAAGAACCCAACCATAGAGCCCTGATGGGTACTGGGAGGATGCTGAGGGCCAGAGGAGTGCACAGGGCAGTGGGAGGCAGGTGGGAAGCCTGGGATCCTGCCTGTCCTGGTGTGATGCTGTGGAGGAGCAAGGAGCCCACTGTGAGCCCCCAGCACAAACGCTGGGCTGCCCAGCTAGTTCTCACCACTCCTGGTGTCCTGCACAGGTGCCCTCACCATCCCACACCCATCTCCACCTCCAGCATTGGTGGCTTCTGGCCACCCTGGGGACAGGGAGAGGCCAGAGGGAGGGCAGGAATGGGTACCTGTGCTTGGGCAGCAAACAGAGGTTTCAGCTTTTCACAGACAGGAACATCTCCCTTTGCCTTGGAGTGTGGTCCCCAGCTGAGACCCCTCCATGCATCTATTGCAAAGCATATTGAGCACTGGGTAGACCCAGTATCCCTCTTTAGCCCCTCATCTGAGGGAAGGCTCTGCAGTTAGCACAAGATTTAATAGCAGATAATAAGGTCTCTTTCTGCTCTGAAAACTGCTGCCTAAGCCAAGCTCCCCAGCCCCTGAGTTCCTGTTTTCAGAGAAAGCCCATGCCCTCACCTCATGCCACACCCGGTGACATCTGAGGGGCTCAGCACCCCCCAGGGGATCCCTACACCCCTTCTGCCACAGGGAGCAGCCCTGGGTGTGAGAAGAGATGCCTGAGACGCTGCACAGCCCCACAGAGTTGCCCATGCTCATTGGTCACTTGTTTGAAGATACTGTTCAGGTGACAGCTGAGATAGAGCAGGCAGCACTGGGAACATCCCCCGAGGAGGAAAGTCAGATAGTTTTTATTGCCACCAGCACTTTACTTATCAACTCATCTTCCACATGTGTCTGCTATGGGACTTCTCAAAGCCCCTAATGAAGGCAAACTCATCCCAGGTGCTTTTGTTACTCCTGTAGCACCTTTGCCTGCTCAAACCAGCTTCACTCCCAGGGAACCTGCAGGGAGCAGCTTCAGAGGGTCCCACATCCACACCTGCAGGAGGAGCACGATGCTCCATCACAGGGTGCTCACTGCTGTGCCACACTGCCACAGCTTCTGCCAGGGGTTGGTTCCTCCTCACCAGGAAAGCAATGGGAGCAGAGCCAGGTCTACACAGATTGAGCTAGGAAGCTTCAGGGAAGCTTTGGCACCTCAAACCACAATTTTCACCTATCCTTTAGAATAGAAACGTATTATTTGTAGTGTTTTAATCTGCTGCTAATAAGCCATGACTATACAAAAGGGTTTTTTTAAAAACCATGTGTCTTTTCCCAGGGACAGAACAATACAGAGATCTTCTGCAAAGCTGCCACAATTGCTCAGCAGGGCCAGAGCTGCCACAGCCGCCTCGGGGGCGTTTATGACAACTTGCTCAGCCTGGTTCAGCTGAGGGGAGCAGGGTACAAGGTGAGGAACACTTCTCCCTGCACTGCCTACAGCCTTCAAGCTTCTCCCTTGGTCACCATTTTTGTTTTATTCTCCCACCACTACTGGCAGCCCAACCCAAGCTGCAGAACCCAATCCCACTCCAGCAAGCTTTTTAACAGGCCTTTTTTCCCATTCCAGGGGCCATGTCCTGTGGCAGCAGGCAGCACCACCTCACTGAAGAATTTCCTCAAGGAATTACACCAAGTCCTCCAAAAAGAGTATAAATATCAGAAGTGAAAAGACACCTCTTCTGTTTTTAAGCTATGACCCTATTTTTTCAAAGATTATGTATAGTAATTCTTTAAATAAATGTATTTTTGGACTAAATATGCTGGCATTGCATAGGACATTATATAAGGCAACATTTAAGAGATTTCCAAGTTTATGGGAACAAGGGTGACGTGGCTAGGAATTGCCAAACAAGCTGTCCTGCTATGGCATTAAGCTCATGCTAACATGAGGAATAGAGGTCTAAGCAGAAGGAAAAGCCCAAGAGAAGACAGAGGGGATAAGCCAGACCACAAACACGGCATGCTCCTGAAAGCTGAGAGCTCAAAAGCACATGCTCGAGCTGCAAAGGGAGAAGCCGGGTCTGGAGCTAAGCAAGTTCTCTCCTCACTTTACTTATAGCCTATATTATAACGTATAGATACATATGGCACAGCCCTTTGTGGCCCAGGAGTGAAGAGGCCAGGACTGTGCAGGGTTTGGTTCATGCATCAGCTGGGTCACAGGACTCTGGGGAGCTGCAGAGGCTGCAGACCATGGCAAACCTGGTACTGATGGGCTGAGCAGGCTGGGAGCCACAGGCACTGCCAAACAACACAGCTCATGGCAGTGAAGGGAACAGAGTTTAACATTTCTAGTGAGTGTAGGTAAATTCACACTATCTACACCGGTACAGGGTGTGGCTGCCTTGTGTAACACAGCAGACAAAGCCTTCTCCCCCTCAGCAATGCACACAGCAGAGGAGCAGAGCAGGGGCAGCACTGACCATGCAGGAGGCCAGAAACTGCTCTTGCAGTGCCCTGGCTCAGCCCAGGGCCACCCTAGCAGAGAATGGGCTCAAACAGGGGCTCCAGGAGCTCCTCAGGCACAGCTCTAGAGCTGCAGCCTCAGCCCACTGCTTTCCTCTATAGTCTTGCAAAGAATTCTCTTGTTCTGCCCTGTCCACCTCTTCCACAAGGTCCTGCTGCCCATTGCCCTGGGGCCTGGCAACAAGGCTCCAACACACCCAAAAGTCTCTGCACAAACTCCTCCAGAGTTCCGTGCAGCTCAGAGCTACAGAGGCATCTCACCCACCCCTCCTCACCCAGCTCCTGACACAACTGACTTAAAAAGATATGCTTTGCATAATGTTATTTGGAAAACATGCACACAGGGTGGAATTAGGAATCAAGAATTTTATTTCATGGTATGAACATGCTCCAGAGACACAATATTGATATATACAGTAAAATGAATTAACTTTAATAAAACAAGAAATAGTCAGAAATAAACAGAGTTAAAAAAAAAAATAAACAGACAAATTATATGGACTAGCAGTTTTTCCCTCTATACAGGCCTGGCTAAGCAGAACTGTGGAGAAAGGTGAAAGCTGGACAGGTGCAGACAGTGTTGTCAGTGAAAGACACTAAGGACCATTTCCCCTCCTCTTAAAGGATTAGGAAGAAGTTAAAAATTAAATAATTAATTTACATAACATTAAGCAAAAATCTCATTGTTACAGTCAATGTTCTGGAATGAGGAGAATCTTCTGTTAGCACGATGCAAAGATGAGCACACACAGAGTATGTTATGTAATATGAGTTTTGATAAATACTCTAGAGGACATACTGACCTGCAACAAGAAAGGCTGTATTAAGCTTTTGAAAGTCCATATAAATCAAATCCTTTCCTTATTAAAACACATTATGGGCCCATTAGACATTCACAGGTGGGCAGGGCTATAGAGAGGGCCCATGTGGTAGATCTACAAGCCAAACTCCCTGGTTTTACAAGAAACTTCCCAGAACTTCCACAACACATCTCTTAACAGGTGAGCCAAACTGACAGGGCACATGACCATGAGAGTGTTCCACTATTTAAAATCCTCTTCTAGAGCAAGTAACTTGCCCTCCAAGCCTCTGTAACAGGAGATAACCAGTTTTTCCAACTTGCCAACTGGAGGTGTGCAAGTAATTACTTACTGTTTTCCCCTGCTCCAAGGCTCACTTAAATATGCAGAGTACTAAGGTTTTCAGCAGCAGAACTCTTATGGTAATTGTAAATCATATGCCTTTATGTTTTAAGTATTTAAATATTTTAAGCAGAGTGCCACTGTTTGCAGCAGTATCTTGAAGTGACTGATACCTGCCAGGAAAAAGGATTTTCAATAGTCTTTTTGAAAGCATGGTTCTGGTTCAACTCCCATGAAACCAGACCATTCAATAAATGTCAGCACAAGGTACAACACAAAGAGGAAACAGAAGTTAGCCCTGGTTCTGAGAACTAGTACAGGCCACAGCTATGCATCTATCTGCTTGGACTCAGAACTGAAAGACTTTAAGCAGCATTTAAGTAATTTTCTCTCTGGATTTTTTTTATGAGAAGTATGTAATAAGAGATAATCCAACTCTATTCAAGCACCTTTACAATAAGATCAGTTCTTCACAAGCAAAACCAACTTCAATCAAGAAAGTTTCTGAGCATTTACCTCTAAATGCTATGCTAGAAAAAACAAATGCCAGTGTTTGTATCTGTATGAATTTAGGTGACACTCCCTCCAATAGAGAGGGCAGCATGTTTCTCCAGGTCATGATCCTGAAAAAAAACATTAAAAACACCAGGAAAAAGCTTACAACTTGTTTAGAATAGCACAGAATATATCCTTCAGAGCAAAGTACGTCCTTAAAAGACCAGTTTTAACTATTACAGATCCTGTCACAGACCTGTTATAGACCCCAAGGTACCTCCAGATAACCATCCTGACAGCAAGAAAGGGCATTTAAGTTCTTTAAATACTTCACAGGAACTTTCTGGTAAAAGCAGATGTGGCTACTAGCAAGGACTCAGGACACCTGAGGAGATGTCTTGTTTTCTGTCACACTGAAGGACTCCATTTTCTCCTGACAGCAACCACAGGTTTTAATCCTCCAGGTTTAAGTGAGTGACCTCACTAAGATGAGGTCACAGCCCATCCCTCCACCCTGGCACAGGAGCTCTGAGATACCCAACGCTGATGTGATTGATGAGTTATAAAACACACACAGTCTGAAGGAGATGCATTTTCTCTGTGACACAAAAGCAACATATTAAAGTGATATGTGTCTATTAGCAGCATAAATATCAAATAAAAAGAGCAGCCATCACAATTAAATGGTTATTATCAGAGACCAAACATTTTTTCCTCTCATCAGAGCACAGCCAGAGATGCACCCAGCATAGACAGGGACATAGACAGCACCAGCTATGTCATGGATATTGTTCTGGGAAAATTGGGCAATTCATTCTGTTTTACTAAAGGAGAGTCAAATTTATCCTCAGTGTAGAGCAGTGGCCAGTGCCTTGTAGCCAGGGATGAGGAAACAGAGCTATAGTGCTCACTGCCCCATGGCTGACACCAAGTCCTGTGTTACAGCATCCTCCTTAAATCATCTCAGCTATTCAGATTACAGAACTACTCACAAAAATTCCAGCCCTGAAGCATGAAAAGCTGCTAAAGTAACACAGACTTAAAAGAAGGAAAAAAGCTCTAATATCCAAGGTCTCATTCTCCACAGTGCCAGCAGATCACAAACAAATGGATAAAAACAGAAGAACTATTAGACACCCTTGTTTTCTGCTGCACTTAAAACAGAGCATGGTCCCTTTTCAGAAATCTCAAGACTTTTGTGTTTCATGTTTTCCTACCCAACTACTTTCTCTGTACAGCAAGACAGCAAAAAGGGAAAAGGACTGTGTATTCCACACACAACTCAACTGGGTTAACAGCCACGGTGAGGAATATTAAATAAAAAGATTTGATGCTCTTAAAAGTTTGCAGCAACTACATTCAAACACAGATCAGTGCAACAGAGGACAACAGTGAAAGCTGCCAGTTATGTGCAAAGCAGGGCATAAGTCAGATTTACCAGCCTTAACTTCAGGATTTCATTAACTAACATATCTAGCACTTAAACACACATCTAGAACTCAATCACACATCTATTTTCTATACATTTCAACAAGGATTACCAACGAGCTTCCCTGCACAACATGTTTAATACATGGAATTTCACAACCATCAATCATATATACCAGTTTAATATTATGTTAATATAACATACACTATACAGGCAACCAAGGAAAAATACTTTTTTGTTTTTTAAATAAAAAAATGTATCCATGTCAAACTGTGCCATCTCTTGAATTCCATATTCTGGCCAATCCTTATACACTCACTGATATTTACAGGAATTCTGACCAGGTCACACTACTGCAGCAGGGAATCAATGACAGCTCCTGGCTTGGCTGAACGTTTTCTGTTTGGAGAGCAGAAAGGAAAGGGAGAAACAACACCACACACACATCATTACGATGTCTAGAAAAGACAGGGACAAACCACATTTCAAACTACATGACATGGCTTCTCTGTAAGCAAACCAAGCAAACAAAAAACACAAGAAAGCATATGCTGAAATCTCCTCCAACAGCCCTCTCCTCTCCATCAGTACCAGTGTTTGCATTGGCAATGTGCCACACTCTGTTAAACTGCACCACCAAATGCAGAAAAACAAAGCAAGGAGCTGGAAGAGGAGACTGCAGCAAAAGAACATCACAAAATCCCCAGACAAGTCTTTCTGGACAACATTTAGTACAATAAAGAGAACTCAACTAGGTTCTGTCACACTTGGCAACACTTAACTACACCATGCAAAAATTTCGTCCTTTGCCTTCTCATTAAGTAAATGTTTGAAGACTTGTGGTAAGTTTGCATTTACAAGCTTAAGCCTTCCCTTGGATAAATCCCTCATTGCATAAAAATACCCCAGAGTTCTTCACCTTCTACCAGTCTTGGGCCTGGATCTTCCTTTTGAAGTCCTCGGCCTCTCCAGCTTCATCAGAGATTGCCTCAAGCTTTCTTCAGTGTAAGCTAAGTAAACATGGGAAAGGTCCACTTCAAAGGGCTAGGAAAACACCAGAAAAACTTGTAAGACAAAATCATCAGAATAATTTTATACACTGATCAATGGTGCTTTCATGACACTACGAAGACTCATTTCTTCAAAGGAAAAGAAAATTGAAATTGGACAGTTTGGCTCTAAATACAGAATGGCATCTTGGGCAGGACTTGGGCCTGTACAGTTCAATACATTAATTCAATAATCACTCACATCTTTCTCTTTTTTATCCAGGACAGGCGTCTGTTTCCTCATATTGTTTCCTGTATATGCAACACATTTCTGAAAGCAGAAAAAACGTTTTGTTAGTAAAGCCTACTGTGCACAGTAAAACTGACTACAGCTTCACCAGTTTCTTCCTGGGCTCAGTTAAACCCCTCAGAAGCTTCATTAGCTCGTACACATGCCAGGCAGCCATTCTTACCAGCTGCCACTCTCCTATGTCTTCATTCCAGTGAACGTAGTTCTCAATCATTTCCTAGAAATCAGGACAGTAAGTGTTAGACTTGCACAATCTACCCTCCATGTGCACTTTACAGAACATACATCCTAAGGCCTGGACAAGCTACTTAAGACTAGTTGCTCCTATCAGGAAAACTAAGTCCTGTGCAAAAACCCCCGACATTTATACTCTGAAGACTACAGAAAACACCAGTCCCAAATTGTATGCGCTGGAGAGCCCCCTAAAGCATGGGGTTTCCATTATGCCAACACCATCAGGACAGCAGTAAGCAAACACTGTAATATGGAAAAAAATGAAAACTATAAAAAGAATTTCCCTTACTTTTCCCATTAAATAGTCTGCAACATATTTAAGCTCATCGTGAGCTTTCAAAGAATGTCAAAGATCTAAAAATCCAGTCTTTGTGTTAGTATCAGACATTAGCGCACACACAACTTTAAGCTAATGGAAAAAAAATATTTTGAACAGACTCATTGCATGGGCACACAGTGAATATACCAATTAACTATGTGGTGAATGTGGTTTTCTTATTTTTATAAGCCTTTAGGAAAATATGCTGCAAGAGAACTGAAATTAGCACAGCACAAGCCCTGCCCCAGGCTCAGGAGCTTTGCCTTCACCTGGTAGTCCTGAGGAATGAAGTTGTCTATGATGAGAATCTGAAGACGAAGCTCCCTGCTCAGCTGACGAATGTTTTCCAGCAACCCTTCAATCTCTCTCTGATGCTCCTGTTGTAGATCTGCCATCTGAAAATAAAACAGGCATTTGAGAGGCATCAGACTTATCTTAAGACATGGTAACAGCCTAAAGAGAACAGTCTTTTGTCTGTATGATGTTTTTGGAAAACAAAAGCAAACTCTGGTTATTGGTACCAGAATATCTCTGAAAAATAAACCCTCTGAAACATTTCAGCTCAGAAATGGCTGAAAACAGCATTAAGTTCTCAGTTTCATAAAGCCAAAACTGGCCTTCTGCCAATCCAAGCTGTTTCAGGTAAGACTAGATGAAGAGCAGAAGACAAGTTGTATCCCTGGCAAGGTTTCAAGGAAAATCTCTGATCCCAAAGACCAAATGCATTTTTAATGAAACAGGAACTCCAGCTACCAGCCAAAGGACACACTGATGCAGTGGATCTGAGGATGAGGTAACAAGGGCATCAGTCATAAAGAACAGGCAGCTCAGAGCAGAGGAGCCTTTGGGCTGCAGCAAAGCAGGACATGGGGCTGCCAGCACACAACTTGTATTTTATTTCAGAGATAACCAGGGGTTTTTCCTTCAAGTTTTCAACATCTCAGGGTTTCACACAAAACACTTCTCAGCCTGGCCTGGGGAAAAACTCTACAACATGCTGTTCTAAAGCTCCAACTCCAGACTTAGTATTTGCGAATTATGTGAGCCAAATGCACAGCACAGAAAGACATTTCTGAACATACAGCACTTTTTCCAGCATTACAAAGCTGATGGCTTACCCTTCTTAGCTCTAGTGCCTCCCAGGATCACTGGCAGAGGACTTTAGATACTAACCTCTGACTTTGCAGCCATAAGCATGGTCCAAACTTTCTTCAGTTTTTTGGTTTTCCCCTGTGCTTCCTCCTGGAGGTTGGTGTACTTCTCCTCGATGTCCAAGCGTTCTTGCTGTGGACAACATTTAGCACAGACACACACACACATTAACAATCACAGAAACTCTCTGCAACACTACGAACAAGAGGAAAAACTACTTGAACAAAGCATCTGCCAAGAGCACAGAGCCCTGGCTGAGCCACGCTGGCTCAGACCTGCAGGGGTTGCACAGCCAGTGAGTGACCTGTGGCTTCTGCAGTGCTTCCAGATCAGAGGCACAGCTGGGCAACACATCCTGGTGTGCCCTGCCATTGGTGTTTGCACACAGCCACAGCAGGTAACCCACCTCCTTCTCCTCGAGCTCCTTGCGAAGCTGCTCTGCTCTCTTCCTTCGTTCTTCCAGTTCCATGTTTGATTCTTCCAGCAGCTTCTCTTGCTCCTCTGCTTTTGCCAGCAAGTCCACTCCTCCCACAATCACTTTTTTCTCCAATGCAGACAGTTTCTCCAACAGGGACTGGTGCTCTTGCCTAGACAGACAGGTGGGTGTGAGACTTCCTGAACTACCATGCTCAGCAGGCATCAGGTCCAGCTTGGTTTTATAGCCCAGACAGCACTCACAGGGCTGGAAAAACTTGTCTTGCTGCTGAGGGTTTAAGTGGGGATGAGGCAGTGCAAGTGAAAGCAGCAAGTTCCCCAAGCTCCAGCTGCCACCACTCCAGCAAAACCAGGTCAGCAGAGAAATGCCTCCCACTGCAAGTCACCTCTGAGAGGGGCTGCAAGCACCCAGTGACATCACCAGGATGCTCAAGGCACCCCCTACCCAAAAGGGCCCTGCCAGCACAGCAATGCCCAGAGGCAGCTGCTGAAATAGAGGGGAGTGAACAGAGATCAAGGCAGAGCAGCTGAAGTGCAAACCAGGAATGCTGGCTGCTGCTGGAGCAGTCTATTTGCATAGGGTAGTGTGACCTTGGCAGCTTTTTGGCTTCAGAATAGAGCACCCCTACACCCAAAATTACATGCTTGTGACTGTGCTGCAGGAAACCTGGCCTGTTACAGAACAGTACTGCTGCTCCTCACAGGTCTTGGGAAATTAATTTATGTTTCTAGGCTATCTTGCACAACTAAGTAAAGTTAAGAAAGGAAGTGGCAAAAGGATAAAAGTTTGTTTTTCCCATATACTCTATGCTTTCAAAGCAGAATAAGCTCCTCTTTCACCTTGACAATAGCAAGGGATGATGTTCACTTTCTACAAAGTTTGACAGACACCTTACCATGCATCTCCAGATATTCCTATGATTAAGGAAGGAACAACCCGCAGGACCACACAAACGGCTCAGAGCATGGTACTCACTGAGCTTTGAGCAAGTCTTTTTCTCTCTTCTCCAGTTCAGCTCTGGCTTTATTTCTTTCTTCTTCTTCCATATCAAGCTTAGTTTCAAGAGCTTTTCTCTCCTCTTCAATCTTTGCTTGCATCTCTACCATCTTATCAGGGGAAACTTTCTTTTTGCCTTTGAAAGACATGGGGAAAACAAATCAGTTCACTGAAAAGTAAACAACCTCTGTATCACAGCATTTTTTCCAAGTTCGTGTTCAATACTTGTATTTAACAAAAATTTCATTAGGTATCAGCTTCAAAATGGGCAAAACTCAGTCCTTCAAATCCCATTTTAACATTGGGCAGTTGTCACCAGCTCCTAGAGCAGCAATGCTGTGTAACTAACACTGGAACCTAACACCCCCAAAATATAAAACATAGAAAGAACACCTGGAGAAGGAACACTGCTTGAAGAGAAGCCCAGTCTGGAAACCCTGATGTTCTAACAATGCAGATCAGGCCAGAGGAAGGAAAACACAAGACTGTCTTGACCTACAGCTACAAGAGCCCAGCTACCAAGAGTTACATACTCAAACTTCAGATTAGCATCTCCATCATTCCCCTCATTCACTGCCCTCCTTACAGGCTTACCTGTTCCAAAGTGAGCATGTAGATACTTTTAAGAACACACTAGTATGAAAATAGAGAAATTCAGAACAGCCCTTTGAAAACCAGACAACTAAAGAAACTTCTTGATGATACATGGTCTATGTAACAGTGATTACCCACAGATTCAAAAGTACCAAAGTTGGCTTTGGCTTAATCAGCTGTGTCTTTACAAGAGAACTACCACAGCAGCACACCAGGTTCATATCTTGGAGAGCTAAAAAGGGAGTGGCCAGAGCAATTCACTGAACCTACTGACCTCAAGATTTGATGCCAAACACTCCAAATTTGAAACGAAATGTCAGGCTGCTGCTCTTGAAAGCCACTCTGGAACTTGAGCCAACTTTCTTTGCAATGCTAGGAGTGCCCAAGGCAGGTAAACAGAGATCCTGTGGATTTATGTGGAATGAGGATGCATTTCCTCAAATCCACAAGTCCTAAATATCCATTTATTCACAAGTGAATCCATCCTTTTCTTGTTATGCTTCTCCAGACATTAAAAAACCCGCCCTGCAGAATGTACTTGAAACTAACAGGAGCCACTGACTGCCACCTGACTGTTTTCCACAGTGATAATGCACAGGGTCAGAACACAGTCAAGGAAGGTGTTCAGTAAAAGGCTCCTCCTCCAGCCTTCAAGATATTCAGCTTCATTTATTTATTTTATAAATAAAGTACATATATACATATATATGTATTTATTTATAACCATATATACATTATACACATATACACTGTACACTGCAAAGAGCACTGCATATGTAAACATGCATGCACATACTTTCACATCTGCGCATACATTTCTTCATGTGCACAAGAGCTTTAATTACTTTTGTTGCAAAGCAAAGACTTCACCACTACAGCAAACAACATCTTCATTGTCATCTGCTAAACTTCAGAATCAGATAATGAGCACTTCTTTCTGGGCTTGTGGTGCAAAAATCTCTCACTAATTAGTATTTGAGTAAGAAGCTTTCTGGAAGTGCTATACAGAGCTCATCATATGAGATAAGCCAGATAAAGACTTCTTACTATTAGGACATAGCCCTATATATTCTCAGTTTAGGAGAAAAAGTTGAAGTGAAGCAAGTTGTAAGATCCTTTCACAAGCTTTGCAATTGTAAGGAGGTGAAAATCAATTACACCAACCTGCTTGATCTTGCATTAAGAGGAAGTAGAAAGCAAATCGCAGAGAGGCAGCAAACACATAAAAAGAGGAGGAGAGAAAATGTTATTGCTTTGATCATTTTGGACAAAGATCATCAGCACCAGAACAAACATCAAATTTTATATTCATGTTTCTAGGGTAGAAAATATGAGACAATCATAACTAAAAACCCCTCTATTAGAGCAAACACTAATGCATCATGTTACGCTAATGCAGAGACTGTGTCTGTACTTCAGAGTGCTTTGCAAATCCAGGATTATCTTCAGCTCACTCTTGCATTCTTCTGCCCATTCAATGCAATGCTGGATCTAAACACAACATTAGGAGCCAGCTGCAAGGATCATGACCTAAGAAACAGTTAAAGAGGGTGGATTTTCTCCTTCAATTAACAAACCTAATGCTCCCCACACTCAAGAGAGCCAATTCTGTTAAATTACCTGTAAAATATTACCATTCAGAATACATGTTCTAAGTTTTAACCAAGATTTCCAAGCCAATTCTTTGCAAGATACAAGACAGTTGCACACAGGGAGTCTCAACACAAGATTTCTCCATTTAATTACACAGGGGATTAGTAGGTTAATTTGCAGTAACTGGTGCTTCCATAGAGGTATAGAGCCACTTTTGGTTATTCAAGCAAGTGCAACAAAAAAGGCAGGACAGGAAAAGGATAATGAAAGACACCACATGCAAAAGGGTCACACTAGAGGACAGTTAATATCCCAAACCACAAAAAGCTACACTTATCCCAACTGCCAAAAGCCCAGCACAACTTCCCCAGCTGAGGTGTCTCCAAACCTGCAGGAGATGGACTCATCCATCTGCTGACACATCAGCAGTTTGCTATTAACTGTCCTCATCTAAATAAAACACTCAGGTTCCAAGCAAGCTTTAAAGGAGCAGGATTGAAGCAATCAAACTCCCAGGCTACAGTCATAGGACTCACCAAAGGTCTCCCCTGGGTTGTGCTCCTTCTAACCCTGCTACCACCCTTCTCTGAGCTGAGGCTTTCCACTAACATCACTAGTGTAAAAGTGAGTGAACTACACAGCAATACTTTCCAAGGTCTCTCCACACAGGGAGAAGAGCGGAGTGCTTCTGTCCAGGATCAAAACAACACCAGGTGAAGTCCCCACAAGCTGAGTCCCAAGATTTGTTTCCTCAATCCTCACTCATTGTAGGGTTTTTACAGGCACAGTGACCTCTCTGATCAAGAGCAGCCCAGACTTTCACTACTACATCAAAATCTGGATCTCCTGTTCCTCTGAACTAAGTCCCACAGAGATCAAGAACTTAGTATCACGGGGCAATTAAACCCCAAACACCAAGGATATTTTTTAAAGTATCTGCAAAATAAAGCAAATCAACCAAGCACGGCCACATTTTCTTTGTTAATATAAGCCTCATGATGTTTGACTGTTTCTAAAACTAATTTTGAGAAGACAGAGTCCAATATAATATAGAATACATATCTAGCTGTCCTTTTTATGAATTCATATTGTAGCAATTAGTATTAAAAAGTTAGCCCAGTTTTTCCTCTGTATTTTAAAAGGCGCATTTAACACAAGCCACAATCTGGATTTTTTTAACCCATTATTTCTCAATTACCTTTAAATCTTGCTCAAGCAGCTTACTACATTGTTTCCTATTCTCTCACACATCTGGCTAACAATGTGCACATCGAATAACTGTTTCAAGCATGGAAGCAGCAAAGGAAAGGCATGCTTTAGCAGAGTTACAGCTTGAGGTTTATCTTTCCAACAGACAAAGCAGGGAAGAGTGCAACATTGCAAAATGGAGTGTGCAGATTATGGAAAGGCCAAAGCTTAAAGGACTTAAGAGCTCCCACTCACTAGTGAAGGACTTATCCAGAGGTTTCTCTATGACAGAGCATGTGGAGTCTGAACTACTGCTGCTGCTACTGCCTGGAAAACAGAAATGCGTCCCACAGAAAAACCCAGAGAGGAAAAAACATGCAGATGGGAAGTTAGTTCTAAATGAAAGAAACCCAGAAGAGCCAGCAACCTAGTTCAAAAGCACAAGTTCCCACTAGGAAGCATTTGCTAGGACCCCTCCCAGACTCAGCTTGCAAAGCCACCACTTCCCAGCACAAAACTGCATGCTCAGAAAGACATTTCAGTTTAAACCCATCTTAACCAGACTATAGCTTAAAAAAACATGCCAAGGCAGCTTCCATTTCAAGCAACAACAGCAGAGAACACCAGATCATAGTGGAGAAGGCTGTGGATATCTGCCATAGCAGAGGATTCAGTGACCATGAATCCTTTCCAGTCTTATGCACATGGCAATGTGCACTTCTCACTCTGAAGGCAGGATCAGCTTACACAGGGACAGGCAGTGTGCACTCCTGTGAAGCAGCTCCCTTAGGGAACTTAACTACAGTAGCTTGTTTGGGAGTTGAATAAGCCAGTTATTCACCCTCTACTCCTTCCAAGCAGCACTTTGAGGATGTTCTCCCCTTGGGAGGAGATTTGGGCAGGACATTTGGATACAGTGGTCAAGCTTTCCACTTCTCGAAATAATCAAAAGGTGAAAAAGGAACTTGTTACAACTATCACCAAAGGCATGGCAAAAGTAATTTATGACTACTTGGACACATCAAAATGAAGAGAGGACACCTAAAAGCAGGAATGCTTTAACAGGAACTTTTTTCAACAGATGTGGGTGCTTCAGGACAGGAAGGCACTTTGAATGTCAAAATGAGTTTACTAGAGAAGCTGGAAGCTGGGATGTAGCACTGGGCTTGATTTCTCTCCTATCCACAAGGAGTTACCAGCAGGGCTCTAGGAGAACAGCAAGCTCCCAAGAAGCCACAGCATCCCATGGTACACAGTGACCTGCAGTTCCAGGTTCAGCAACATCCCCTGGAGTTCAGATGACACACAGCAGTTTAACACTGATGTGGAACAAAGGAAACTTCACCGTGGGATTTTTCAGACTGCTCCCAAAAAAAGTACATGTTTAACGTCCCATTAAGCATTTCAGCAAGCACAGAGACACCCAAAGGCCAAATTTTCCCTCTATCAATATAAAATAGGACACCAGCAGAGTCAGTTACTGAAGATCCGTAAGACGGATGAATCCTTTGCCTAAACCACAGCCGAAATTCCCCTCCAATCATACCCATGGGCTCTAAAAACCACACCTGCCTACAAATGATCTTTGGTGTCTTCTTCCTCCCACCCCTGTGTGCAGGGGAAGTTCCACACCACCAGTCAGTCACAAGCCATACGCAGCCACCTTGCGGCACCCGGGGAGCCACCACAAAGGATGATGTCACAACAAGCACAGCGACCCGAGTGGAAGCAGGTACTACACAGGACTGGAGCTGTCCATCTACAGAGAGAGCACCCAAGGGCTTCATTTCTAGGGGAGGCATGATAATTGCAGCGGCATAGGGCATCTCTACATCTCCTCTGGTCCCTGCCTGGCTCTGGCTACACTTCCTGCACCAGCCTGTGGGTAAGAGGAGAATGACTGGTGGCACTGACAGGAATCTCTACTGCCTTACCCCGCCGTTTCTTCCTCTTCTCCTCTCCAATCTCCCCATCTTCATCCTCCTCTTCAGAATCGCTGGTTTCAGAACCAGAGATCTCTTCCCCTAGAAGAGAAGAGTGTGCTTTTATCAAAAGCTTTCCTTCACCTCATAACAGCTTGTTACTCTGACAGCAGCATTTGTCCAAACAGAGCAGTGCCTGACATCAGCTTATGAGTACTCGCAGAAGTCCTTAACTGCTGTGCAAGCAGACAGCTTGCTACGAGTCAGGAAACTTAAGGACAATCAAGATAAGCAACTGAATGCTGTCATGTCAGTGTGTATGTATTAAAGCTCAAGAGGCTGCCTTTTATGGAAAATACAGCATCTTTGCACAGCTGAAACTACAAAGTTTTCATAGCAGGATTGTACCATACCTTCTCTTCCACCTCACACTTCTATCTCAGATGAAAGAAAAAGAAAGAAGCATTACTGACCATTCTCCTGAATGGGGCAGACAACAAACAGCAAATCATGCTGGAGTTATGCTACAGCTGTTCTGTGATTATCTCCAGAGAGAGATGTTGTGACATCTGGTCACTGTTTAGAAAGCATCCCTCTAGCAAGGTCACTCCATGTTGATGGACAAATAGGACAAGTAAGAGACAAGGCTACAAAGTTTACATGGCTTAAATAAACTTCCTGTTGCTCTACAGTGTTTATAAACCCAGATCCAGCTCCACGAATCTGGTTCAATTTTCCTCCTGATAAATGCATCCCTCCTCTCCAGTCAGAGAAGTGTGATCTGTTGTTACAGTTCAGTTTAATTCCCTATACCATGTCAGTTGTGTCCAGAGCCCCCATCCTCGCTAGAGCAACCCAGGTAAACCCATGCACACTGATCCCAACCCAGAGGCCACCACTCACCCTTAGTGCCAAGTGCCACCTAGTGGGAAAGCCAGACCCCACGAGCAGCCTTAGGCACCTGTCCTGCATCCAGCAGGGCAAACAAAACCAGAACACCTACCTGCACTAGTGGCCAACCTCATCTGATACATATTCAAGTAGCAAACAATGTTCCCATTCAAGCAGAACAAGCCTCGTGCAGAGAGGAACACAAGGGGGAAGGAAAGTCTCACCTTCTTCCAGTTTTTTCTTAAGCTCTTCAATTTCCTTTTGGAACTGGCGGAGCATAGCATCCTTGGGATCCTCATTAATCCTGGCCTTGTTCTTTATGTTCTTGGCTCTGTTTGCATACCTGAGAGTGCTGATGGTCTCATCGTAGTTGTAGTCTGCTGGTCCGATGTTTGCACACTGCAACACGTGGAGACCAAGTCACTGCAGGACAGTGTCAGAGTCCTGCACAAGGCACTGCAGAACCCAACCCCAGCTCTGACAGTCTCACACTGCTACTCCTTCCCAAGCCTTCCTGCTGCTTCTACACTGAAGCCACTTTTGACTACCCAAGCACAGGTTCTGTTTGATCTCACGCATGTATGTACATGTGTGCTGTGTTTAGAACCTCATATACACAGAGGCAAAGAGAAAAGAGAGAGATGCACACAGAAGGTTCTTTAAGCTGCAAACATCTTAGGATTAGTGATGTAAATGCCAGACTGTTCAAGTCTATATGCTATCCCTGCAAAAATGCAGCCCAATAGCTGACACTGGAAAGAGCATCTCTTAGCTTACCATCATGGTTTTGGAGTTTCCCCCCAAGGAATCCTGCAACAGCCGTGTGAGTTTGGAGTTACGGTAGGGCACGTGTGTGCTCTTGCCATCCACCAGGGCAGAGATTACATTGCCCAGTGTGGACAGAGAGAGGTTGATCTTAGTGGCTTCCTTCAGTCTCTGCCCTGTGGCTCCAGTTTTTGTCTGTCTTTCAGAACCCTGCAAAGGGAACATGAAGCAGGAGTTAAAACAAGTCTCCCTGCAAACAGAATCAGCTACATGTGAAATCTTGCTAGCAGCCATGTCACTAAGCACTTCATCCATTATTAGAGAAATTACTAAGAATCTCAGACATTGTTAAAGTGACAAGTCAAACAGGTCTTAAACAGAAGCTTTCAGTGCCAGCAAATTCTGGGTTGCTTAAAGCAATGCAGCTGGGAAAATGGAGATTTTCCTCCCCATGAACAAAAATGTTATGGGAAGTCAGTCAGGAGTTAAAAGGCACCTCAGCTGGAGCTGCCAACCACCATCTACAGCCCTTCCTATCAGCAGAACAAGAGCAAACAGCAACACTGCAATTATTTTAAAGAGTTTCATACAGCATCCTGTACACACATCATGTAAATAAGTTAAAATGCATTTAAATAAGTTGAACGCCTCTAGTCTCACTTTTTCTGCATCATCCCCAAGGAAAGACACCTCAGTGTATATTTTGGGCTAAAGCCATGTTTTACCAGCACAAGTACATTGGTTCAAACTGTGACACTGAGGAAAGGAACCTGCAAGTGACGAACAACATGGTCACAACCCTCTGAAAAAACCTCAAGAACCCAACCCAAATGCCTTGCCGAAGAGGTGTCAGGTCCTACTCACAGCCAGGTCCACGAGGTGCAGCTTGCCCATGCGCACATGCATGTTCCCGTCCACCCCCTTCTCACTGCACTCAATGGTGATGGTGAAGATGGCGTGTGAGCGAGAGCTGTGCTCGTTCATGTTTGTGGCACCAACAGAACCTTTTAAACAGAGAGAAAAGCAGTGATGTCTTCAGAAGTAATCACATCTTCCTCTAACTCTTCCTGCTCTCAGAGGAGACTCATTCCCGCCTCTTTATCCAACCCTGTAATCCAGAAGATGGCAAAGGGATGCTCAGACTCAGCAGCAAAGTCTGTTCTTGGGCACTGAAGTTGCAGTACACTCCCAACCCGCACTAGTAGAAGGTCCTGCAGCCTGCTATAGCTCTAAGCCAACCACAGCAACTGTCCTCATCTGTCTAAAGATCAGTAGCTTAAGATGTTCACAGCAGACCCCTGAAAACAGTTGTATTTTGGGAAATAAGAACACAGCAATCCAGGCCAAGGGCAACAGGAGTCAGAATTTAAGTCTTTAAATAATCTGAGCTTAACTAAGAAGTCTTCCAGAACACAAACTACCTCCCATTTGCAGCACAGGGCTGATGTTCATCCTGATCAGAACTGAAGCAGAAAAAGGATGAAGAGACACACAAGCAGTTCTGACAACACTGACTTGCCCTCATTGCATCCTCCCTTTGCTGATCCCCACTGGCACTGGCCAATGTGGGAAGCACAGCCTTCTTTACCTGCTGCTGCACAAAAGGGGTTTGGGAGGAGATATCCTTTTTGTTCTGTTCAGCCAAACACTTTTCCCAGCAACAGGACTAGGCTCTCCTACTGTGGTCTGGCAACCAGACCTTTACTGTCTGAGCTATAAACCTGCCCACAGCGAGGCTACGTACGGTTCTTGTGGCCCAGAGTCATGATTCTGTCCATATCATCTGCATTGTTTACAACATAAGCTGAAAGGTCTTTGATATAAACTCCCACATCAGGTCTCTCTTTCACCTAAGAGAGAAATAGTTCAGACTGAGCATCCCTAGGAGATCCCCAACAGCAATTCTAGTGTTACTGTAACAGTATAGTGGTTTACTCCTCCATTTTCTGGCTTGCACATAAAACATTCCACTTGGAATCAGAGCAGATAAGGGGATAAAGACTCATGCATGACAATATACTACTGCTTCCTCTGGGGGAAAGACATGATTTTAAATCCTAGCCTCCAATTCCCAGGACTGCTGAGGGGCCTTTGGGGTAGAACTGCAGGTACAAAACTGCCTCGGGTGGAACAGCCAGTTTGTGCAACTGACCAAGTGGAAGAGATTCAAAGAAGGCAGCAGTGACATCCAGCTATTGCATTGCAAAGGAAAGAGGACTGCTGAGGAGCCCAACCTCCCACACCCCTGCAAGTGCTTCTCTGATCTTTAAACCAGAATATTGCTCTGATTCAAAACAAACACCACATTCAGAAGAGAAGGCTCACCTCTAACCTCTGTGTCTGGTCCTTTCCCAGCAGGTCTCGCACTTCCTCATTGTAAATTTCCAGGTAAGAGACACGGACTAAAAACCTGCAGATGGACAGCTGGGTAGTTTATTTTGCAAAATATTTGCTGAACTCCCACAAACACAGTCACAGAGTGCAAAAAACCCCAGTGAAATACCAACACAGCCCTGCTGCCCCTCAAGAACTGCCTAAGTGGGAGCCTTTCATCTTGGGAGAAGTACCATTTCTGTTGTCATTGTCAAGGTCAGGCTCCTGCTACACATGGACTCACATTAAAAAAAAAAGAAGACAGAAGCAGTCAAGGGAAGGCATTTACCTTGTATCCCCCTCTGCCTTGGCAATGTGACCAAATATATGGGCAAAAGAATTGGGAATGATGCCTCTGAGCTCGGGAACTGCTCGGACCCCTTCCATGGTGAAGGTTTTGCCTGTTCCAGTCTGCCCATATGCAAAAATAGTACCTGAGGGATAAGATAAAAGAACAAACTCTAAGAAGTTGAGTCTTCTCTAAACTCTAACTGCAGTTTTACTTCATCCTTTCTTAGCTTGATAGCACCAAACACCTCTATTTTTATGGAGTTAAGACTTTCCACCCACTCCAGTAGCTACTGGAGTACAAGGCTGGAGCAACAGAAATGCTGGGCAAACACAGCAAACAGGACTTTATCTGCTGCTTAATCCAGGCTGCAAGATGTCTAATAAAAAGTCAGCTGTTTTAAAAGTGCAGAGTGACTAAAGCATGGAATCCTAGTACACCTCAGTTCCACAAACAAACAATGCAGGCAAGCCCAGTTAATAACACAGCCAATTAGCAGCACATGATTATACACCAACAGCAAACCCAACTACTCTTAATCATTAAACCCACAGCAGAAATGGTGTGAGGCTTCTACAGCAGAGCCACAGCAAAACCTCAGCTCTGAACCTACAGATACAGCTACAATTTGGACTAAAGAATCAGCCTGCATAAGAAGGCATCCAAAAACATTGCTTAAATCTCAGACTCTGGAACTCCAAAAACATTCCAGTTCTTAGATTTAGCCTAGCATTGCTGAAAACTCATGTTTTTATTATCAAGCCACTGACATTACAGACTGGAAAAACTGAATATAACATTTCAGCTGGAAGGGACCTACAACCATCATCTAATCCAACTGCCCAAGCAATTCAGAGCTGACCAAAAATTAAAGAATGTTGTTAAATGCACTGACTAAACACCTCTTAAATTCCAACTTGGGACAATGATCACCTCTCTAGAAAGCCTGTTCCAGTGTCTCAGTAAAGAAATGCTTCCTAATGTCCAGTCTAAACCTCCCCAGGTACAGCCTTAAATAATTTATTTTCAAACCATGAATTTTAATCAGCTGAAACCAGTGTCTGTTAGCACAAAATATTATCAGGCATTTTGCAAACCTTGGAAAACTTTATAAACTGTTCTTGTTTGTGGCATACTGTTACGGTAAGCAGTAATCAGCTTTCCTCTATATATTAAATTTCCATGAGTAACAAACATACACAAATCAAGGCCATGGTCTTCCCAGCTGCAGAAAGCAACAGACTATCTGTAGGGAAGGGCAGATGTGTTTTAAGTAGTCATCTCAGTTGAAAACAGCAAAGTTCAGAGGAAAAAATTCAGCAGCTCTGTGCAGAGGTCTGGTGTGGATACCTAGTGACAGCCTAGTGTGGCAGCTCCTGGGTACTGAAATTTACAGGGAGGAGCTGCTGAGAATTCTGATAATGACATAAGTGCTTATCTTTTGCATAGAGAAGATAAAGGAAAAAAACATGAAGCTAACTGACCTCATCAGAGTCTCCAGCATCACCCATCTCCCACTGTTAATGACAGTAGTGGGTACAACCACTGAGCACTCAGAACAGCAAGTACCTTCAGGCTATTTTAAGTTAGAGCCCACAACAGAAATGATCTGCGGCTACAGCCCTCAGAAGGTGAAACTCCCTTAAACAAGATCAGCAGGAATTTTAACAAAGCAAAGAACAGGAGACAGGATGGGATCCTTCCCTCACAACAAGAGACTTACCATTGTATCCTTCTAGGACAGAGTCTATAATAGGTCTTGCTGTTAAATTATAGACATCCAGCTGTTTACTCTCTGGTCCAAACACTGTGTCAAAGGTGAATGTCTTTGGAGGCTCGTTGGAGGAGTCTATTTTGTGAACAGTTATGGTTCCCCTCATCTCATCCACGTTCACGGCCATCCTGTACCCCGTCGCCTTCTCCCGTTCGTTGAGCGGCCGGCAGCGAACCACCACCTTGACATTGTCACAGCTTTCCGGCCTGTCCGGCTTCTCGGCCTTGTTAATCTGTAATTATTTTAAAAGAAAATACACAGGCTGTAACACTAGTGTTAACAGAGAATCACAGAGAGGTTTGGGGTGCAAGAAAACCAGTTTCACCCCCTGCCATGGGCAGAAACACCTTCCACTGGAGCGGGTTGCTCCAGCCTGGCCTTAAACACTTCCAGGACAAGACAATCACAGCTGCTCTAAGCAACCTCTGCCACGGCCTTACCACCCTCACAGGGAAGAGTTTCTTCCTAATATCTAATCTAGCCCTGCTGCCTCCCATTATAAAAACTATTGTGTGTTTAAGCACAAACACTGTTGAATCAGCTTGGGCAGTGATATCTCCAGAGGATCATGGACTTGGAGACTTAAAACCAGGACTGGTTTATAATTAAAGCTGAGAGAATAACACACTTATTCAGACAATGGGATCTTCTTCCTTTTGCCAACATGGAAACTGAGTGAGAAACCTTGAGCACTTCACATTCGACATAATTTAAGGATTCTTTCAAGAAACAATTTCACCTTGCAATCTGCAACAAGTTTGCTGGAATTCAGTGCAGCCACGACATTCTTTTCCAGTAACACTGACTATATGCTCTCAAACCTCACAGAGCACACAACTAAATACCAGGGAGTGCTGGCTGAAGGGAATTAATTCTAATTATAACTCTCAATGTACGTGCTTAAGTTTAATCCTTTAGAAAACATAAATGTCGTATTATAAAACCTCACATTCATTTTCTTTCATGTAGTTACCAAAACAAATCTTGAAGCACGGCTGTTGAATCTAGTTAAGACACTCCCCTGGGCTAGAGATGCTGCGGCTGAGCATTTAACTACTCCTAGAGCAGCTATACTGGATGTCAAGTCGAAACAAATCCTGTTTCCAAGCGCCGCTCCCTCCACCGGCCACCTGCCCCGATTCCTCTCAGGCCTGAGCAGCGGCTTTTGCCGTCCTGCCCAACGCGGAGAGCGGCTCAGCCCCGCCCGGGCGGGGGAGCGACGGCACACGAGGCGCCAGCCAAAACCAGGAGGGGGAATCGGGTGTCTCCACCCGGGATAGGAGACGAGCCCCTCGGGGACGGCGGGGTCCCCACTCCCCGCTGCCGAGGTGCCACCGCCTCCGCGGGGCCTGGCGCAGCCCCTCCACAGCCCCCGCCCCGCCCGGCCTGA
>VWZU01018340.1:10379-57044 GCA_013397095.1 Sterrhoptilus dennistouni | reverse complement strand
GCCGCGTCCCCGGCCCCGCCCGGTACCCGGTACCCCGTGCTCGGTACCCCGTGCCCGGCCGGGCGGGTGAGGGCGCGGTCGGGACGGAGCGGGACGGAAATCCCCATCGCTCCCCATCGCTCCCCATCGCTCCCCATCGCTCCCCATCGCCCCCCGGTGCTCCGCAGGGCTGGAGGGGCTCTCTGGGCTCCGGCGGTGCGGGAGCTGCTCGGTGTCGTTCTCCAGGACAGTCGAAACCAGCCACAGGCGAGATTTTAATTATTATTTCCCGCCCACCCCCAGCTGCACAAGAGTACACTTCTCACAGCATCAAGCCGGATAAATCATTGCCAGCTCTCCCTCTGCTGAAATGGTCCGGCTTTGGATGCTCTGACATCCAGTGGCAGCCGAAGTTAGTCATATGTGGTTCCTGCTTTCAGGGAAACCTGACAGACCTCCAGCTTTAGAAATGTAGAGCGGTTTCCAGAGGATTCGTGTCACTTTGGGTTTTTTTAATGGAACTGCAGAGAAAATGGCGTGAACTTCCAGAAAAAACGGTGAGCACATTCACCACTCTTGGGAAAGAAAAGCAGGAATTTTATATCTAGTAACATCTCTTTTCTGTTAGAGACACCAAAATGTAAGCCTTGAAATAGTTTCAGGCTGGATGTTCTCATTCACTTGGTGCTGATATGATTCAAAGATGTTTATTTCCTGTAAATACTCCCCTTAGTCTGGAAAGTGGGATTTCCAAAGTGGTATCTTCAAAGATTAAACTGCTCTGAGGAAAACTTTTAATTGGGAATTCTGAAACCTCCTAAGAAGAGTAGTCTTTGAGCCTTTGTATGCAAACCATAAGCCTCTATTTGCCAGAAACTTGAAATCAGGGGATAAGAGGTTGCAGAGTAATAGCTCAGCAAATGGAGAGCCAAATGTATGAAACAGGATAACTGGAGCAATCTGGACTGCTCCACCCAAGGTTTCTCAAACCATTACACAGCCCGGGAGTGCTGGACTGTGTTGTTGTTCAGCCATCTGACTTGTTTTCTTTCATCAGGAACTTCCAGGGAAAATGCATATGAGGATTGCTCCGTCTGCAAACAAACAAATCCTGTGGCTGCCCCTCAGTTCTCAGCACTGGAAAGGCATCAAAAGAGAAAATCATACTCAGTACAAAGAACTGGGATGTTATTTTATAATTTTGTTTGTTTTTGTCAGGGGCTCTCATCAGAAAACTGGCTCACACAGCTGCCATGAAGTGTTCTGGACATACAGAAAGCTCACAAGTTGCCTTTTTTTCCCTGGAAAATGCCTTAGCCAGAGAGTCCAGGATTTGGAAAGTCCCAGCTTCCAGAATCTCACCATGAAGATATCCTCCCCTGTCTTCTTTGGAATTCCCTAAAGGACCCTGCAAAGATGCAGTGCTGGTCATGTAATCTCGTTCACCTGAATGCAAAAGTCATCCCTCATGGACTGGGCTTAAGGAATGGAGGGGTAAGACGATCTCTATTTGTCCCATTTTACATTTTATTGATCCCTTGTATAAACCAATGGCTTTGCATTTTGTTCTGTCTCAGTCAGAAAAGCAGTAGTTTTGGGAAATGTGAAATAGTTTGGGATAATGTGGTAGGGCAAGTAAGACCAGCCAATCAATGGTAAAAGCATACATTTGGCATCAGCACCATCTGTGAATTCCATCTGTTAAGGTGGGAGAAGATGGAATTCTCTGAGGCCTAACAAAAACCCAGCCCCATTCCAAGCTGCCTTAGGAAGCTGCAAGACTCCATGGCCTCTGTGTACAATGCAAAATTTTGCTTGGCTGCTTCTGTAAGTGCCTCAGAATTGTCCAGGATGCACAGGAGTGCCTTAACAGCCTTGTCTCTTTTTTGCAATAGTCTACAAATGCTACTTTTTACCGAGTAATTTTACTACCAAATGAAGCAAAACAGTGAAACAGATAATGTGATGAGTAATATTAAAGAAGTTGGTGTTTAGTCTTGTCTGTTCTTTGTGGCTGTGTGGCCCTTTTACTTCTCCTACAACAATGTTCAGGTGTGTTCCATGGCTCCTGGGTGCTATTCCCATGGCAGCCACGGTTCTCCCTTTCACCTGAATGCAGCTTCAAATAAGATATAAGAAAGAAAAAACTCAGTACACTTTGCCATGTACCTTTGGGGAGTCACAAACCTGGTTCTGGTCCCAACACTCAGCAATTCCAAGGGCTGTCAAGACTCTTGCAGAGTAAATCAAAACCCACTCCTGACTCCAGTTTCTCTGTTGAGGCTGCATGTGCTGCATCGAGGCTTCAGCTTTCCCAGGGTGGGAATAACGAGCACACTCAGGACCTTGTTTGTAAGGGCTCAGTTTGGGAGGTCTGGGTGCTTACCCACTCAGTGTCCAGCACGACCCAGTACCAGGCCTTTGTAAAGCACAGCTACAGCCAGATGGGTCGGGCAACACGAGTGAGCACTTTAAACTGCTCCAAAAAGTGCCCTTGCCCTCCCTCTGGGGGCACAGCTGACAACTTCCTTCATTTCAAGCCTCCAGCCATCTGAAATGCTAATTAGAGCACTTAAAAAGATTTGAGTCTTCCTTTGGAGATGTGTTAACAAAATCATCAAAGCACTAACTGTATTTTTCTTCTAACTTTTCCTTTCCCTCAGGGCACAGATCCCTCTCTCAGGTTACAAAAAAGTGGTTCTCTGGATTGCAGAAATCAGCTCCCAGATCCAGTTTTATCCATAAATGTTCCCCTCAGCCACCAGCATCTTTAAGAGGCTGTTGGCATCAATAAAGATCTCAGTCAGCTTTTCCCTGGCTAGATTACTGACTGGGAATGTAAGGAGCAGGTAATCAGTTTATACACAAAGCAGGGACGATGTTTGGCAGCAAATTTAGGGAGCAGTCAGGGTTGTTGCTGGGGAAGGCCATTAAGCAAATATATATATATATATATACACACACGCATATGAACTTGAGTGTTTGATGACATTCCACTGACCTCATTAGAATTGTTTGTGTGGACTTAGTCCAACTGCTGTGGCAAATACACAGAACTCATCTGGTTTTCTCTGCTAAACAGAAATTATTCACATTATCACTTTTAATATTCTGGTTTTTAGACTACTATTTTTAATTAAATTGTGGGGCTGACCTTTTCTGCCACTGAAGCTACAGCAAAGGCAGGAGTTGAGCTCAGCCTTGCAGCTCCCAATTATCTTTACAAGCATTAGCTAAAAGCATTTCAGATTGCATTCCTCCTATTTCTTCCTTCTGCTTTGCAAAAGAAGAGGAATGCCAGGAGCTGGAGTCAGACTTATGTATCTCTTCAAACAGCCACTGCAGTAGTGAAATGTCTTCACAGCCTTTCTTAGGTGGTCATTCTTAGGTGGCTATTTGCACTGAGGTTATTGTTCTTTTCTTCTCAGCTACAAAGGAGAAGTTGTGTGGATGACCACAGGAAACAAGACAACTACAGCAGCCCTTGTAAAACAGGCTGACAGGAAGCTCCTCTGAGCAAAACTAGCGATAGCAGTGAAGGTGTTTCACTGATGCCACACCGGGGAGGCTCACAGCATCATTCCTGCTGTGGGCTGGGTCTGCAGCAGCTGCCCTGGGGTGAGCAGGGACCACTCTTCATTTAGGATGGGAAATACCTAGGAAAGAGATCTGCTGGATGACCATTCTGCTAAACATAAACTTGTTTAAACTTGTCAGATCCCTTCACAATACAGAAAAGCACACACAGCACTGTATAGGATGTTGGTTTCTTTATTTTTTTTTTTAATTTTTAAAAATTTTTTTACAGGTAATACCATCAGTGCAGACACTAGTGGTGCAGAGCAGATGTAAACACTCTCCAGCCGAGATCTTGAGAATGCAAAGAATTATACTGGATAAGGTTCAGTGGGATCTTTACACAGAAACACCAATGGATTTCTTAAACATTGTAAGCACTATGTTTTGCAATGTTTTTTTCTTTAAAGAAACAACTCCTTATCAAATAAGACTAAAAAACACAGATGCATACACACACACACCCCCACACATCCTTCCCAAGATGCTTGGCAAACTACCTATTCCTACCTATCTTCAAGCCTTTTAAAGAATATGACAGTAATTATATTTTTTAAATTTTTTAAAAATTTCTACTATTTAAAACCTTCTATTTTGGTCAAAAAAATTTACTCTCATCTTTAAAGGACAACTGAATAGACATTAAAAAGATTCTTATAATGCACAACTATATACCTTCTTTATTTTTTTTAAATACAAGCTGCAAAAATATTTCTAACTATTTCCCTTCTATTAATACTGTACATAGAAAGCTGTCAGTTTTGCTACATCTCACACACAGGTTTTTTCTTAAACCGTTTTACTTTTCATCCCACTATTTATTCACTTATGCAATGTGACTACCCTGATCTGGCACTTAGTTCACATTGCAGTTACTAAACATTAATAGAAACAATTAAACTTTGTCTTCAAGAAATGATCATGTGATAGTAAGGCAAAAGTCATATGATACAAACATGTCCTGGATCCCTATTTTAAGGTTATGTGCAAATATTAAGCCATTTTAGGCTGCTGATTGTGAAAACTGCCTTTCATAGGTTCTTGTTTCCTTAGTGAATTTAGAGTATAGTATTACTGGTTTTACTGGACTTGGAGATGCTGTCCTGAATTGAATCTCCTGGACAGCAATCTGGATAATGTAGAAACCTCAGAAATTCTTAGGAAACATAGACCTCGTACATTCATTATCAGCTCAATAAAACAGTTCAATGATTGGCAAGTACGAACACGAAACACAAAAAAAAGAGGTGGGGGAAGCCTTCAAGTTTCCTGATGAGATGAAATTCATCTGTACTTCCGGGTGATGACAGGAAAACATATAAACTCCACTAACCTCTGCTTTTCTTTTCATATATATATGTGTTTATATATATATATATGTACACTTCTATCTTCTTTGCAGTTCATGCCATGGTGATGTCCAGCTGGCCCTATCTCCCACCCAGACTGCCTCAGAGGAATCCTTCCCTCCATGTTGCATTCTTGACCAAGCAGCTGCAGCACTGTATGGCCTGCCACCAACTCGTGCAGTTTAAGGGCTCCACGTTGGTTTTGGTGATCATCACCTTGGAGCTGGAGAGGCAAACTCCTGGTTGGTTTCCTGTTATTACTGATCTGCTAAAGAAAACACAGGTAGGAAGCAAAACAGCCTTTGGTCACAGATCCTGAAGGCAGGACATGATAAATGAACAAAGCCATGTGTATTGACAGCCAATATTGCACTTCAGCAGCTCCTGAGACTTGTGTCCTTGTTCTGCCTTTGCTGCAGACTTTGCTGGTGCTAACAAAAGGGAAAAAAAGTGCCGTTAAGGGGTGGGGCATCCCTTCGGCAGGGAAGGGAGGGTTCCAAATTCTTGGCCACAGATAGCCCCCTGCATCCTGAGCCAGGAGAGATTCTCTCGCAATGGAAGAGTCTGAGGGCACCTAGAAATCTGCCTAGTTTCCTCAGTCTCCCTCTGAACACTGAAAAAACTTTTAAGTACAGTCACATTGCTCTAAAAATATAATCAGTTTGACTTCTACTGATTCAAGACAAGCTTTATTTTTTTTCTTTTTTTTTTAAAAGCTTTTCCCCAGTTTCATAAAACACATGTCTTTTATGAGAGCACACTTAGAAGGCTAAAGACTCAGGCTGTCAGCTTGCCATCCACTCATTTGAAGGTCTTGAATTTGTCTGAAATAACCTGGCCTTCTGCTCTCCCTGCTGCCTGTTGTTTCCTGCAAGGAGGAAGCACCCACATTCTTGTGTAGTAGGAGTAGTAGTAGTTATAGGAGTAGCAATCAGGAGCTCCTGGGTGTTTTCCATCAGGATCAACAGCATACTGCTGCTATGGATCTACTGAGGCATGCAGCCTGTCCCTGCCCTCCCCTTAATTACAAAGCGACAGGAGCAGTGGCCAGACATGAGAGTCATTTATCCAGAACTAACTATGCAGATGCATAAATCTGCATCTTTCTTTACAGGTGAAGAGCACTGAATTCATCCATGGCAAAGAGCTTGTGGATCCCGAGTTAAAGTGCTTGCAGTCACCCAATGCTGTTTATATTTTCTATCCCATCAGTCAAGCTGTGCAGGGCCATCCCAAGGCAGGGCTACCCTGCCATCACCCTTCTGAATGGAAGAGTTCCCATTGAAGGTGGTTGAGGGTTGCTGTAAGCCAGCCTGTTTAGCACCTTTCACACCTACTACAGCCCAAATTCCTGATCAAACCACTGAGACGGAAGAGTGCTGTGATGGATTCAGACACCTGCACAGTGAGACAGGATGGGGAAGTGAGTGCAGGGAGGATGAACACAGGAGGCTTGTGCCCTCAACTGAGCTGCCCCTGTCCTCCCTTACAGCCATTCAAAAAGGACTAGTGGAGAATTATTGCCTTGGAAGCAGCACCTGCAGAACCAGCAGGTCCCAGCAAACAGAACAGCCAAAACAACATGGTAGAAGTGTCACCGTGCTTATCAGAGGATAAAGGCACTTGGCATTATCAGTCTATTTTTTATGTCCTTCCTAAGCAGTATGTGCTACCCCTCAGTTTTAAGATTATGTGAAGACAGAAAGAGGGAAAAGGGACTCGGTCACAGCCCTTCAACCCAGGGATCCAGTTGGCAGGCAGCTACAAACTTCATGAAGAACCAAATGCCTCAGAGTTTATTTTTAAAATAGCCATGATGAAGTTTGACAGATTGAGCCTTTCATCCAGCTCATACCATTGTTCTCTCATTAGAGCTGATCTGGCTCAGCCCATGGGAGCCTGAACAGGAGCTGCTGTTGAGGAATGGGCAGCCCCACTGCTGCCTCTGCAAGAGCTCTCAGATGGAACCAAGGTTTTGATTCAGCTGTGAGAAGCCTGAATCAAACCTCCAGTTTTCCTTAAGGCCTTACCTTGTAATCCAGGGGTCTGGGATCTGTGCTTTGTCCTGGTTAAACCATTACAGACTCTATCACAGTTTCTGTGCAATGTGGGAAATCACTTCTCATCTACAATCACCATTGCCTTGGGTTCTCACCAACCAGCATGTGCTGGTCAGGGTTTTTAAAATGTATTGTGTCTTACCAGCCTAGACAATATAAAATGCCTTTAATAATTCCCCTCCACCACTACAACCACATTATTTCTTACAAATTGCTTAATCTTCATAGCAAAGTAGTTTCACAAAGGTCAGATTAAACCACTCTTGCATTTTTAAAAACCAACTTCACACATCCTTTTAAAATTAGTGGAGGTTTTGTTTTAAACAATAGGCATTTTTAGGCAATTGTTACCTTAGCTTGAAGGTATAATCCAGCCAGTATGGGATGGGTAACAGCACCATACCTGCCATCCTGTCACAGAACAGAAGGGGGTTTCATATGGACTGGCACAGGCTAAATACTGAGCAGGTGTCTCATGCAATGAATAGGGGATAAATAACTTGGAGACAGAGATGGGACAGGAGCAACGAGACCCTCATGCTGAGTAACAGCAGAGCTCATCAGTGCAAGAAGAAAGATTTTGGCCTTCTTCATTGTCTTATCTCATAGGAGAGGAATTCTTGAATGCCAGCCATGTAGGACTGATGTGCTGAGCAGCTGTTCACGATTCCTCAAGTGTTAAATTTGCCAAAGTGAGCTCTGGGAACACAGTGAGCTCTCTGTTTGCAGGGAAGAAGTTGTGCTGCTCTGGAAACCACGAAGGAAATGCCCAAGTGTTCCAGTAGCATCCAGCAATGGAGATTTAGTGCAAATAGCCTGCGTGAACAGACATGACTTGAACCAGGAGCGAAAGCCACGGAATTCCCATGAGCCAGGTCAAAGCTACCTCAGGCTGTGGATGCTGTGCTGAGGGGGAGCTCTGCCCAGGCCTGGGATGCTGCAGGAGCAGGACTCAGGGGGCTGGTTTAGACCACATGAGGTTTGTGAGGTCCCCACATACTCAGGGGTCAGGGAGCAGAATGCTTGTACATGGTATTTATTTATGCCACCACAGGGAAGGTCTTCATTTAATGGTAGGGCTCTTCCCTCCTCCTGAGCAGTACTTTCCCTTTCTCTCACAAGCCGTGAGTTGACTGCCTGGCTTTTGGAAGGAGGTGAGATGTCTTCTATAGTTTCCACTAAATAAAACATAAGCTTGGTCTGCCTGTTCTCTGTGGTGCTGGAATAGCCCAGCTGAAAGGTGATGCCCACACTGATCCCTGCAGAAAACTGGGCTGTGTGCTGGGCTCTGCTTCCCTCCCATCCCTCCCTTTGCCCAATCTCAAGCATTGTCACCAGCTGTGTTTCCCCATGGAAATGCCAGCAGTAAAGTTCTACTGGCAGTAATGAACAAGCTGTAACTTCACAACAATCGTCACCTCGTGTTTTCCCCCCACAGCTTTGAGCCTCTGTACATAGTTCTTGCCTATAGCTGGATGACATGTTAAACCCCATGAACAAACCTGCTTTTCAAAATCTCTGCAGATGTCTATGATAACGTTTAAATATACCTTATACATTCAAGTGTACATTAACAGGGGTTAATTCTAAAAGATAAAGGCAGTGCTGGAAGGCCCTTCAGGGCTCTGTGTTCCCAGTCAGGGTGCAGGATGCCACACTGGGATGAGAACAGTTCACCTGGAGTCTGCCTGCACTCCCAGGACACACTTCTGCCTCTCTCTGGCAGCACAGCTCCCTCCCACACACCTATGCCAGCACTGTAGTTACCATGAAGGAACAAATACTTCTGTCTTGCCTTCAACAGGCTGAAAATGTCACTTACCTTTGCATTCCTGCCATCGCTCAGAATGGAGCTTCCTACCCCAAAGAATGGACTGCCAGGTACAGGAAGGAGCTGCTCTTGCACAGGACCATTCTTGTTACAGAAGGAGCTTTTTGGATAGTGAGAATAGCACCAATTCTCTTTTTTTCTTGCAGAACAGGGTCGGAAGCTTTAATACCTTTCCCCTCCCTGGATAAGTAATGAGTGACAAGATGAACACTCCCCACACACAGCAGTGACAGGAACAATTATTTTGCCCAGTGAGTTTCAGAGAGGATGACATCTCACCTGTGTGCCTGCCTGTTTGGACTGTGTGTACAACATGAGTTTATTCCAACTGCAGCTCAACTCACCAGACCCATTTACTATACACCAGTTACTCGTGAAAAAGTGCCAGATTCAGTGAGTGCTGGCACAGGTCTGGTGTGGTTATGGCTAGCTCTGTGAGGATTGTTATTTTGGGGCATGTTCACCCCCAGGAAAACTACAGAGAATGCTTATAGAGTATTTTCAAAGAGCTCTGACCTGGTAAGGTCCTATCCCTTGGGGGATCTCAGCCCAGGTGAGGCATACCTCTCAAACCCAGACTCCTCTTGTTGCCTCAGCTCAGGCCAGATTTCCAGATGCCTGAAGCTACCACCACCTTGTAAACAAAACTGCAATTACACCTGAAATCCCCTATGGTAAGCACCCACAGAACTATTTTCTGTGGCTGTTTTAAACCACCTACAGAAACAGCAAATCATTTCAGATCCACAGCGTTCCCCACTCATAACCCCCAGCTAAAGGAACCATGTCACAGCTCATGCAGTCGCCCAGGAACCATTACAGGTCAGGAGGGAGCTGCCCCATTTCAAGACAGTACTCACTGGGGTGTTTCTGACAATAAACCTGACTTAGTGTCACTAATTGTGGAAGGTGTGTGATGACCTAGGAGAAGAGTTCATTTATACAGTTCCACAAATAAAACTCCTGTAGTCAGAGAATCGACCAAGAGACAAGAAAACTGCAAAGGGAAGAGTAATGCAATAGTTATACCTCATTTGTGGGGTTGCATCTACACAGTTGTTGGGTCTTTTTCTCCTGCTGATTGACTTTAGTGTGTTAAATCGAACTTGAGCAGTACTTACAGTTCAATTCTTTAGGAAGGCAGAAAATGCACTGAGATGGAGAGATGCATTAACTTCTGGCAGGTCTCAGAGCCCCCTCCCATTCCTCCTCAGCAAGACGTGCAACTGGAATCCCCCTGGTGACCTAACTATGGTCATGACAAACAGAACTTAATCAAATCTTCCAAGCACTTTGGAAAAAGAACAAAAAGCTTCTATTCCCAATTCACCTGTCCTGCTGGGAATCTAACTTGACAGAAGCTCCAAGCTGGATGAAAGCTTTGCCAAAGGAATTAGAGTGGCTGGCCTCAAAAGAGAACACAAGCAAGTTTAAAACGGTCATGAAAGCAGCAGCAAAGGCTGTCCCATAGCTCAGCCTGATGGTCATACACAGCTCCAGCCTTCCACACATTCCGTGCAGGGCACCACAGCCACGAGGACACACAGAGCCCTCCTCAGCAGACTTCCAGCTCTGAATTCATGGCCCCCAAGGCACAGCTGTGTCAGATCCTGGTGCTTCCCCTGACACAAGTGGTGCCTCATCCCTGTCCATAGTGGCAGCAGGACAGGCAGGGATGAAGAACATGGGGTGAACGTTTGTCAGGGGGTTTAATCCCTAATGCCTGCAAGTGGCAGGAGTCTCCACAGCTTCTCCATGTGTCCAGTTTAGTCCTTTTCAGACCACAAACCTGTTGCAGCTGCAATCTATTTCCCAGTTTTAATTTAGGCTAAGGGCACTCGGAGGATTTAGAGACTGTCACTGATCACACAGCCTAGGGACAGGCACACAGTTCCTGGGGCAGTCAGTGCCTCTACACCAGCCTCCCCATCTCTTGGGAGGTTAGACACAATGTCTTCCATGGGAGTCTCGGAGGGCTCCTGTCACATCATACAGCCACACTTTGTTTCCAGCCTTTGTGCCACTGTGGTCACAGCACCCAGCATGAGGTAGGGGCACAGGACAAGACTTCCTTCAAACCTCCTGCCAAAGGCTGGCTTTTGGCCACTCCTACCCTCCCAGCCTCAGGGCACTGGGGAAAGCAGCAATTGGGAAAAAGGGAGGGAGACTGGGGACAGCAGCTGCCAAGACACAGGGGCACACAGGGGACATCACACTTTAATCACAGGGCAACGGGGTTAATGAGGGGAAACTGGGATCCTCGAGGGTTGTGAATTTGGACAGAGGGCATTGTTCTGGTTACACCTGGTGTACAAACCATGGTTTTAACAGATGTTTGTTAAACAAGTCAGTTTTGTTTTTATTAAACCCAGCTTTGGTACAGGTAATTCCTGAGAGTCATTTACAATGTTGTTTAAAACAAAGATGAACTGGGGCCTCTCCCTGTTCCTGTGTGAAGTTACTGGTGCACAGACATCACACTTTGTTTTTCCCCCTTACCTTTTTTCAAAAAAAGTATTTGTGTAAGGGGAAATCAGTCTGTTACAAACACAGAACTTACACCAGGAACACTGAGTTTCCAGCTTTAAACCATTTCCCCACCATTAATAAATAACATTTAGTTGTGCTTTAAAATGGTTCTCTTCTCACCCATCACATCCCAGCAGGGTGAGCAGAGCCCAGACTGGCCAGGCAGGTTACCTGGCCCCAAAGCAGCAGATGGGAGGTGGGCAGGGAGCTCTTGGAAAGGGGTTATGGTGTGAGGCACCATGTGCAGCCCTCAGAAGACTAAACAGAGGAGGGTTGGGACATTTTGGTTATAAAACCTGTAAGTATACAGAAGCAAGCTGCACAGAAGAGTTATTGTTATGAAAGGTGAGAATCCAGCTGACAGATTAGGGATGTCAAACTAGGGATGTCAGGTTAGAGACATCAGGTTCCCCAGTTACACTCCAAAACCAGACTGAGGAGAGGACCTGCAGGACCCTGTGATGCAGCAGCTTGAGCAGCAAAGCTGAAAGCTCCTCACACTACCCCAGTCCCTCATCTCTCTGGAGTCAGTCAGTGTTAACTCCCTTGGGGTAAAAGCCCCAGAATAAGCATTCTGGATTTAGTGCCAGCCGTGCAGCAGCGTGAATTAGCAGTTTACCTTTTGGCAAGTATCTTGGATTTCAACTTTACCAAGAAACCTGATTAAGCAAACTTCTCCCCATCAAAAGACACGGTGAATTTTAGTCCTTGCTACATATGCTCTTCTGTGCAATATATTGCAAGCTTAAAGGTGTAAGCACCAATTAATTTCTTCTGCATGAGATGTTTTGGCCTTAATAAATCTTCTAATTAACATATCTTCCTGTTGTTATGGAGTAGGCACTGGGAAGACTAAAAAAGCTATAGAAAGAACAAAAGAGAATCAGTGTTTAAGTTTCAGTTATTTACCTTAAGTAAAGACAGCATGAAAGGTCAAAGCACCAATCCTTTGTACAGACAGTTGAGTTTAACCCGTTGCAACTTGGAGAAGCTCTCACAGCTGCCAACACCTTGTTTGGAACTGGTAATCAAGGGACTGATTTAGAATTTTAATGGGAAAAGAGTGCTGATGAGAAATCCCAGGTGATGGAGACACATAAGAGCAGCCAACCAGCACACACAGAAGGAGCAGTGGCTTTTCACAGTCCTTGCCTCATCCCATCCTTCACAGCTGCACAGTTCTCCCAGTGGGACAGCCGAGGACAGGGCTGGGTGCTCAGGCTGTCTCCTGAAGGAAAGTACCACCATGTCCCAGGGCCTTGGCCACTGGTCATTGGCTCTGGAACTGCATATACCTCACTGCTGAGCTGCTTCTCTAACAAACCTGTGCATTTCTCCTCAGACCATCTCTAGGAGCTTTGCACAAACATTAATGAATGCTCTAAATGCTGCTCCTCTGGAAAGACACTTGCCAACACGCATCATCTGCATCACCAGGTGGCCCATCTTTAAATGGACCAGCTACTCCACCACCTTTGGTTGGAATCCCTGAATTCTGATGTACCTGAATGCACGTGCTCCTCCCTGATCTCCTAGATTTGGCTTTAAAATGTATTGGAATGGAAACGGATGTAAACATTTAATACAAACCACTTGATATCAACTGGTAATTCCCTACTGAAGCTTCTGCCTAAAAGGTTTCCAGCTGCATATTCCTAAAAAGCTCTGAGAGGCAGTCAGGATCATCAGCCTGGTTTTGTTCTTCAAACTGGGGCTGCAGAAAAACCTCCCACCAGCAGCACTGCCACAGCAAACACTGTGCATCAGCCAAACTCCACATTGCCTGTGTCTGAAGTGCAGCACTAGTCTCAGTCCAATACCAAATACAGCCCAGAAGAACCCAAAGCTGAGTGAATATATCTGAGTTGGTGTGTAGCAATGGCCCAGAGAGCAGACATTAAGAACAAACATTTGGTTAAAGCTTCAGCAGCACTCTGAAAGCAGAGCACCAAACTAAAGCTGTGCTCTTCTGCTGGCCTTGACCTAAGTGTATAATGTTCTTCTCCAGACAAGGAACACAGCTTTGGATGCACCACCAGGAAACCTCTCCACCTCTGCTCCCTTTCCACCCTACCTTTAAATCACCTCTTTGGGCACCATAAAATCAGCAAAGCTGCTGGTACATCCCCCAGCTCAGACACCAGATCTCACTAAGGAGATGTACCAACAAGTCTCAAAGCTCCTTTTGCCCAAACACAGATAGCTTTTGGATTACTGTCTAAGAATTTCTCCCCAGATTACATAAGAAGTACATTTCCACATACTCCATGATTAGCTAGTTGTTAATTAATTAGCTAATTATATTCTTGAATGTTCCCAATAGTTCAGCCTGTGACTGGTAAGCTTGCAATCATGACACACTATTATTGTGACAGATAATACAGAAAATAACTAGATTGCACAGAAAACACACCACTAAATAAATGACACCACAAAAACTCAAAATACATGTGAGATTTAATAAAAGAAAAAAAAAGTACAAAGTGAGTGGAAAGAAAAGAAAGAAAAAAACCAAACAAACCATGAACCCCAACAGGCTGGGAATGACAAAGCAAAGGGATGCAGCATGTCCCAGAGGGCTGTGTCCCCACACAGGTCCCCAAAGTGCCTCCATGGCTCCAAACCAGCCCCATCTACACCCCTGGGGCAGCCACCCCACAAAACACAGTTTAATTTAGAAAGCAGACAACAGACATGACAGTAAATGTTTAAATGATAAAAAAATGGATAGTTTTTCCCATTAATACCAATCTTTTACAGATAAATATATAAAACAGCTGAAAGATGTATAACTGGATGGTTTCAATCATTGCTGAAGGGTATTTCTTTCACTTTTTCTAGCCTACAAGATTTTAAGTCTTCAGACTGGGTGAGAGTAGCATCACAACATATTTGTAATTTGTTAAATAAAAATAATATACAGAATTATCCTACCACAATACTTAAATCTTGTCTCAGCCAAAAGAAAAAAACAAGGACTTAGGAAAAAAAAAAGACTGAGTCCCCTTGGGGAGATTATGATGTTGAACACGCAACTACAAGGACAAGGGATGTCTGTCACAACATAAAGTCAAAGTAATATAATAATCATCATAATGAAAATTCCGTTACATACATTCTGAATGTCTTCTTCAGAAAATGCTGTAAATTTCTCCACAATGCCCACGGATTGGAAGATTTTTACTCTTTGTTATAATAATCGTTCTTAACTACCTGTTATTCTAGGAAAAAATAATTGATCTCTGATGAGCCAGGGCAGAGAGAAATCATTTCCATAGATCTTGCTGGCTGCAGCATGAGATCAGGAGAGAGCTGCTGATTGGGAACACACTGGTGAGGCAGCTGGGTGCACACCAATACCACCAGTTACTGTTTTATCCCAGCACTGGCCTTGGGAAGCAAACAATGAGCCAAAGAGCATTGCTTGCTCAGGCAATTAGTGCACCACAGTTTCTCTCATTAGCAAAAGATTAATAAAAAATAATTTCCTACATGATTGGTCTGTAGTCAGAGGTGAGGTGGAATTGTCTTCTTGCATGTAACAGAAGGTTGGGTTCCTTGTATGTGTTTGAGAAAACCACACTAACCCTCCGAACATTTGATAGTTACTCTTTAAAATACATCTAACCTGGAGGCACAGCCTTAAAAATTAAATGTCCAGCTTTCAGCAGACTCCCAACAAGTGCAGAATTTTTATTCTTTCAACAAAAGCCTGTTCTAAAAGGTACCAGTGAGATCTTTGTGAGGTTCTTTTCTACAAGCATCAAGCAGCACTGTCAGTATATCTACAGAAAGGCCAATGTCCATTGGAAAACAGTTTAATACCTGAGCATGTATTTAGAAAATGGAAAAGAAGAAAAGCTGCTTTAATGGAATATGAGCATTAAAGAACCTCAGAATCCAGCAAAATGCTGCCCTGCAACAGCCCTGTGACAGCTCAGACCCAGGCCCTGCATCTGCTTCTGCACGGCACATCAGGAATTTGCTGACAGCTTAAAGACAAGTCTGTAACAAAAAAAGTATCAGAAAAATCCTGTAACATTAATAACAAATAAAAATGCACACACTCACAACTTACACTTAGCCAGCCAGTGTTTTTATAAACTCTAAAGACGCTATGTGAGGGTTAATATAAAATATTTCTTTTCATTTAGCCTAGGATCTGATGGATGGATGGAATTGGGTCTGACTATTTTTCCATGACAACACAGCTAGTAACTCTCTGTTCAGTTATTGCCCTGCCTAGTCACAAAATGGTTCGAGTGGAAAAAATGAGTATTGATCCTAATTATTCCTCTAAGCTCAGTTGCCCAGGAAAACAAGGCTGTGATTTCTAGGCATGAGGAGTTGTCAAAAGAAGCACCTTCTAAGAGGAACAGGGCCTCTCAACATAAATACAGTGCACAGCTCAAGAGCAGGGGATTCTCCTTACTAGGCACATATTAGGTTTAAGGTTAAAGAGTAAAAGTAAAGATGTTGGCTTAAATAGTTTCCACAACAGTAAATACATTGGTAAGTGACAACTGAAATGTTACCCAAACCTGTAGTTCCACTTTGTACAACAAACTCTTATGAAAAACCTCTCTACAAATGTTCTACTTTAGCAGTAAAGAAAATTCAAAACATTGTCCCATTAATTTTATTATCCACTCTTTCTCTCTCCTTATATATATATATATATATATAAAATAAATGATGTAGATAGTGTTTAGAGTAATTCAGGAATTAATACAGAATTACTGGAATGAGGGTTACTCTGACTAAGATTCCTGCAGAAAGCCTAAATGTAGTGTTTTTCTACCCATTCTAAAAACTTGAGAATTTTGTTAGAAAAACAAACATTTCAGCATTCTTCAGACCACTCCTCTCACTGTGCATGTACAGGGGAGGTCAATGAGCCTCCAGCAGTCACCTTGGCCAATTAAGAAAACAAATGCAGAAAGCAATTGTTTAGCTGGTGGGTAAGACGAGTTCAGTTACGGTCACTTCATACACGGCTGCTCAATCACTGAGTTTAGAACAAAACATCTTACTTGAGGGATTAGTTAGCTTTGTTTAACAAAATGTACATGTAAGGTTACTTCCTGCAAATCTCCTGATAATTCTGAAAAGAAAACAGCAGGTCGGAACACTGCAACCACCGGAGATGCTCATTTTCACTTTGGTCCACTCACACAGTGTTATGAGAAGGGTCACTCAGGGTGGGAAACTCAAGCAACTTAACACATGAAAGCACCAAGTCCACTCTTGGCCTGAAAGTCTGTGTGTGATTAACTGAAAGAAACAAAACATAAAAAAAGCATGAATTAAAGTTATGAAAATCAAACAAAAGCGAAGTGTAGCGAAGTATGTTAAAACAAAAAAGGAGGAGGAGGACAAACACTGCTGGGGCAGCTGAAGGCTTCAGGTGAGAGCTGCCTGGCAAAACCTGCTCAGCACCACAAACACTTCTCTTTCCCCCAGTTTCTGCAACTCTTCCTTCACAATTTTATACTTACTAAAGCTATTAAGAACACTGCCTTGAACCAGGACATGATAAAGAGTTCAACTAGCTCTCCTAAATATTTTACTTGAGCAGAAATCCCAAAAACCCATATTTTGCGCTAGCTCACAGGCTTGAAAAAAAACAAAAAAGCCAAAAACCCACCAACAGAAAAACCCCAACCCAATCCAAAACCATCCTGGTGATGGTGGACCTCCTCTAGCTGTGCCCCAGAGCCCCTCTGCCCCAGCACCATGTGGGGTCCCCCAGTTTGCAGAGCACAGGCTGTGGGTGCCCCTGGGACCTTTGCACACACCAAGCTGCCTCCCAGTCCTGCTGCTGACCACAGCTCGTTTCTGTCGCCACCCAGAAGAGGAACTGTCCAGACTCACATCTGAGGTGGGCTAAACCCAGTAAAGGGCAGGAAAACCTTTTCTGTGGCAGCCAGAAGGAGCAGAGGGGAAGCTGCAGCATTTCTTGGCCCGTGTTCACAGTCTGTCCCTGCTGCTGGCATCACTTGCACAAGTCACCACTGTGCTCACCTTCCCCAAAGCAGTCCTGGGTCCCAGAAAGCCCTAGGATTCAGCTCCTAATTCAGATTAAACCCTACTTGCAGCAAAGTATTTTATAAACCATTCAGACTCTGTGTGTGAGGTAGGCCATGCCCAGAGCACGTTGAACAGTCTGCAGAAGAGAGAGCTTTGGTTTTAGCACCAACACATTTACATTCCAACAGAATACTCAAATAATCTACCCCGTTATCTTCCACAGGAAGAACAAATTGCTAGGATGTCAGTACACAGAATGAGCTCCTCTGGTGCTGCAGTTCACAGCAGGGAAATGACAGACCACAAGATCTCATAGCAGTGAGAAGCTGAATGGTGTGCTGTCAAGCACAAACTGGGCTGTTGCTACTCTTCATGGTCTTTTTTTTCTGGCCATCATTAAGAGGCTCAGAAAGCCTTGCCACCAGCCTGCTCTGGGTTTGACAGAATGCAGTTCTGACTCTTGAGCTCCTTCATGCAAGGGGAAGTAACAAAAAATGCTGCAATAGCAGAATTACCTGTTTGTATGACAGTGCTCATTATTTTGCTCCCTAGCCAAGTGTTCCTTAGAGACTGGCTTGAATTGGAAGCAGGATAACCCCTCCAACACATTTTCTTTTTAAACTCGTTTGTCCCATTCCTGGTCTATCATTACATAATCAGGTGGCTGGAACAGCAATATTTACATACCCTTGCTCCTGCTGGCTTCAGCAATGTCAATTAATGTGCAGCAAGCTAAGATAAGAACTCTGCCTTTAGAGGAAAAGAATTTTCTTGTAATCAGAACTGTGCCTTGGAGCCCCATTTCACAACCTGAGCTGGTTGTCACAGAGGCAAGAGTGAATCCCATGGGCCCATCAGCCTTTAGATAATGGCCCCAAATTGCAAATCCCTCCCACCTGCAGCCAACTAGGCTTCTCTGGGCAGTGCTCGGGCACAGGAGGGACTCATCTCTCCTCTGCTTGAAGCAAAGAATCAGAAGGATGGGAATCAGGATTCCAAAATCCCCTTTTCTGTATGTTTTAACAACTGACCAAACATTAAAGCATCCAAGCAGACTCACAGCTTTCCAGTGGCAGAGGAGAAAGACTCCAGTTCAGACACTTACTTTTTCTTGTCTTTGTCCTTCTTCAGTGGCTGCTGTGAGGTAGCCTGCAAGGATTGGGACTGCAACGTTTCCACTGCCACTTTCCGCCTGTTGAACATGTTCATCTCTTCCTCCAGCTCTCTCCTTTTCTCCTCCACCTTCCTTTTCTCTTCCTGGTGTATCCTTTTCAAGTGCTCAAACTTCTCATGCAGCTGGTAGGAGACAAGACCCTCTGAGCACTGCATTCAGCTTGTTTTGGCAGTGCTAACCCAGCCCCAGGAGCCCTGTCACACCTCCCACACAAATCCCCACCACAGGGACCAACTTGCTGGCAGAATATTGCACCCAGTGCCCACCAAAAGCAGGGAAGACACAATAAATTCAGCTCTGCCTGACACCACACAGCAAACCAGAGGCAGCATGAGCCCTGGAGATGAGCACAGGGGATTTTGGCTCAGCCTGCAGCCCTGCAGAGGGGCAGGGGACATCACAGGATCTTTTGTTCCTCACTAGTTCTGAAGATGGTCCATTTAATTCCTCCCCAGTCACAGCTGCTTCCTAAGGCCTCACACTGGGGTCTCCACTGGACTCACTTTGACTGGGACCCCAGCCCAGCTGTCCCCTTTACTCTGCTGTCCAGTGAGCCACAAGAGGAAAGTCTCTCTGACAAGGATGCTCACCTAGAATTCCTGCCACTGGCTTTAACTCCCCAGACAGCAGTCATATTTCCACATGGCACAGGACAGGGAAGACTCGTTTCTGAGGCACCTAAACCAGTGATGTTTGTGCTTTGGCTGGTGAGGTTTGCTGCAATGTGCTTTCCAGGATTCATGCATTGCTCAGACCCAGATTCCCTGCTGGCTGTAGTTTGGGTTCATCACCATTTTTGGCACACTCACCTCTCTCTCCTTCTCCTTCAGCTCTGCCTCTGTCTCCTTGACTTTGTTAACAAACATTTGTCTCATTTCTTCCTCTTTCCTCTGGAGCTCACCCAAGAACTCTTTCCTTTTGGTCTCGTATGTTTCTTGGAGGCTGGGGAAGAAAGCAAATGAAATCCAGACTCTCTGGACAGTGATGAGTTAGTGATGGGGAAATGCAGGCCTGTCTGTGTTGTTTAGAAAAACAGGAAGGGAAGGGAACATCCAAATCAGCTGCAAAGTTCAAACCCAGCACTGGTATTTTCCAGATTTCACCTACAAACCTCCCATTTTTGGGGGCTGTCAGTACCAAACTCTCGCTCTAAACTGATGCTAGGTGGGAAGGCCACTCACCTGAAGGGCTGGTTGTCTGGATCCGTGTCCTTGAAGCCCATCTCCTCCAGCTTGCACCTCCTGTAGAGCTCGTAGTGGCGGGTGTGTGTCTGCTCGCGCAGATCCTCCATGTTGACGCGGATCAGCATCTCCCGCAGCTTCACAAAGTCACAGTGACTCTCGTTCTCCACTGCCAGGAGGGAAGGGACAAGTCACCAAAATGCAGGTGTGGTGGAGGGACACGAGGGCACACAGGATTGACTCCAGACACTCCCATCCTGAGGAGCTTGTTGCCCTGCTCGGGGCACAACACAACCCCTTGGATGCAGGGATTCCTGCTGGCCTTCCTGCCTGCTGGTGGGAATGGCAATTCAGAGGGAAGACTAGCCAACCCACAGACATCATAAGGCACCTTCATACAGAGGTGCTGGTGGAGGGCAGAGCTGGGGAGGTGTCAACGTTTGCCTGGGCACACACAGGAGGTTTGGGGTGGGCTTGCAGCCCCTCACCTTGCACCACTCCCCACGGGTACTGCCGAGCTCGCACCAGCTTGTTCCCGACTTTCACCTCCTCCGTGCTGCCCACCACAGCAAAGGGCAGATGAGCCTGAAACAGAGCCAAGGGCAGGGACTCAATGGATGGGGTAACCCCTCAGTGATCAGCCTGACCCTCAGCTCCCCCTCACCCAGGCACAGGAGCCATTTCCATGAGTCCCTTTTTTGAACCTACCGATTTCTGACACTCAGAGCAATCTCTACTACAAAACATCCTGTCACTACTACAATAGCTGACAGGATGTTTTACTACAGAGAGTGAGTGGTGTCAGGGCACAGCATAGCTTACAGCAACGCTGCCTGGGCTGCACCAGCTGGAGAATGTTGTAGGAACACCATGGTCATTACTGCTCTACTCTATCCCTCTGTCAGGCTGCACTCAGCAGGAGCAGGGCACTCCCTGCCGTGCCAAAAGCACAGGCAGGGACATCCACACACAGGCCTTGGCACAGCAGAGAGTGTGTGGGCACTGCAAGGGACATGTGCAGGATACAACATGTACTCGCTGCTCTCCAAGTCTGCAAAGCACCAGGCACAGGCAGGAAACAGGACACCCTCCACAGAGTGGGTGCTTCAGCACGGTGAGGCTGACAAAATCCTTCATGTTTAAAAAGAAATGGATCCAGAAGCGTGGAACTCATAGAGAAGTGGCCAAATATATTTTCATTGGAGGAAGGAAGGGAAGAAAAAAGCCAAGCAATGATGACTCCTGCTTTTCTCCTCAGTACGCACAGCTTGCAATTATTTAAATAAGAGTGAATCCTCCAAATTTTTCATGGTTTCAGCAAAAAGGAACTATTACAGTGAAAACACATATCTAGTCCACCCAGAAACCAACTGGTGAATGAACTAAAAAAAAAAATGGGTGGGGGGGAAGGGTGAAAGAAAAGACAAAGCATTTAATCAGAAACAGCTATGCAGGAAAATGTTCATTTTGATGAAAAAGCTACTTTTGAGTTATAAAATTATCATGGAAATATTTCAGTTGTCTCTACAGCCATAGCTGCACTTTGATTTGAGAGACAGGAAGCTTGAAAGTGTTTTTGCATGTGCTTCAGTCAGGTCTGAATTTGATCTCTGAATTTCAAAAAAGATAAAATAGAGATTAAAATTTTTTCTTCTTTATTTTAAATTGGGTTTTCTCTGGTCAGCTTCCTTAAGTGACAAGACCAATGCAAATCTTAACTGTCACAATTTTATTCAAAGTTTCTTCTTCCTCAAACGCAAAGTAGCATAAGAATGGACAGAATTAATTTTGAGGAAAGTACTTTTCAAAAATTCAATAAAGCAAATTCTAGAGCTAAGTTTCTCCACAGAATCCCCAGATTAAACACAAGCCACATTTTAATTAATTCTGTATGCAATGGACTTTGGCATCTGTGACACCCACAGCTCAACTTTCCAACAGATTCAGTGTCTGGACATTCCCAATGAAAGTTGCCCTTCAAATGTGTTTTTGTGCAGCAATTTAATTTGTCACCACTTCTGGCAGGGACGGAACTGGCAGCGTTACCCACATTCATCACAGAGTTGATCTCAGCCACCGCCTCGTCGTCCGTGGGGAACTGATAGATCTGCACTCCATTGCTGACCAGCTCACTCATGATCTTGATCTTGAACTTGTGCAGCTCGCTCTTGGAGATGGTGTCTGCTTTGGCAATGATTGGGATGATGTTCACCTGGAGCAGAAGGAAGGAAAGAAGGACAAACACCCAGGTGAGCAGCAGCAGGGTGAGCAGCTGTGTTGAGCCTGGGGGTAACCCAGATCCTGCCCCACTGGCTGTTTTACATCTCCTAAAATCACCTTGGAGCTCTATTTACACAGGAGCTGCAGCCCAGCTCAGCTGAACACTAGAGGGAAGAGTTTTTCCAGGACTCACTTGGCTACAAGACTTCAGATAAACCATACACCCTGTACTAAGTACAAATCAAAGCCCTGTTCTTGCCTGTGTAGTTTGTTACACACGTGGAGGGAGGCACCACAGTGTAGCTGTCACATCTGAGCTGTCACCCATCCACTCTGGCTGTGCTGACAGGATGTTTTACAAGACAAGCACAAGGATGAAACGCACACTGATCTGATGTGAAGCCTTCCCATGCTCAAGCAGAAAGAGCAGGGACTCCTCAGATGCTCTGACAGCAGCTGATGATCCTCTCCAAGGACTCCACGAGCCTCTTGGTGAGGATCACAACTTGGGTGTGCTATGCGGATTATATGGATAAAGGTGCAGGATGCATGCAGCAGACATATTTATTTTATGCTGTTCTTGCTCAGCTTTCATTTCAGATTAGCCAGCAGTCACTATACCCCACACAACTTCATCCACCTGGGCTTCAAAGCCAACCACAGGCTGCAGTGGGGAGGTCTCCCTGTGCCCAGTACCCACCAAGATCAAAGTGAACAAGAGCCACATCCCACATCCATCAGGAGTGATGGGGTTCATTATGGCCTCATGCTTAAGAGAGCTGCAGTGAGGCTGGATCTATCACAGGAACCTGTGCTAGATAATGCTGCTGTGCCCAGAAAAGCCAAGTGTGATACTGCAAACCACTGCTTAAACAAACAGCAGAACTAGTCTGCCTGAGCATCAGCCAAATTCATAGCAGTGAAACACAAGAATTTAGACAAATAAGGGGAAAGTCTGATTTGCCATCATTTCCCAACAGCCCACATTTTTTTGTCCTACAGAGCTGAAATTCATAGCAACCAGTTGGTTTCCAGTGGGTGCCCATTAAAATTATATATTTTGCTTTCCCAGCATAAGTTCTCTGTAGGTCAGTGTTTTTTTCATACTTCTTGGGTTCCCCCTGCACCACTGCTCCCCCATCCCCTGTCTCTTTAGTGGTTTAGTACTCACTAAAAATAAGAGCTTTTACTTACACTGAACCGAAATAGTCTGAATTTGCTCATTGCAAATGTATCTGAGAGAATAAATTCCTCTTTTTCTCAGCCACTGACCTGGACTACTTTTTCGACGACCACAGCCCCCCACAGAAAAAGGCCTGCTGCTTCCTCCACTGCTCAGCACGTCCATGTCCTCATTACAAAGGTAAAAGGGCCATGACCACAGCTGGGTGTCTCCCTGACCTTCTAAGAGCTGAGGAGGCTTCACCATCAACCACAGAAAATGGGTCAGCTCAGGGCTCACATCCCTTTTCAATCAGCTCAAGCAATTTCCCCTTCTCTTTCCAAGGAGCACCAGTTCAACCCTGCTTCCAACAATGCAGAAGTGCAGAGCCTGGAGCCTGGTGTGGCTTTCTAGCAGCAGAGGAGACAGGCTCTGTGGTCACCACTGTGGTCTCAGCACTGCTCAAAGAAAGCACAAACCAAGGCTGGTTTGAGTGCCCTCAACCAGATTTCTTGTCTTTTGAAAAGGCAACTCAGCGAACACCTGCTGACACAGAGCTCACAACACAAAGGGATTTTACAAGCTGTGTTTCCAATATCAATAGCCACATCAATACTGGGGAGGCATGGATATGGCCTCTGAGTGTAGTCCTAAGTCTAGAATGGGTTCATTCCTTCACAACACAGAGAAAGGAGGGAACAGTTTGGAAACAAGAAACCAAACCAATGAGACATGAAATGCTACTGACCTGTACGTCTGATCCTACCTCCTCACAGCACCTTCCACACACCCACCTCCATGTCTGTGACACAGGGATTAGTGACAAACTGATGCATATCTGCCTAGACAAGAAAAGTCACCTCTTCTCCTGAACAGGTTTTAAAACTCAGTAAAAACAAGGAATGCCAGAACTACATGAGGGTTCTCCATCCACTCTTTTTACACAAATAATGTTGATCTTGGGTTGAAGGCAAAATCCTAGAGCAACATTCTTGTATTTCCTGGTGGAAGAGCAATATCCTGTATTTAAAGATCTAGTAATGAAATCATGCAGTTGACTACTGGCACGTCACCCCACTGAATGTGACAGGGGTGCAATGTCCCCCTGCCTGTCAGTCCATGTGCTAGAGGCCTTTGCTGGAGCTGGAATTATGACCAGAGGAAGTCTTTGCTTCAGACAGGACAGGGAACTCCCATTCACACAGACAAAAATGCACCTCCTTCTCAAGTCTTTCTGACCAGAGTTGCTTCTCATCTCCAAAAACAGAACTCAGAAGAACTCACATTTCGTAGAAAATAATTTTGCTGACGCAATACGACTGCAGGCACTTCTGTCCTGTGAAATACAGCTGAGTTTTTCCCCATCTCCAAACTGTTCCTGAATGCAGTTGTAGTGAAGCCAACAAGCAAATCCTACTTTGGAAGCCAAAGAGCTGAGGCACAGGCTGCCTGAGGCATCCCTACCTGCCTGGGATGTGTCATCTCTGGGAGGGCAGACAGTTAGCCACAGCTCAGACAGCACATGCTGACTAAAAACCAGCCAGGGACAAAGCAATGAGCTCCAGGACCCTTATGGCTGCACACACTGAGCCACCATTTCCCATGACAGGGCTGGGTTTTAAATCAATAAATCACCTTCTCATCTCATACAAATGCACTATTATTTATCTCCTTCTTTTCCCAGGTTAAACCCAGTGGAAAGTCTGCACCTGTCAGGCCCTATGTGCTTTCCACTAGCAGCCAGCCAAATTCCATCTACCTACAACCACTTCTGAAGATGCTTCTGCTCTCTGGCTGTAACTAAATACCCCAGATAACAGCTGGCCATAAGCTCAGCCAAACAGATATTGTCCTACAGTACAATGGAAGATTCTGTTTACAAAACAGCTTTACCCAGAAGGGATTTTGTAAACTTTACACTAAAAGCAGGACTGGTTATTGAAATTGTCACAGAGAGTCAAAAGTCTGCCCAGGAACTCACATCATGCACTTCTGGGCTAAAGCAAAGGTGGAACTGAGCCACAGTCCTACCAACTCCCTGTTAAACCCCAGAGGCTGAGCCAGCAGAGCACAGAGCAAAACACTGCCTCAGTGTACCTTCCACCTCCACAGGCTCCACTCCTCAGCTGTGAAACAAGGGCCACACAAAGCTCTCCAAGAAGCAGGGCAGGTGAGGTGTGCTCACAGAGCAGACAGTAGCCAGTGCACATCACCTCCGCTCAGTAACCACTCACTGCTCCAGTCTGGAGAGGGCAGAACTGCCTGGGCTCTGCTGACACCCCAGTTCATCCTGCCCACCCACCAGCCCCCAGCACAAATGGCTCATTTGTAGTGGGGAAGGGGCACAGCACAGCCGTGCACAACTCCCTCAGGGAATGCCTGGAAAGAGCCCTGATGTCCTGGGATGACACCAGTGCAGAAATGCAACATAAATCCCTGATGCCCAGAAAATATCAATGGGCTCCACTTGCTTATTCATTTCCATGTGCCCACTTGTGTGAGGCCACCACAGCATGAAATCCAGGATGTTCTCATGCTGTGGCAAGAAGGGAGATGAGAACAAAGGCATAAAATGACTCCAGAGAGGGTTATTAAAGTGGAAGTTTGGAAATATAAAAAGTTTGCCTGTGCACAAAGTTTTCATCTGTGCACAAGTACAAAGGATTTATTTTGGTACTACCAAAGGACCACATTAAAGGCAACCACAGGGAGATGTGAAAAATAGGGAACGAGAAGGAAAGGAGTGAAATGTTTTGTGGGACCACCAGCACCAAGGGGAATAGTGCAAAAGCTTTCCTCCAAAAATATTTCTGGGAATATGTAATGCTGGCACTGTACCAAGAGACAAAAGTTTATTAAGGGAAAGTTTTCAGATTCCTGATGAAGTCAGTGTAACAGCCACTAACGCTCCAAACAGCCCACTGCAATGGGAAGGCAGTGCCTGCTCTGGACTGGGGCCAAGGAAAAGCAGGCCATGAGCCTTGGGTGGTAAGGGCAAGCAGCAGGGACTGCATGAGGGGAGCTCAACCCACCAGGAAAGTCCGGCAGAGCTGTATGTGAACAACAGCCAGAGAAGAGAGTGCTCCCTCAGGGTAATCCAGGGGACCTCCAAGTCCTGCAGGGTCCCACCTGCCATGCCTGTCCCTCTGTGGGCTAAACAGCATGTGCTACCTGAAAGGAACCACTCTGCTGCTAAAACACTGCTCTGAAAGACAGGAAATTATGGAGAAGAAAAGAAGAGATTCTGCTGCCACTAGTGACCTTTGAAGCCTCCTGCAGCTGCCTGGAAGGCAGCTGGAACACCCAAAACTATGTCAGAAACTTACCCCCAGCTGCAGGAATATAAGCAAGTAGTTGGTTAAGTAACACCCTGCCCCCTAAGGCAGAATAGCTTATGCACAAAGAAACAACCCCAGCAGACCCTCTCATGGCCCACTTTTAGGATTCCTCTGACCTTGAGAATTCCTCACCATGCCTACACTTTGGGAAGATGCTGTGATCTCCTACCCAGATGACCTGGCACTACCAGCAGTGACAGATCACACACTCCCTGTGCACCAGCACACACAGCCAATGCTTCTCCTCAGCCCTGACCACCACCTCAGGACAACTACAGTGCCAGTGGCTCTCAGCCCCTCTGTCCCTGCTGACAGGTCAGGACAGCAAAGGGGACTCCACAATTTAACTGCTGAAGCTGGAAGGCATCCTCACCTGCACACCCAACAGAGCTGCAGCTGATGGCTTTGATAAAGATCAGCTAATCTGGGTAAGATCCTTACAGTAGAGGGATACTCTGGAATTTACACAACCAACTGGAAAACATGCCTTCCCTGCCATTCTTCAGGAAAGTCAGTGAGAAAACAAGCACAGGATCTCAGCAACCACCAGGCCAGACAAAGCTTTACCAGAGTCCTAAGAATGGCTCAGCTGCCATGCAGGAAGAAGTCCAGCACTTGCACAGAAGGAACAAAACCTTCCATGTGACAATCAGTAACCAACAAAAGCATTCCAGAAAGAGGGACCATGGTCTCCAACTCCCTACCTTGCTATCCAGTTTCTTCATTGTCACCAGGTCCAAGGACTTGAGCGAGTGCCCGGTGGGGGTGATGAAGTAGAGGCAGACGTGGATCCTCGTGTCGTGGTAGTTGAAGAGAGACCGGCGGATTTTCAGCTCTTCTTGCAAATAGTTTTCAAACTGCGTATCAATGTACTCTACGATTGGCCTGTAACTAAAACCATCCCATTAGCAAACCAGCTACTGGAGCACAAATCAGAACTGTCTAGAGGCTGAAGGAATTCTCCTAGACATTCCATGATATCACTTAAAAACAAGTTTTAAGACTCAAATAATTTAGCTTTACAATGGGGGAAGTGTGGTGTTAACACACAGAATTTACAATCCAAAGGTTGCTGAAGATTCTTGAGGCTGCACTGCAAAGTCTACGGACAGTGGAGCACAAAAAGATGACTACCCAGATTTCAGAGTTCAGCCATCTGTCTCTAGCAATGCAACATGACCAAGGAGACACCTTGGAATCCCAGAAAGCCTTTACCTGGGGCTTGAACAAGATGTCTGTGTAGTTAAATGTGACAAGTTCAGAACAGATAATTCCTGACCCTGCTCTGAGGACAGCTGCTTAGCAGCTCACGCTCCTGGAGGACAGCAATCTCTGCTGGAAAGACCTCCTGTGACCTCTCTTTTGGCTGTTCACCCTCTACCAGAACCAGAGCTACTACAGGCAGCGACTCCTTTAACAGAGACACAGACACTTCTGCAGTACTGCAGGCAGCTGATGCCTAAGCACAAGGCAAGCCCAGAAACGCCGAGCAGATGGCACAAGACCTGCCTTTCGTCTTTGTTTATCTGATCCCCAAACCCAACAGCATCCACGATGGTCAGCTTCAGGTGCACGTTGCTCTCCTGCAGATCGTAGGTGCGCGGCCGCAGGTGGACGGCGCTCTCGCAGTGACTGGCCTCCTCCGTCTCAAACGTGGTGTTGAAGAGGGTGTTCATCAGCGTGGATTTCCCAATGCCAGTCTCACCTAGGGAGGACAAACCATCAGTTCACTGCAGCAGGAATTTACCACAGGGATTTCAAAGCATATTAATGAGAGAACTAAATTATGCTGTAGACTCGCTATTTTCTGAGCTTGAGAAGAGCCAGCTCTTCTCCAGGGAAACCTTTTAACAGTTTTTCTTTTTCCCAAAACAACCTTGTGTAAACAATATTCCTTTCCCATAACAAGTATTGTTTGCTACTTCTGTCACTTAGCCAATCAGTCCTATGGACCAATAATGTGTCTTCTTAGCACAGCATGTTATAAAAGGGCTGAATGAATTGTAAATAAACTTCCTGATTTCTACTGCCTTCTCACTAGAGTCAGGCATCTTTACTTCGTGTCCTATTGTGACATTACACTGTGGAAGGTCACCATGAATTGCTTGTGGATGGACATGTAATTGTCGCACAGGTGTCTGCCTTCTTGAAGGCCTCCCATGCTTGATGCAAACAACATAGAGCACTTGGGTCATGTCCCCCAGTATCACACAGAGCACAACAGCACAGCATAAAACACTGTTTTCCTTCCCATGAACCCCAACTTTGCTTGGGAAAGCACTAGAGAAGCTGTGGAGAGGACAACTTTAGTAGCCATTGAAAGACACCTGGGATGCATCACAAAAATCTCTATCCCAGAATATCTGGCTGACAAGCTGTTTGTGAGCCAGAAAGGCTTTGAACTGCTATTCCTGGTAACGAAACAGCACTGATATTTCCAGTTTGGCCTAGAAAGGGCCTCATTTAAATTCCTTATTCACTACACACAGCCCTATTGGTCATGGGGGTAAAGAAAGGCAAAATCCAAGGAAATAACCTTCTACTCTCTGCTCATTTTCCAGGCAGCCTATCCTGCTACCACTTCAGCAGAGACAGGCACTGCTGAGGAGCCCTACAGCAGATACACTGCTGGGAGAGCAGAAGGGTGGAAAAGGTTCTGCTCTACACAGGTGCCATGTCTACTGCCAAGAGCTTGGGATTCTCTTCTTCTTCCAGCATCTTAGGCTCTGCTCTTCACAGGAGAATAAACACCTCAGAGTGCTCAGAGAGGGGCAGAGGCACACGCTGCTTCCTACCAGCTGCGGCTAAGAGTTATGCAAGGAAATAAAGCCAGCTGGTGCTTTAGATTAATCTGAAAGCAGACATATGAAGAACTCGCTTCCTGATGTAAGCTACATTCTCCTGTTCAGTTGTGGGCACTGTTGGGAATAGGGACCAGCAAACAGGGTGGGGCTTTTTCTCTCTTGTCCAAAAACATTTTTAAAAAAGCTAAATGAGAATGTAGGAATATCCATCCTGAAACCCAAGAATTACAGTGATTAAAAACATATTGACCTCTGCTGCAATTACCCTTCTGCTAAGAACAAATCTGTGAACTTCAACTGTGATTTCAGCCATGCTTTTTATTTGTGGTGTGGATATGCAGAAGTGACTTGGGTACAGCACAGGCACCTTGTATAAGTTGTCAGAGAGTCACTGCACAGTCTATACAAAGCCATAGGAGCTGCTGCCTCTTGATGTATTTCTGCTGGTCTAGCAGGTTACAATACTTCAGAGATCATACACCATACAAGAGCCAGCCAAAGCAAAAATGATGCTCATCTCACCACTGAAAGGAACTGGTCTCTAGTATTTCAGCCAGCACTGCCTGCTAGATCACATCAACACCAAAATTAAAAGCCAAGAATATAATGAGGTTATTTTAAAGTCAATACAGAACACTCCCCCTCCCTTTCCAAGCACAGAGATGACCATGCTTCACACCCTCTGACCAGGGAAAGCACTGACCAGGCACAACTCAGACACAAAGCTCTTGTGCCCAGATTTGGGGTGCAGGCTTACACTCAGAAATGACCAAGTTATCAACAGCAGCTCTCACATAACCCATGTGGATCTGATGTACCTACTTAGACATCATACCCAGCAAAAGCTGCTCATGCCAGCCACCTCAGTTTGCATATGGAAATACTTAACTTGCTATATTCAGCCTTCCTTTGATCCTTCCTATTGCAAAGCTATTGCAGCAGATATGATGAGCAATACCCCATTTACAGATTACAGAAATTCTCCTGGTTTGACTCAATGTGCATTTTAAGTTTGGCGTTTCTGACTTGCTCAAGTCACTGCCAAGGCTCGTGGCATAGCAGGACGATGGAGAAATCCTGGTCCCAACCTCCCCCCGTGGCTGTTTGCAGAGGAGATTTGTGCTCACCCACACAGAGGATGTTGAAGCTGAAGCCTTGTGTGACAGACTTGCTGACCAGCTGATCGGGGAGGCTGTCGAAGCCCACATGGCCCCCCAGGGAAAGGCTCCTCTTCTCTTCATTCTGGCAGGGAGAAGAAGCCAGATTAGCAAACTGCACTGAGATGGCAAATCAGACTGATGACAACCAGATCACCCACCCTCCTGGACACTGCAAAGCCCAGCAGTGCCCTCAAGAGCTTGTGTTTCACACACCACAGTGCAACCCCCAACAGCCCCCCAACAAGAGGAAAGAGGGTGTGAAACACTGATCTTCATGGGGAGTTGGGAGAACTAAGCTACCAGGCTCCAAAGTAAAGAAAACACTAGTGTGAGCTTCAACTACATGCAGCTGGGAGAGATTAGCAAAAGAAAACCTACCACGGTGTGTTTTACCCCTCATTTATCTTTGACTTTTTGTATTTTATTTTCTTAAACCCTCCAGCAGTGAATACAGCCTGACAGACTCTGCATTTTTCCCTGAGTACTTGTCCTTCCCCCTTCGCTGTTGCCACAAGCAGCGAGGTTTGTTCACTGAGGCTCTGGGAGTGCCGGTGGCACAGGAACCCTCTCGCTTCACCATCTGTGACCACACAGCTTTCCACTGTTCCTCTGCTGTTCCTGTTCCTGCCTCCCCCGTGTGCACTTTGCTCTCCCTTCTGTTTCCTCCCTCCCCCAGAGAAGCTGATCACCTGTAGAGGCTTTGCTTAGGAACTAAGACAACAAAATCCGAGGAGATGGCAGCTCTATGACCTGTGCTATGACCTAGAAAGGCAGGGCAGAGCAGCTATAAAGTCCAGCAAAGAGGGGCTGACAGAAGGATAATTTCTCTTTCTAGTGGCTAAAACCAGGAGAGTTTGGAATTTCAACAGATGCACAGCTCTCTGCACAACTAAGAAATGATGTCTGAAACCAGAAACCAGACCACCATCCCTGGAGCCCCTCAGGCACTCTTACGCACCCATGGAAAATCATGGAGACAGGATTTCAGAGAATGAATCGTGATTCACTCACCCTCACCTTTGGTAACTGATTTTCTTGTTTTTCTTAATGACCAGCACACACAGAAGATGGGAATGGATAAAATGTCTGCCCTTGGTTTGGCTCTGGTTCTTCTGTCTGTTCCTGACAATTGAAACTTAATGGCCCAGCACTAAGACTGAGAGACAAGAGCATCCCTGAGAAGAGCCTAAGCTGCCTGTCAAACTTAAATGAAGAGGAAAATAAATGATGTGATAAGCCTTGCATATTGCTCTGTGCCTGCAGTAAGATTGCTAAACAAAACACAAACCTTTGCTCAACTGCATCTTAGGCAAAGCCTCCTTTAGCTCTGCTTTTGGTAGAACAAATATTCTCAGCCTTGTAAAATAAACCATTTAAATCACAAGAACAACTTGTGAACGGCTGAAACAGCTTCTATGCTTCATACACAAACCTTCAAGCTGTTCTGCTTAGCATTTTTTACCCACTTTCAGATTATTTTAGTCCAGTGCTCTCCCAAGGGACTCCCTGGACAAAAGCACAATTGAATCATAGCTGGGCTCCTGTGATCCATCCTGTTCTGTCCAACCAGGATCAATCACACTCACTAACTTAGTAGAAAGAGCAATCATTTAAAGTTTCCATGTGCAACCAATGCCAGCAATTAAGGTTTTGAGATGGCCAGAGTTTAGGTGAATTAAAAATAAAAATGGCCCCTAAGACAGGGAGATCTCCAAGTTTAACTTCATTTCACCTGTCAGCACAGGGAGATGCTACAAATCAGATATAGGAAACAGGGTGGTTTAAAAGTGGATCTGTGCTGCTCCAGACAGCCTAATGCTGAACTGTGGATCTCACATGGGGTGGTACAACTGCACTGGGAAGGGGAACCTGGGACACGTGTGCTGGGAAAAGACTCAGAGTTGATTAGACCTGATTAGGTCTGGTTTTCCCCTTGAGGAAGAGGCTGTCTTAAGGTGCAGGAAGCCACTGCAGGCACCAGCTGAGCTCGAGGGGCTTCCTCAGGCTCTCAGCCCAATGTCTCAGCCCCCGCTTCTCATCCTCTCCGTGTCCCTCTGAACCACCACTTTACAGAGCTTAAAATGCCAGTTCCCACCACTGCAATGCGGTGACAGCCGAGCAAGCTGTTCCCACAGAAAGTCACCCAGTTTGATGGTTACACTTTGTGTCTTTTCATTTTAAATAATAAACAAAAACAAGCAAACAAAAACACAAACCAGAAGCCTGGAATGACATTTCGGATGGGAAATAAATAAAGGCTGCCGATGGCTATGATTAGGCTGAAAGTGCCTGAGGCTGGGAGGAGGTTTCCAGGCAACAGGCAGCACCACTGCTCGAGATTTTAAAATAGGCTCCAGCTCAGCAAGGCTGCATTGAGAACTCAGTCATGCCTTGGCTGCAGGAAACCCAAATGCATCCGCACAGGGCTTTTTCTCTTCTTTTTTTGGCACTCAGTCACCGCTCACTACAGGACAGGAATACACCTACTCAGAGCTGCTCACCGTCTCTTAAAGCTGCTAAACCAATGAGCCAAACGTCAGTGGAATAATTTTTGCCAGTGACCTTGAAATGTAATTTCCTTCATTTCTGTAAGCAGCAGAAATAACCTGGTTCAAGTTCAAGGCACTGCTGATACCAAAGCAGAAAACCATTTGCTGTGCTTGCAGTGTGTTAAGCTGTCATTCAGTTCCAAAGGGATTTTGCTGTGTTAGGATAAACAATGGCAACAGATGCTGGCAAGTAATAAGACTAAGAAAATAAAGAAAGGGAGGTGAAGTTTTTACTGTTTTATTCTATCCCTCCAATCCATGGAGCTTGGAAACCTGACAGCCTTGTGAATACAACCATTACTTGTGCTCACTTGTGGAGTTTGGTGTGTGGACCTGTGCTGGAGAGGAACCAGCCCACACCCTGATGGGCAGCCCTTTTGGCCAGCTCCCACATGTCAGGGTGCCTCAAGGACAGCTCGAAACAGTTCACCTGCTAGTGAAGACAAGGTCACACTCCAAATAGAACCGCTTCCAGCAGGAGCCAACCTGCCACACTCAGCATAAATAATCAATCCAGAACACAAATGCTACAATAAATGAGGGCAGCAGTAATGCAGCAATGTGGGGATGTGTTGTGGGGTGGGGGGTTTGTTTGTTTGTTTGTTTTAAACAAAAGCTAAGGATTTCAGTAGAACTTTCTCCATAGTTTGTGGCAGCAGTGAGACTGCCTTGCAGGACAGGAGCTGGGCAGGTCATATGGCAGAGACAGATGGGATCAGCCACCACAAGAGCCAGGGAGGGACACAGCCCTGCCCTTTCCACTTGCACTGGTCCCTGCAACACTCCCATCCTCCACAACACTCAGTGTGAACCAGGTCCCTCCATCTCATGGCCTGTAGAGACAACTCTGCTGCTTCCTACCAGGCAGGACCCCATCCTGGGGCTGCAAATAACCACGAGGCAGCCAACCTTTCTTGAAGCCCATTTCATCATTGTACAACATGATAATTAAGAGTCTGCAATGGCTCCAGGTGGGAACTCTCACTTCAAACAGCAACTGCAGCCCTGAACATCCCTTCTTGGGTCATTAATAACATCCTGCGATGGGGCAGCTATCAAGTTTTTACTTGCAGTCTTTGAACATGCTCTTCAAGGATTTCTGTGCCTTGAGCTGACCTCCAGGCTTGAAGCAGAGAGCCAAGGGGATAAATCATATTTTAAATCTGGAATTTTGTGGGAAATGAAAGATTCATCATAAGAGCAGAATTCATGTGTTTTCAAATCCTAAGTCTTTTAAACATTTTCACAAATCTTCTGTCCAGGCAACAGGCACAGAAATGGCATCTGAGGGCATGGCCACAGGAACAAGAGCCATCCCAGAGGGACACACCAATCTTTAGCTCTGATTTGACAGCAACATCACAGAATCCCTTTCTTAGCATGCAGCAGAAAGACAGACATGTCCTTGGTAGCACGGATGGACACATTTAGCTGAGCACCACAAGAACTGAAACAAAACCTCCAACCATAGTGCTTCAAATGTGCTGCCGTGCACCAGGCACCCCAGCTCCTGGACGCACCCTGCTGGGGGCTGAGGATGCATTTGGGATGCACAATGGCACACCAGCCCATTCCTGTGGCCACAGCAGCCCAGGGAACCAAAAGCTGCTCTTCAAACCCAATGTGGCCTCCAAGCCCATCCCCAGCAGGGCTGCCAAGGCTGTGCCCTGCCGCAGGACCGCAGGGCTGCCAGGAGGATGGAGCAGTGTTCCTGTGGGCTGCTGGCCACAGACCACATCCACTGCAGATGATACGGTATTGGGCCCTTTACTGCAAGTCAAACAAGAAAAGGCAGCAGGAAAACACAGAGAGACCAAATCCAGATCCCCATAAGAGGGTCAACACAGCATCACATACTAATTAGGCTCCTCTTCATAGACAGTGATTAAAGAAACCTGTGGGAAGTGCACAAGCTACAGCTTCCAACTGTGTGCCTATGATTCTTCAAAATATAAAAACCCCATCACAGTTTCTCTTCATGCTTCACCTCCAAATTAGCATCAGTTTCACTCTGCGTCATTACATTTTTCAGCAGCTTGTTCCAGGAAAAGTGGTTTTACCACTGCCTGCACAACCCAGGGGAATGTCAGCAGTGGGACCAGCTCCATGTTCAGCTGCCCCTCAGCTGCAGTGCTCCTAGCTGGGGCTCCTGGTGCAGAGCAGTTTAGTGCTTTTAGATGTGCTGCCCCTGCTTCCTTTGCTTTCACCAGGAGCACTATAAACAGGGTGGACCTTGTATAGAGAAGATAATTCTGGCATCACTTGGTTAAAAAAAAAAATCTCTAGAAGTATTATCTTTCAATTAATCCCACCACAAAATTCTCCTTAGTGACATATGCTTGTGTTTCCTGCTTGGGACAACCCTTGGGCTATTTTTCCTGAATGATGCAGGTGAAAGCATATGGGTAAACAAAAGCATAATTGAATGCTACAATCATAAATAGTGATACTTATTTTTTTTTAATGGTGATACTTATTTTTAGGAACCTGGCATGATGGGACTTGTAATGTAAACCCTGGGCTCTGGTTCATCAGCGTACAAGCAACTGGTGAATAAAACCAAGAGGGAAAACAAGAAGTCATACGGTTTAGCTGATAAACAGTGATGACTCCTGGTCGTATACCCTGAGGGATAGCACAGAACTTTTCTGTATCTGAGCTGCCCTTTCCCATTTCTACAGCCCAAAAAAGTGTAAGTGAGAAAGATGAACAGCTGACATTTTCCAAGGCCAAAAAGCCTACAGGGAAAGAAAGAAGGAAAATCGGTTTTCTCTCCTTTCTGCTACATGAATAGGGCTAACACTTGAGCAGTGACCTTCAACCCAAAGGTGTCTGCTGCTCCCAAATGCTCCCTCCAGCACCTCTGCACCACTAGCCCGGGATCTGTGGCTGCAGCTCTCCAATGCCAGCCCCACACAGGGAGAAGCTTGTGTCTTCCAAGAGCTCACTAGGCAGCTGTATTTCAGTTTCTTCTCTTTCCAGAGCTTTCCCATTTACATTTCACATACACACACACACTTACAAAACACAAAGAGGCAACAACACAACATCTGCATGACACTTATTCACAGCACTTCAATTCCCACTACTGAAGCAACACTCTTGTTTTTAAATTCCTCAATCCTGGATGTCACCCTGACCTTACAGCATGACAAATCCTCCAGTGCTTTGCAGCCTGGGTGCAGGCACTATCTGTGTCACCCCGATGCCTTGCAGCAGGTCTGTGGCACTGGCCACTCCCAGGGGAGCACTGCTGTGCCCTGCAGGGAACACGTGGACATGGAGTGCCAGGCACACACAGATCCTCTCCCCTCTGATTTACAGTCCAATCAAAACAGAAGGAAAAACTAGTGCTAGCAGATTGCAGGTTCCTGAGCAGGGTGACTGGGAGGGCTGCAGGAGGAAGAGCAGGGAAGGCTCCCCAACCCTGCCCTGCACAGCCACGCTGCTGCTGCAGAGCTCTGGAGGCTGCTCGAGGGGCTGGCCCAGCACCCAGCACAGCTGGGGACTGCTGCTGGGCACAAAACAATGACTTCACCCTCTTGATGCCACATCCACAATCCACAACAGTGTGTGCAACACAAAGATTAATACATGCACCAGTGGGGTTTGTAGGATGCTATTCCCTTGTCCCCTGCATGGAAAGACATGGAATCAGGAAATCATTCCATCCTGATGCAGGGAGTCTCATTTTGCAACCTAGCAGAGAAAGGACTGAGTGATATTTGGCTGTTTATCCAGTCCAAGCAGAGCAAGCTGGTCCCAGGTACAGGCTCATGTGTGCTGGCACAGCAGCAGCTGCAGTGCCAGCCACAGGCACTGCCTGGCCCCTCTCAGGGTGGGCACTTCGGGCAGCAGCTCCACAAACCACGAACAGGGAGGGGCTGCTTCAGGGTCCAGCACATGCAGGTCCTAGCCCAACCCCACAACCTCCCCCAAATGCCCACCACTGCAAGATTCCTTACAAAGGCACTCGTAGTTATCACCATTTCACAAGTACACTGAGTCATGGAGCAGTTGAGTACTTGCCTAGAGACCTTTGGGCAAACAGTGTCATAAGCCAAATTCAGCTTCTTTGTCCAAGCAGGCACTCCCTGGGGCTTGGCCCAGCTTCTGGATCAATGCAGAAAAATTTGACAAATTACCTCTCTCTGGAGAATCTCTCCATCTCTGAATGCTGGCTCAATAAATAACACTTGACATTTGCAAAGCAACAGCAGTGAGTGCAGACTCATGTTTCCATGAGGAAAATATCTCTTTTGCCTATCTCAGAGCTGAGGGGCAGTTAACAGCAACACCACACCTCATGTACAAAAGACACCTCTGTGGAGTGAGCAACATTCAAAACACTCACTAACACACATGAAAATATTATCCATCTTGTACTTCCAGGCTAATGACTATTATATATAGCATCAGTGAATGAGATTGCATCAGTATAACAGCATCAGTGAAGGAGATTGCACTTTGCAGCCTATTAGGGAGAAGGAGATGGTCCAAGAGAGGTAAGGAGACCAGATCTGACAGTGAGAGGATTCTGAGCATAGCAAGTCTTAACAGAGGGCTCAGCAGAGGTGGAGTAGGCATGACCTTGTGGGTGCCTTTGGCACTGGAGACAAAATGAAGCACACTCAGCTGGGGCCTGCCAGTGGAGCTCTCAGCGCCTCTTAAGCTAAAATCATCACATCTAAATGGCACCTAATCTCAAGGAGATTTACAAAGTGCAAGCACACACCCAGTTCTGAAGGTTTTCAATTAATCTTAAGCATGGGCTTAAAATTTCAGATCCTCATTGTGGAGCACTTAATAACAGGCTGAGGAAAGAAGAAAGAAAGAGAAAACAAGCCCAAAGGTGTGGGGTTTCTGCTGATTTACCACTTTTACTATACCAACAATAGAAGATGAAGAGCTTCATCTTCCCTGCTGCCTCCTGGTCCTGCCCACTCTGGTGGGTGACATGGTCAGTCAGCTAGGATGCACCTGAGACCGTGAGCCTTCTATGCCTGTGCAGGGAGGGCAACTGTTGTTTTTCCCTGTTGTAGCAACCCTAAAGAGCTGTAAAAGGTAACATGGTGATGCCTAACACTGCTCTTCCCTCCAGCAAAGGCAGGGCAGAGCCCCAAGTGCCTTCCCTTCCTTCTGTTTTCCAACACGCAGTACACAGGAGCACAGCCACATCTAAGCCAGCTTTCCATGCGTGGGACGTTGTGCCAGCCAGCCATCTCCAGTTGCTGCATGCTCACAATGAGCTCCCAGCCTACACTGGAGTCCCCCCAAAAAACCTTGTGCTAAACCAACACAATTCCCAGCCCCCTCCTCTTCCCCCCTCTAAATCGCTCTTCTAAGAATGCCAAGAATTTTCCCAGACACTCAAGCCTTTATTCATATCCCTCCTGGCTCCCAGCTGCACTCAAGACAGGCAAAAACATCACTGAAGAAACCACATATGGAGTCACCACCAAGACATGCCAAGTAAAAATTAGAGCCACTTTATGTTACAGAAGCAAGAAGGATCAAGAACTGAGGTTCTTGCCTTTAACTTTTGGACCCATTTTTAAGAGCTCTTCACAAACTTTAGGACCAGCAAGTGACCAGTGAGTGCACTGGGAAGTGCAATGCCCAGCACCTAGGGAAAACAAATATTTAAAAAAATCACTGGTGCAGTGCCAAGGTTTCACAATGTGCCCCAGGGCAGTGTCGGGGAAGCAAAGGCTCTGCTGCACCAGCGAAACCCAGCGCTGGGCACACACTGCAGCCTCCTCCCCATAGCAGGTGGACAGGGATTGCAGTGAGAAAGCCGAGCTCCTTTGAAGGGAGGAACTCCTTAGGCAAACTCCTTAATTGCTTTCCTGTATCCAAGGTGCTGGTGCCAAAAGGAGCCCGGATTCCTGCGGCACACCTTGTGCCGTATCCCAGCAACCAGCCGGATGCGGGGCACTCCCAGAGCCAGCCAGGAGCAGGGACCTGCACACCCCACGTGTTCCCCCTCTGCACCAGCCTGCTTCCTCCAACACTGTGAGCACACAGCTGAACCGAGAGCATTGCCTTCAGCTTCACTTCAGCCCCAGCAGTCTTTCCTCCTTCAAAAGAACAGAACAAACTGCAGAACGCAAAATAAAAATCCTACACAGCTACAGAATCAAATGGCACAGGCTTAAAACATCAGTTTTTGCTGATGCTCAAAGCCAAGTCTCAAGGGAGAGTAAAGCTCCTCATCTTCTTACACCACACATATCCAAGATGATCCATTCACAACCTGTGAATGCAACATCAGTTTTAATTTTTTGCAAACAAACTGACTGTTTTTGGCTTAAATTCTTCTCTTTTTTACACCACAAGCAAAATTCCCACATGCTTCTTTTCTTAAGCTGCTATTTAGTGATTTCCCTATAACATTTATAAAACCTAATTAATTAATTGTGAGGTCTTTCCTAATCAAGAGAGGATTAAATGGGCATTTTGCCTCTATCACAAGTCCTGGACCAGAGTTGACAATGGAGCAAAGCAGGATTTACCAGGCATTATGTATACAGTGTTTTGCAAACGTGAAAACTGCCTCTGAGAATAAGAAAAGTTGGTTAAAATAAAGAAAGCTATGGAACCAAAAATGAAAGACATTTCCTCCAAAATGACCTTAAAGGATGAGAAAGTTCAGCCTCTCGGCAGCCTGAGAATTCCATCCCCCACCAGCTATTCAAAACTAAGCAAAGTCCAAAACACAAATAAAACTTCTTAAACAGACTGAAAAAAAGATCCCAAAATACAGACAAACGCCATCCAACACTGCCCTAGTGAGTTTCTTTTTAAAATTATTTGTTCAGAAGCTGCTGAGGCTTTTCATTTAATGGGCTTTCCAATTAACCCTGTCAAGAGTCTAATCTTAGCACCTTATCTAGTACAGACTTTCCCCAAGTTCACCCAAGGCAGTGATGCATTCCCAGCTTACACTCAGCTGCTCTAAGCTGAGGAATCTCTTTGCTTTCCCAGCATCCTTCCATGAGGAAGAGGAGACACTTGGCAAACAAAAGTGGCTGTGGGACAAAGCCAGGAGATAAAATGAGTGCCTACCCTTAAGGACTGGAATGAAAAAGGTTTGGAGCAGTTTAAAAGAAGCATTGAGGAGAGGAAAAAGGATCTGGATCCCCATCACTCCAAACAAGCCACGCTGAATAGCAATCACCAAGATTATTTGCTTTAGTTACCACTTAAAATAAACATGGCTAATTCCCACATATATTTCCAGAATTTATTGCCCAATTACAATAAATACTATTATCCAGTATATTTTTAGAGAAGGGAACCGAGATATAATGGGAACCCAAGAACTTTTGGTCACTACTGTATGCTTTTTCCCAGTTTGCCTTATGCAACCATCCCACAGCATCTCCACAAACAGATCTTCCAGCTACTGACCACATCTTCTTTTAATGATGCCTGGAAGACATTAGAAAAAGAATATCCCACAGTATACCACAGCAACTCAGCTCCTTTGAGGGCTAAACCAGAGTCATCACACTAATAAGCTGACTGCTATATATCCTATTAACACATGCCTCCAGAAAGCCTCCAAGTGTATTAGCACAGAATACCTTTAATCTGAAGAATCAAGGCAACGGAAAAAAAGGAAAAGAAAATCTCTATTTGAAAAATACACGCAGCAAAAAGATAAGCTGAAAGGACTGTTTGTTCTGTATGAAAATACAGAATAAATCTATATTTAGGAATATGAGATGAAAGCACCTTTGCTGCAGAAGGGAAGGGGAACGTTGCTGGGAGGGCAGCTGCCAGCCTCCCTCAGGCAGCATTTTCCTGTGGCAGAGCTGAAAGCCAGGATCAGTGCGGCTCAGGATGGAAGGCTGCTGCAAGCAGGGTCTGGCCCAGAGACCTGGCAATGCCCTTCTGTCCCCAGCTGCCCCCACACTCCAGGCACCCCAGGAAGGCACACACTTTGAAACACAGTGGGGATGGTCTCCTCTCTCAGCTACAGATCTCAGGACTGCAGGGGAGATCCTGGCAGACAGGAGAAGGTTTCATTTTCCAGTATCACCACAAGCTCTGGGAACACACTCCACAGCAGCCAGGGCTGAGGGCATGCCTGTACAGGACATGCCCTTTGCAGGCAGAGGCTGAGGGCTGGGTCCTGCCTCTGTTACAGCCAGAGCCAGCTGAACCGCTGGGTGCCTGTGGAGGACTCAGTGCATTCCCCACAGGTTTTCTTACACACAAAATGCAGACTCATCACAGCATCTCATGTGATGGTGAGTGAGGATGGGAGAACCCCAAGCCCTGGATGGAATTACAGCCCAGGCTCTCTGGCTCCACAGCTCCCTGTGACAGTCTGCTTTGGAGGCAAAGCAGCCAGAGAGGGCAAGAGCGCCGGGACAGGGCGCTCCATGGGAACCTTGCTCAAGCTTTCTGACATCTCTGGAATTTCATGCGTGTGGGAGATGGACACTTTTTGGTTTCACAAAGGAATCTGAACATCTAAAAGTGGCGCCTTCACAGCCCTGACCTGGTCAGCCACAAGCCGAGAGCAGCGATTAGGACTGTATCCAAGAATCCTGTGGTTCTCACTGACACCACTCTTCTCTGCATGTCTCCCATCACCCCGTTGGGAGGATGCTGATTCCCTGTCTGGGTTTACCTTCTGCATCCCAGTGTCACAAGCTGGAGGTGAGCGTGGCTGCTTGTGCCAGAGAAGAGGCTCTGTAAGGAAAGTACATGGCTGGGACTGAGAACAAACAGCACTTTTGGGATTTTTTTTCTCACTTGGGCTGCTCTGGGTGAAGATGTGGGCTCTTAGCTGTCTGACACTTTTATGATACATGAATACAAATGCAAAGCTTCAGGTATAAACCCAGGGCTTGCTGCAGCTACACAGATGTGGGGAAGAGGAGAAACAAGCAGATTCTACATAAACACAAGGCCCACCTCAACAAAACAAGTACTGCATAGGACAATGTTATTTCCAAAGGCTGCACAAACAGGGCATCTGAAACAAACAGAGCAGCTTCTCCCATCCACAGCCTGAAGTGTGTTGAAAACATTCTGAATAATCAAAACTAATCTCATAAACGTGCCCTTACCCTACACAGGTGGGGTGAAGCATGCAGTGTGCCCACGCCCTGTCTCCTTCAGTCCCATCACCTCCCAAATTCCTCCTCTTAATTGCACAACATAGGAAAAACCAAATCAGCATCATGCCAGTTTCTCCCCCTCCCAAGCTCCAAGCCAAAGGAGCACGGGAAGGAAAGGAGATGAGCGTGACTGTCGCTCCTGCAGACAGAAAAACAGCCCAGTGATGTGGCCCTTGGCTTGCACAGTGGTGCCTTGAGATGACAGGACTGGGGACAGCGGGAGCACTCAGAGACAGGGCTGTGCCTCTCCCCGCAGCTGGAGACTGCACTGGTATTCTGCCACAGAAGATAATATTTAGGGAGCTTCTGGCCTTCCAGCAACACTGGGGACTGGCTGACAGCTGCCACCACAGCACAGACGACAGGCCCTGACACCGTGCCGCCCTCCTGAAAGGGAGTTATTCTTCAGGCTCTCATTTGTTTTGCCAATGCTGAGGGCACACATGGCCCCAGCCTCTGCCAGCTCACGTCCTTCCACCCACTGCCTCAGCACTCACTGCAGTTGTGAGTGGTTCAGAGCAGCTCTGGAGCTCTCACGCAGAACAACATGTTGCATCTCTGTTGCAGGAGGAAAAGACACTCCGGATTCACCAGCAGTGACAGCACCACAGAGGGGAAGAGGAAAAAGAAAAAACAACAAAAATCTTATTCTGGGCAACATTTGTACCCAGTGCATACATTGAAAATAAGTGTTTAACTGCCATGGGCTGTGGTTGAGTTAATTGATTCTGTGGTTGAAGCAGTCAGAGCTGGCTTCCTGTGTGAGGACAAGCGCAATTCCAGGGGAAGGATCTCAGGGCTTGGAGATGCAACCACCAATTTGTCCCCTCCAGTGGAAGGCCATTTTCTGCATCGTTCCGTCCCAAAAAAGCACATGCTACAGGCAGGAGAGCTGGCCAGCACAGGGAGGGAAAGGGCTGCTCCTGCTGGGTTGGCTTTCTGGTGCCTGCTACCAGCTTGGAGAAAAATCTGTCACTTGTGCTCCACACTGCATGGGGGACCACTTGAGTTTTTCCAGGCAAAAGGTAAAATAACTGAATAGCAGAAACAGACAAGGAGATTTAGTCCTGGAACTTCCAAATGCTGCCAACTGCCTGGGCAAAAAAGAGAGCAGAGGGAATGCCTGAATTCAAATCAACCCTGTTCTCCACTGGAATTGAGCCATGGAAAGGTTTTCCTTGGGAGTTTGTTTAGAAGAAAATGTAAGCCTGTGCTTAGGACCTGCAGTGATAAGACTTCAGGCCATGAAACACAGAACTGCTCTCAGCTCACTCCTCAAGCCTGTATTTCACAGGCTAAGGCATCATACTGGCCCCTTACAAGGAAGAGTGGGTTTAGGCTGTGCAGTCATTAAGTGAACCCTGAGCTTACAGAAAGCAGCAGAAAAACATGAAGTTTATCACAATGTAGGCAGTTATGGCAGGAACAGGCACCATCCAAAGGTTCCTCTCCTCCCACCGAGCTGGGAACAGGTGACAAGAAGGCAGTGGTGTGTAAACAGGTAGCACTCACACACAGCTGACAAACTTGCCACATCCTCCCCAAGCTCAGAAACTCGCTGAGACAAAGCAAATTTCATCATCTATCTCCAGCAAAGAAGTTGCTTTTCAGGTTTCCTCTGTATAAAGTGGTGTTTTTCCTGCAAGATCTTCTAAGGGACATTAATTTATTGTAAAGCTGCCAGTACCAGCCCAGCTGTCAATCACTTCCATGAAGGGAAAACTCAGGATCGGATGCAGACAGCCATCCCCAACCACACCTCACAGGCTGCCATGTACATGTGCCCAGTGCTCTCTGTCCTGGGCATCAATGTTCACACATCCCTGTCCAGGCAGGCAGTCCTGGCGTCCACACAGAGCAATCACCCAAAAGTTAGCTTTTCACATTAAACTCTTATCTGAGCCCAGCCTTGAGACTGAGGACACCTGCTTCTTCTCACAGAACTGCCCTGTTTGGAGCCCACTGCCTTTGCACCAGCATGTCAGGCTGTGGGTTAGTGCAGATAGTTAAACAACTGCTTTCTGTGAGGTCAATGGGTTTTATTTAAAAAGAGACAAAGCAACAGATTTGGAAAAGCAGAAGTCTTACAGTCTCAGTCTCACACCTCATCCCATTTATTCTCTTATGCATCTCCAGTCACTTCTCTGTCACTTTTTCTCCTTCCAGCTTTTCCAAGCTCCTTCAGAGTTTCTGCATTTCAAGCACCTTCTGGCTTCCACTTGCACATGGTGGCTGGGCTGTTTCCCACTCAACATCCCAACATCCTTGCCAACACTGCCAGTGCCTGCTCCAGCGCAGTCACCACATGTGCTAACACAGCACTGGCCAGTCCAGGCAATGGAGAAGCTCTGAGATTAAATGACAAAATAGAAGTATTTCATAAATATTTATTTCATAAACTTTATAAGTTTTCCTTCCATGCTGGTGGTGAGCAGCTCTGGGTCTCCAGAAGCAATGCCTGCAGCTCAAGCCCTGAACAGAGCTGTGCTTACCAGAGCAGATGAGCAGAAAACTTCAGTCTCCAAGGGTTGAAGAAATCTCTCTCACAACACAACAGCCACAAAAACAAAGGTGGTGTTGAGCACCACTGGTGTGATCCTGCTGTCTCAGAGGCAGCTTTCCATGGGCCAGCTTCCTTTCATTTGTTTTTGTTGGTAATTTCCAACAGCAGCCCTTGAAGGAACTTCATTGTGCTGGAGACAGAGGACTGTACAAGGGAAGCGTGCATCTAGGGAGTTTTCCAAACACATTATCCAAACCTAAGGCTCACTACATTCCAGGATATTAGTGTCAGCTGGACACTTATAAATAGCTTCACCAATCATGACCCATTGTGTATCAAAACCCTACTCCAGAGGCTTTTTCAGCATTACTTCCTACTGCAAATACAAACAGCTGGTAAAAATAAGTGAATTTATCATCACCTTTGCTTGGCAGTGACAAGCTACTCCCACATGGACTTCATGCTCAGGAAGCTGAGGTATGGTAATATAAATTGGCAACAAGAAACCTGTAAGCCCTGCGGAAAGAACAACTCAGAACACCTGAATCATGAGGTTTCCATGATACTGCTGGAGGAGCAACAGCTGAGATGCAAACTAGGTGTAAAGGAAACAGCAGCTGGGACAGACACCTGCCCCACATCAAATGGAAATGAGACGTTGCTCTCCCAGAGCCATGGTCCCAGGCAAAAGGGAAACTGAGATCATCAGATCACCAGACCTACCGTGCCTGCAAATCCCTATAAACCCATCCCTGCTCCCTGCACAAAGCAAGCAGATTTCTCCCTAATGGAAGTCGGGCACTCAAGCCATGCTGGAGCCCAGCCATTTCCCTTTGGTGCCCAAAAGAGAGCCAAGCACCTTCAGGAGGGTTTTTTTTCCCTTTATTTTTTTAAAATCAAAATGACAGAATATTCTTGTAAGTACACCAAGCATTCAAGTATCCACACCAAAAAAAGAATATTAATTTAATTTTCTCCAGAACAAGGCAATATTTTAGGATTCTGTAACACCTATGGAATCCTGCACATATAACAGCAGGCACACCAAATTAACATAAAAAGTATTTTTATATGATACAAATGCAGAAAGAATTGCAGTGAGAGTCTTTTCATTCTCCACCACTGTCTTCATCTTAATCTACGCCTCCCAGAACCTAAAAACATTAGCTTTCTTACATATAAGCCCAAATTCAATTTTCCTTTATGCAGGTTTCAAGTAAGTTGCAATCTTGAAAAGTCATTCCCGAGATGGAAACTTTTGGGCCAGGATTCAAAGAAATGAAGCAGGGTTTGAGATCCTTGGCAAAAAGTAGCTTACAGAGAAAACAGTAGCAGGGACTTGTTTGTGCTCAAATGGCATGCCTATAACTCAGACAGCCACCACTGCTGCTCCCATTTATTTAGTAATATCACACCAGACTACTCCGACTTTGGAGAGCTATGCTATTTAATGCGGTAAAAACGCTTTTAGCTCCGAGAGCGCACAAGACACACCACCGAGCTATTTAACGAGAGCAGCCTTCCAACACAGCGACAGAAAATCCAAGCCGTAGACAGAGCATAGTTCTGGGCCGGCAGATTTTAGCAGATTGAGTTCCGATAGCAGTTATACAACATGTGAGCTGCAGGGAGGCGGCGGTGCACAGGTCACGCTCCATGTTTGCCGTACAGCATTCCCCGCACATCGGCTCAGGGAGCAGCCAGCCTCAAGAGTTTGCTTTGCTCGTGTTTAAACCAGCGTGCCTTTCGCTGTATTATATACACACCGCTAGGTTACTACTGCGGAGTGTTTGGATACCAGCGGTATGTAAACAATTGCTGTTTGGGAAGGTCTGACCCGGTTTCCTGCCGCCTGTCTATGCGGGGTGATGCACGCCTGCAGACACAGGGATCCCGGACACCCTTCACCAGCATCCCGGGCATCCCGGCAGGAATTCCCGGTGCCAGCACCAGAGGCCCCGGAACCTTCACCCTCCGGCCCTGGCGCGGGCAGGACCTTCCCCAAGGACTTTCCCCGCAGCGCCGCGGGCACCGGCATCGCCCCGCTCCTCCCCGAGTCCCCCCGGCACCGCCGCCGGGATCG
>VWZU01018339.1:60314-70598 GCA_013397095.1 Sterrhoptilus dennistouni | reverse complement strand
GACGGCCCCCCCCGGCCCCCCCGCAGCCCGGTGCCCGCTGTGCCTCCCCCGGTAGCGCCGGGGTTTTATAATCGCCCGGAGCGGCGGGGACAGGGCGCGTCCGGGAAGGACCGACACCGACACCGGGACCACGGGGAGGGGGGTCTCTGTGCCCCTCAGTGTCCCTGTGCTGTCAGAGCTCAGAGGGGCACCGCTCAGCGCGCAGATGTGTCGTATTGCTGAGAACTGGGGAAAGGCTCTCCCGGGCTGAGCTGGAGCTGCTCCGGTACCGGGGGCCCAGAGAAGCGTCCCCGGCTCCGGTTGTGCCGTCAGCATCATCCCTTGCAAAGGGAGCTGGGGAAAAGCTGTGCGGGGATTGCTGCTGGAGGCGCCTGGCCCCGGCCCAGCCCGTGGGCGATGGAAAAATTCGGGCCAGAGTTTTGAGTAAAGGTGACTCAACACGTCAGTAACAACATCTCCCACCGGTTTGGGCTTAGGAGGGCCCGGCTCTCCCTGCCCTGCGATACCAGGGAAGGGTGAACATCCTTCCATTTCCAGGCACGAACCTGCTCTTGGTGCTGGTGCCAAAGGACGGTTACCAAGGGTGCTGCAGGCTATGGGGAGGCACCGTCATTTTGGCTTCAAAAATCGATAATCAGGGTGATTTTTGTGCAAACAGCTCTGAAGAACGGTGCCCGCTCACCTCCCCCAGCAGGGTTGTAAAGTGTGACCCAGTAAACAGCTCCAACAGCAGCCCAGTGGATTTTTGCATAAGCCAAAAACTAATTCGTCTCTCGGAGGCTGGTTTTTGATACCAGTTAAACGGGAAACCGTAGTTCGGGAGAGAGAAAAGTGTGGGCAGAGCAGTTGGGAAAAATCTGGATTTTCTGCCCTTAAGACAGTTTGACGAGGTGTCGTCATTTCGCGTGGCAGTTTCTTTAAAGAGGAAAATACTACTCGGTCCCATATTCCGGCCGATATTTTCCCCTGCAGCAAATAGTAAACAGGGATCCCCTGGTGTTCAGCATCTCCCAGGGATGGATGGAGAATGTGCTCCTGCCACCCCGACGAGGCAAGGTTAACCCAGAGCTTTTGCTCTCCCTGGCTTTACGAGGCAAGTATTTATAGTCCGTGTGAAATTGGGGAGAACACAGCGGGAATGTGTAATGTCTCACAAGTGAGGAGCCGGCACCGCGCAGGCTGCGAGCGCTGAATGAGTTTTGAAGGTCATTTCCCTTCCCGGGCGCGCAGATTTCACATCCTGCCGGGATCCAGGGTGTCTCCTCATCCCAGGATGCAGGACGATGCTGTTTCTGCTCCTGTTGGATGCTGTTTGTGTCTCTGTTTTTGCCGGAAGCCAGAGGGCCCGGCCGTGGGGCCGGGAGAGGAGCCGTGCCCAGGACTTTGTGCCCCCTGTTCTCCCTGGGGCAGGGATGGGAATGGGCTCCGTGCCCTCCCTGGGCCTGTCTGGCAGCTCGTCTGGCCTCACTGCTGGCGAGGAGGAGGCAGAGCTGATTTTTGAGATGATTTATTTACATTTCAGATCGTGGCGTCGGTTAAATCCATCATAAAACGAACCTCTGGCTGTGCTCGGTGAAGGTGTGTGAGTAGGGGTTTGGTGCTGCCAGATAATACCTGAGCATTCTGCTTCTAAATAAAGCCCTTTTCTTAATTTGATTTTTTTCCAAGGTTTGCTTTGTTCATATTCCCGTGTTGAACGAGCGGTTCATTGTGTGAGCTGGGATGAATCCTTCCTGTTTTTCTCCCCGATTTTCACTCCTGAACATCCTCTCCAAGCAGGCAGAGGAGCCTGGAGGGCTCATCAGTGGGTCCCCAGGTGCTGATGAGGGGACAGGAGTGCCATGGGCACAGGGACTGGGGTGCAGTGGGTCGGGACAGAGGGGCTGAACCTTTTGCTGTGAGGATATTTTTGTGAATTCCACTATTTGCTGCTTTGGGGAAGATATCCCAGCGTCTCTCTGGGTGTGTCAGTGAGCAGGGCCGGGCCCTCAGCCCTGCCTGAACACCAGGATGTTGGGTTTTACCCGGGACAAGCTGATGTTCAGCAGTGTCACAGGCCACAGAGGCACCTCTTGAGGCAATAAAGGTGCTGCTTTGGTGTCTGGGGTCCCCCAGGTGTGAAAGGCAGCAGAGCCATCCCTGCCCCATCCCTTTGCCCCTGCCGGCTGCCACCTGTGGCCGTGGGACCCCTGCCCATGGGTGTCACTGTCCTGAGATGTGTCCCCAGGGACAGGGGGCTCACAGGGAGGGACAGCCATTCCCGGAGGGGTTTTGCTCCTCTCAGTGATGAGGGACCAGCCGGGCTGTGGATTTAATGAGGTCTCACCCTTGGTGCTCCTGTCTCCAGCAGGGCCGCGGCTCAGGCAGCGCCGTGGGGATGAAAAGAGCTCTGAAAACACCCAGCGACGCTGTGGTTTGCTCTTGAGTGAGTCGCTTGTCTGAGGAAATGTTTCAAATTCTTCGCTGCGGTGTCAGTGGTGGCATAAAGAGGCTCGAAATAATTAATGATTCGCCGTTGCTCGATGCACCCAGCGTTTTTCCTGAAAAGACAGTGGCGTTTTGTTTCAAAGCCCAGCAGAAGGACAGGAACGTGGGGAAGTGGGAAAATAAATATGTGGTTTCTTAGATGCAGAATGTAAGAACAACTTTCTTGCCTGAGATTGGGATGAAATGGAAGCGAGCTCTGGGACAAACCCCCTGCTTCCCACTTGGAGTTCTTGAGGAGCCCTGACAGGATCATTAATATCAGGCAGCAGCACAAAGGGGAGCTGGGGGTTTTGTGGCAGTGAAGGTTATTTGTTCATTATCTTTTTTCTCTTCGGAGAGTTTCCAATTGCTTTTCCCGGGAAGTAGGTTAGGAGCCCTGAGCTCCTGCAGGGGCAGCTCCTCCCTGAGCCCCGAGCACAGGGCTGGGGGGACAGGGCACAAACCGGGGGCTCTGTCTGTCTGTGTGTCTGTCTGTCTGTCTGTCTGTCCATCTGTCCGTCTGTCCCAGAGCACTCCCTGCCCTGCACAGCTGGGCACAGGCACCGGGGCCAAAGGCAGTGGCAGAAATGTGGCATGTGGAGGGATGGGGGTCCTGGGGTGAGGGTCCCCAGGATGAGGGTTGAGAGTCCCCAGGGTGAGGATCCTGGGCTGAGGGTCCCCAGGGTGATGGTCTGGGGCTGAGGGTCCTCGGTGTGAGGATCCTGGACTGAGGGTCCTGGGCTGAGGATCCTGGGCTGGGGGTCCCGGGCTGGGGGTCTTGGGCTAAGGGTCCCAGGATGAGGATCCTGGGCTGGGGGTCCCGGGCTGGGGGTCTTGGGATGAGGGTCCCAGGATGAGGATCCCGGGCTGAGGGTCCCCAGGGTGAAGATCCCAGTCTGGGGGTCCCTAGCTGAGAGTCCCAGTCCGGGGTCCCAGTCTGGGGGTCCCCGGCGGATAGTCCCAGTCTGGGGGTCCCTGGCTGAGAGTCCCAGTCCGGGGTCCCAGTCCGGGGTCCCCGCCCGGCCCAGCCCCGGGCTCAGCCCCCCCCGAGCATCCCCCTTGTCCTGGTCCCGCAGAGGCCCCGGACAGCCCCAGGCTCCCGGGGAGGCTGAGAGCGTCACCACGGCTTTGCTGTTGGCTGCTCAGAGCCGTGTTTTTATTCATGGCCTTGGAGGTGTCGTGGCCGGGGCTCAGCTGTGTCGGTGCGAGCTGTGCTGGCGGGGCAGCCCCTCGCCCCCGGCTCCAGCACCTGCAGACACTCGGTTTTGTGGGCTCTGGAAGAGACTGCCTGAAATGCACAATGAGTTTGAAGGGAAAACAGCAGCCAAAGCAGCGTTTCGGCTCCTTTTCCTCTTAAATTTATGTCCAAAAGATACAAAAGGCAGCTGAGGAAAACACCCACTAAACGTCCACTGAAAATGGGGGTCAATGTTGACTCACCTTTCAGCGGGAACAAAACCCCAAGTTGTTTTGCAAACCCGTGAAAAACGTTTCTCTTGCTGTTCTTTCCCCACCAGCCGAAAATATCTGTCTTCTGTTCACTTTTCATACCTGTTTTACAACGTTACCTGCTGTGAACCCGCCGGCTATTCCCCCCTCAGGAGCCAATTTCCTGACAGAACTACTTTGCTTATCACTTTCCCCGTGGAAAGATGCTGAAGGCAAATATAGACACAGAGGCAGATATAGATGTAGGTGTCCACACACACACACAGAGGAGATGCCATCGGAGGGAGATGTGCACCACAGCACCAGGAAAAAAAAAAAAAGGGATTTATTTGCTCCTTCTGTCATGTCAGAATTAGGTAACGTGCAGCAGGAGGATTTTTTTTTTTTTTTTAAATTTTTTTTTTTTTTGGAGGCATCTGGGGAATGCTGCAAGTGCCGTGAGCAGCTCACTTATTTTTAATTCTTGACTCAGTCTCTGGGAGCCCAGAGGGATCGTGGACACGGGGATGACGTCGATGGCAGTGCCAGGGCTGACACCACGCCTTGGTCTGCCCCAAGCAGGACCAGAGGGGCTGAAAGCTCCTGAGATCCCCCCCCCTGACCTGCCCACATCTGTTTGGTCACTGAAAACTCACAGCTGGCTCCTCCTGGATGCTGTGCAGGGCATGGACAAGGGAGTGGACAAGGATTGTGTGGGGAGCAAGGCCCTCTCTGAGGTGCCACCAGTGGTGGTGGACACCTGGCCCTGCTGGGGATGCTCTCAGCCTGTGAAATCCCCCCCCAGCCCTGCAGGAGTGGGGTCCTCTCCAGGGTGTGTGTTGGGATGGACCTTAAATCCCACCCAGTGCCACCCCAGCCACGGACAAGGATGCCTTCCACTGTCCCAGGCTGCTCCAAGTGCCCAACCTGGCCTTGGACATTCCAGGGGCAGCCACAGCTGTGCCAGGATTTTGCCCCTTGGCCTGGGAGGTGGCTCCCTGATGGGCCCTTCATGCTCGAGGGTGGCTTGTGCTGATTTTTGCCTGGTGTTGTGTCACTGAGAAGGCTGGAAACACCAGCCAAAAGTGAGGGAGCTGCTGGGCTTTCTTTGCCATCGGTTTTGTGGAGAACAGACAATCCCTGGTTAGCCTGGGGTCAGGCTGGGACTGGCAGAGCCCTGAGTGCTGCCACTGCCATCAGCCGCTTGTTTTGTGGGCAGAAAACCCAATTACTGTTTGGTTACAGCAAGCTCTGGAGTTGCTTCTGCAAATAAGAAGGTTTCAGGTCAATTTTTTTTTTTTTTTTTTTTTTCTCTGAAATGTTTCCAGGGTAAATTATTCCAGCAGTAGGGGAGCAATTTCCCATTGATGATCTGGAATGGTGAGGCCAGTGTGTCCAGCAGGGGCTGTGGCTCTGGCACAGCACAGGAGATGGTCATGATGGGCACTGTGGTTACCTTGGGCCAGAGTTTGGCATGGCAGGGCTGGGGGGTGACTGGGAGGGATCATTGACTCAGAATCGTTGAATGGTTTGGGTTGGAAAGGACCTGAAAGTTTATCTTTGTCCCAACCCCTTGCCATGGACTGGGACAGCTCCCTCCAGACCAGGCTGCTCCAGGGCTGGGGCTAAATCCCTTTCTCTGACAGGATTAGTGGTTACTTACCTCTGGTTGTTCCTACCAGCCTGATGGAGCTTCAGAACTCAGGACAACACATCCTGCCCAGATCTGTGGATTCCCCTGCTCTATTCCCATCACAGTTCCATCCACCGTGGCGTTTGGTTACTCTCCAAAATCCAATTTATGCAGCACCTTCATCACCCCAAGAGACATTTTCCTCGTGCTGTGCCAGCTGCTGCCCAGGCCCAGGAGAAAGGCAAACCCACTGTCCCCGGTCACCAGGGGAAGGAACCCACACTTGGAGCATTTTTGGAGCTGTCAGGGAGGCACCAGAGCACCTTTAGCCGGGACAGGGTGCATGCCTGGGGTGGGAGCAGGAGGGGGCAGCTCGGCCCTGCAGGAGCCCCGTGGCTGCCACAGCTCCTCTGCTCAGGGAGGAAGAGGAGCGTGAAGGGCAGCCCTGTGTGGGAACACTCCTCTGGGACTCACAGACACGGAATCTCTGTGTCCTTGTGCAGGACAGAGGGACAGAGGGAGTGGCTGCACCTCACCGTGCTCTGTCAGCACTGGGACTCCTGGAAAAAATAATAAAAAAAAATAAATAATTAAAAAAATTAAGAAATTAAATGAAACCTTATCAAATGTGTCAGCCAGCAGCGTGTGTNTGGTCCTTGTGCAGGACAGAGGGACAGAGGGAGTGGCTGCACCTCACCGTGCTCTGGCAGCACTGGGACTCCTGGAAAAAATAATAAAAAAAAAATAAATAATTAAAAAAATTAAGAAATTAAATGAAACCTTATCAAATGTGTCAGCCAGCAGCGTGTGTGTGCCCTGGTGGTTTGTGTCAGGGTGGTGGAGGGTGCTGGGGCAGAAGGCAGGGGAGCAGCCCTGGCAGGAGCTGTGCCAGCTCTGCTGCCCAGATCCCGGAGATCAGCTCCTCTTCAGAGAAGAAATCATTTGGAAGTGGTGCTTCCTTTCAGAGGGCAGGGCTGGATGGGATTTTGGGCAGGAATTGTTCCCTGGGAGGGCAGGCAGACCCTGCACAGGGTGCCCAGAGCAGCTGTGGCTGCCCCTGGAGCCCTGGAATGTCCAAGGCCAGGCTGGACATTGGGGTTTGGAACCCCTGGGACAGTGGGAATGTCCCTGCCCATGGCAGGGGTGGCTCTGGATGCCCCACATCCCTTCCAACAACCCAAACCATTCTGGGCTCTGATAATTCCATTTGCAAACCACGTCTGGTCCTGAGTCTGATGCTCCCCCTGGAGGGGCCGGGGCAGGTGCAGGGATGGGCTTCAGCTGCTGGTGGAGAAAAGCTCTTTTTCCTTCTGAGCAAAACCAGGATTTCTGTAACTGTGGAGGAATGATCCGATGGGATCCTGGGGACCAGCTGGGCTTTTCGTCCCTCCTGCATTGTCCTTTTAAATCTGCAGGCCCTGCTCTGCCCTTAATTGCACTCGGGCACTAATTACCCTCCAGGCACATCACCCTCACCGGTGCCGTTGTCTCTGTCAGCAGAAGTGACTTGGCAGCTGAAATTTCACGAGGAACTCGGTTAATTGTGCACGCACAGAATACAAGATGCCAGTGTGCTTCCTCCAGCTTGTTATCTGGGAGGGACTGGGGGATGAAATCCGGGGAAATCTGATTTTCCTGAGCAAAGGCAGCGGCTGTCACGGCCCATCCCCATCAGAGCAGCGGGGCCGGGTTTATGTAAGGCCTTGGTGGGGCAGGGCTGTGCTCCAAACCACAGCACCAGCCCTGTGTGTCCATCCCTGCACCATCCCTCATGGAAACCAGGGAGGGTTTGTTTCCCCAGGTTGTCCAGCCTTTGGTCCTGGCCAGGAAAGTGGATGCAAATGGAAACAGCTCCTCTGCAGACCAGGGAACGGACTGAAAACCTCCCCGGTTTTTTTTATGATGTACTTGGTGTTGGGAAAAGGGAGATTCCTCCTGGAGAGGTGCAAGGCTCAGAGCCATGAGCTGGCTCTACCCTGATGATTTTATCAGACTAATTTTGTCATAGTAATTTCACCATCCTTTCTCTGGCTGTTGGGAGCCTCCCTCCACTCCCTGCTGGCCTCGATCCCACCAGAGCCAACCAAAGGCTGAGTCCCATTTTCCTGTCCTGGGAGTGCCAGTTCTGCACTGGGCACCTCACTGGAAATCCAAGGCCCACATGGATTTTAACCTTTCCTGTCTGGCAGCAAAGGACACGAGCCCTGGGCTCCTGAGCAGGGACAAACCCCAGGGCTGGGCCAGGAGAGGGATCCAGGTATTGGTGTCTCGCCACACAGTCAAGGTGGTTTTTTCTCCGTGATAATTAACAGCAGCTCCCACAGGCAGCAAGGCCTCAGCTCGTTAATGTGTGATGTCAGGGTCTGATCAATGCTGCAGCCCAGAATAGAATATTTTGGCTGCATAATGTCTGTTGCCAAAGACTTTAATTATAGTGGCATATCTGTCACGTCGATGAGGGGCTTGTGTTTTTTCAGAGGGTTTATAGTGGCTGGCTCTCACCCTGGAACACAGGCCGGGGTCCCAAAGGAAATATCCATCCAGCTGCCCACAGTGGGGGTTTTCTTTAATAAAAAAACTACAAAAATTGAGTCAGCCATGCTGGAACTGCAAAGAGGCTTTAGGAATACATGGATCAGGGAGAAATTGCAGCTATCCCTTATACACTTAATTCAGGGAATGGGCAGTGTATTGGGACTTGGGGGGAAAAAGGCAGAATCCAATAGACTCGTGTTGGAAAAATAATAAATTTGCTGAGCAGGTACTTTTCACGAATCGATCTAGTTCTCATTAGCCTTGCACTGTACAGTTTGCTGACTAATATATCTGGCTTGCAAGTAAAAATGGCTTTCCAAAGGAAATATGGAATGAGAACAGAGTGTTTTTGGGGACCTGGGGCCATTGGAAAAGAGGAGATGTGAGGGCAGCAGAAACACAGGAGCAGAGGAGGGCTGGGGATGGAGTGGCAGAGGAGCAGGAGCAGGGCAGGGAGGTGTGATGGGAACTGGGAACGTTCCTGCTGTGCCAGCCCAGCCTCCTCCATCTGTGCAGGGACACCCCTGGCTCCAGCCCTTGCCCTGCTCCTGCCCCAGGTTCTCCCTTGGACCAATTCCCTGCTGAAATCTCAGTGACCCTGAGCTCCTCCTCGACACTGAGGTTCTTCTCCTGAACCCAAAGGGGCTTTGCTGCCTTGTCAGTGCTGTCCCTCCTTTCTCCCCGCATTTATTCCCTGTGTGAGCACAGGCTGGCTCTGTTCCCGTGTGCAGGTTGGTGTAAAGCCCCAAAGCAGCAGGGAGGGATCCCCCAGCCTGGAGCCACTTCTGGGGACCGACCCCTCGAGCGTAGGTGGGGCTGATTTCTGCTTTGGTGACAGATTTCCTGCTGTGGGTTTGGGTGAAGCTGAGGGTGCCTGGGGCTGTCTGGGGAGCTCACAGGGCTGTGCCTGTCACATTGGCACGGCCAGGCGTGGAACCCCAGGCTCACACCTGGGCTTTGGTCTGGATGTGAATAAAGAGGATCCAGAATGAATCCGAGGATGGAGCTGTAAATGACACCCAGGTACCCAGGGACGCCAATTCTCGGGTTGGTTTTCTCACCCCAGATTCAGGTTGTTTAAAGTCCTTGGCCCTCTAAAAGCCCCGAGTTGTGTTGGTACAAAGAAGAGGAGTCTTCAAGGCCTTGTTCTCTGGTTTCTCGAGTTGTTTATTATTTGATATCTCAGAGTTTTCTCCGCTCCCAGCCGAGGTCTGGACAGGGCTGGGACATGAGGGGACTGCCCCCGATGGGGTCACCTCACATTTATACAGATAGTTACGTGTAGGTTATTTACTATTTCACACCAATGCCCAGGGCTCACACTAAGAGGGTCACTGCTGCTCTGACCCAACCCACTCTCACTACCTTATATCATCCCCACCCCAGGAGATGGAGGACGAGGAGGAAGGAGAGGGACACGAGGTACCACCCAAATCCCACCATCTTGGCCCCCATTTACCTCTATTCTAAGAATCCTAAAACTACTGAATTTTGTATGTTCTACTATGCTAAACTACTATTTTCACTTCCTGGTGATTTGCAATTCCTCTCCTAAGGCTGGAAGTTTCTCCCATGGGCTGAGATCAAACTCAGTGTCTTCCTGGGCTGTGCCAACGTTTCCAACCCCCCTGGACTGGCTCCACACCCCCTGTCCAGGGCTCAAATTCTCTTTCCCAGGTCCCAGCGCATCCAAAGGGATGTCCTGGACTCCAACAGCCAGGGGCTCCTCCCTGGCTCCAGGGACACTGCCAGAGTCACACACGTCCCCTGGAGCTGAACAAACCCACAGCCACCAGGGCAGGCTTTTCTCAGAGCCAGGGAGAGGAGAGCAGAGCGCTCCCGTTTCCGCAGGGCTTTGTAATGAACACGGGGAATTTTGTTCCGGGATGTGGCTGAGTGTAATGGGGAGTGATGGTTCCTCAGGCTGCTTCTGTCTGGAGCTTCTGTGGGCGGTGTGTAATCCCCAGCCCCGCCGGGCCCTTCCCAAAACGTGTTTTTGGGACGCAGTTAATCCGTGCAGGAGCTGATGGGTCCTGGGGGAGCAGAGGGAGCACTGGGGATCCCTCATTGTGACTGTGCTGTGACACCAGAGTGTCCCTGCCCTCCTCTGGGTGCTCTGCTCTTCCTCAGCCCTGTGGGGACCTGTCACCTCCACAGGGACAGCCTGGGGGGCTCTGAGTGTCACCTCCAACAGGGACAGCCTTGGGGGGCTCTGAGTGTCA
>VWZU01018339.1:36553-48968 GCA_013397095.1 Sterrhoptilus dennistouni | reverse complement strand
GGAGCTGCAGGAGGAGCCCCAGGCGGGGACACCCCCGGTGCTGCACTGACCCTGCTCGGGGACAGTGCCCGCCGTGTGCAGCCACAAAGGGGCTCTTCTTCCCCAAAACCACAGCCGGCCACTTGTTTCAGCTCCGGCTTCCCCCAGGCAATGGCAGGAAAATCCTCCTTTGCGCCGGAATTCCCCTGGGGAATTGCTCTCATTGTCTCGGGGCTGTGCTGAGCTCAGACCTGGGGGGCTCGAAGCCTTTAAAGCCCCCACCGGGTGCTGGTGGCTTTCCACACCTCTCTTGAGTGCCCAGGCCGTGCCATTGCACGCGTAATAATAATAATTAACAAAATCACCTTTAAGCCCATCACTGTGACCCTGCTGAGCCCCTGAGCTGGACCAGCCTGTCCCCAGCACAGGGAGCTGGGCCTGGTGTCCCATCCCACAGCTGCTGCTCCTGCTTGGTCATTCCACTCGGGAGCTGCGGCCTTTGACAGCCTCCATCTTTAGAGCTTATTTCGTGTTTTGAAAGATTTATTTGAATAAATTGCCAGATGAAATACAGCTTTCAAACCGGCCGACCTGCTGGGCTTGTTGTAGCCTCCCAGCAGTGCCATCAGGGAAAAATTCCAGCCTCAGAAGTTCTCCTGGTGTAAAGGAATCGCCTCCGAGGTGTTTTGATGCAGAGCTTGCATTAAGCAGAAAAAATGGGGTTTGGTGACGGCGGTTGTTGGTTAAGGAAGAAAAGGAAAGTTCTGTGTGTGTTTGAAGGGCCGGGTTGTTTGGCTGCTCGGGGAGTGGGAGGCTGGGAATGCTGAGGAGGGATAACACCCATGGCTGGATGGAGCTGGATGGGAACCAGGGCTGCTGCTTGGCCCCTGGGGCTGGGACACTCACAATGGGATGTGCTGGTGGCTGGGATGGAGCCGGGCNGGCTGGGATGGAGCTGGATGGGAACCAGGGGCTGCTGCTTGGCCCCTGGGGCTGGGACACTCACACTGGGATGTGCTGGTGGCTGGGATGGGGAGCTGCTGGGAACAGGGTGCAATTTGACAGGACAAGAGGACACAGCCTGGAGCTGTGCCAGGGGAGACTCAGCCTGGGCATCAGCAGGAATTTCTCCCTGGAGAGGGCAGCTCTGCCCTGGCAGAGGTGGCAGATCCCGGGATTTGGAGCAGCTGGGCTGCACAGAGGGAGAGTGGCTGCAGAGCTGGGCTTGGCAGGCCCCAAGTGCTGCGGGTTTGGTTTGCTGATCCCTCATCCCCAGGGCTGCAGCGGCCGCTGGGGTTTAAACCGAGCAACCTCAGCTCCAGCTCAGCCAGGACCGGGTGGGAGGGAGTGGGACGGGGTGAGACCCTCCCCAGCTCAGCCAGGACCGGGTGGGAGGGAGTGGGACGGGGTGAGACCATCCCCAGCTCAGCCAGGGCCGGGTGGGAGGGAGTGGGACGGGGTGAGACCCTCCCCAGCTCAGCCAGGACCGGGTGGGAGGGAGTGGGACGGGGTGAGACCATCCCCAGCTCAGCCAGGGCCGGGTGGGAGGGAGTGGGACGGGGTGAGACCCTCCCCAGCTCAGCCAGGACCGGGTGGGAGGGAGTGGGACGGGGTGAGACCATCCCCAGCTCAGCCAGGGCCGGGTGGGAGGGAGTGGGACGGGGTGAGACCCTCCCCAGCTCAGCCAGGACCGGGTGGGAGGGAGTGGGACGGGGTGAGACCATCCCCAGCTCAGCCAGGGCCGGGTGGGAGGGAGTGGGACGGGGTGAGACCCTCCCCAGCTCAGCCAGGACCGGGTGGGAGGGAGTGGGACGGGGTGAGACCATCCCCAGCTCAGCCAGGACCGGGTGGGAGGGAGTGGGACGGGGTGAGACCCTCCCCAGCTCAGCCAGGACCGGGTGGGAGGGAGTGGGACGGGGTGAGACCATCCCCAGCTCAGCCAGGGCCGGGTGGGAGGGAGTGGGACGGGGTGAGACCCTCCCCAGCTCAGCCAGGACCGGGTGGGAGGGAGTGGAATGGGGTGAGACCCTCCCCAGCTCAGCAGCAGCAGCAGTAGCACAGTCCTGGGCTGAGCTGGGCGTGCTCTCAGCCCATTTCCCTCCCCTGAGCAGGGCTGGGCACAGTCAGTGTGCGATGAGACCTCTGTGCTCCTGCCCAGCACTAAGAGGGGCTGGCCTGTTGTTCATCCAACAGAATCAATTCTGGGAGCAGGGCAGGACCACAACAAACGCCATCCGAGGGCGGTGTGAGTGTCGTTCCTGTGCTCAGGGGTTCAGAGCTTCCAAAATGCTGCTGGATCCTTGTCTTTGCCTGCCCGGGGTTGTTCTGGGCTCCCAGGACGCTGGAGGTCCCTGGTTTCATGGCAGGTTCCAGCAGCTCTATGGGATGCTGGAGGGACAAGGGGAGCCAGGCCTTGCTGGGGCCAGCCAAGGTTTTCTTCCGTGCTGGAAACGATCTAACAGCACAGTAATGATATCAATGTATTTAATAGAATCGTGAAATCATTTTTTTTTTTTTGTGGGAAAACACCTCCAAGATCATCGAGTCCAACCATCTGCAGGCAGGAAAATAATTCCGGGCTTTGCTCGCATGGACCTGGCATCATCCTTGAGGGGCTCTGGGCAGATTTGTGTGCACACACAGACCTCTCCTGTCACTCATCATCATCATCATCATCATCACCATCATCATCCTCACCCAAACTGCCAGAATGTGCAGTGCCAGGACAAAGAGGCTCAAAGGGACAGGGGTGACATCGTGTGTCCCACCCCTGGCAGGGCCAGGAGTGTCCCCAGGGCCACCCAAGAGCTCGGGGGGCCTGGGGAACCAGCGGCACAAGGAGGGGCCAGGCGGGTGCTCTGTCAGTGCCCCGCTGTTCACAGTTAACCAGCCTGTTCTGGATTCCAGAGCGTGCGGCCATGGGAGGGAATTGCCAGCGAGACAAACCACTTAACTCCGAGTCGCGTTTCTGGCGCGGAGCCTCCTCCGAGGAAACGCTCTCCAGGAAAACCTGGAGAGCTCATTACGGAGACAATGGGGGCCCGGGATAAATAGGATGGAGCTGCTATTAAGGCACAGTCCCCAGGAAGCAGGGGCTGAACCATCCCCGGCGCTCGGACAGCGGGATTGTGTCCGTGATCCGGCACGTCCATCCCGTTGCCATGGCCACAGGATCCTCCGGGGATGCTCCAGCTGCTCTCACAGCCCAGGCCGGGCGTTTGTGTGTGAAACCATCAGGATCCCATCCTCCTCCTCACCGTGTCCCCGTTTATTCCCTCCTTTCCCACATCCCCAAGGTTGGAGCTCTCACCGTCCTGCCAGGCACCGGGAGGATTTTTTTCCTCCAGAGTGAAAAATTTACTGGAAATGGGATGGCCTGGCTTTGATTAGAAATGGGTGTCTGTGGAAATGGAAATGGGTGCTGGAGAGGGCTGGGCACCACAGGCCAGCTCCTCACCTCCCCAGCTTTTCACTCTCCCCCTCTCCCTCCAGCTCTTTGCACAGAATCCAGCTGTGCCACCAGCTGTGGTCACAGAATCCTGGAATGGTTTGGGCTGGAAAGGACCTTAAAGCTCATCCAGTTCCATGAGGGAACCTCGAGGGGACAGGGGCACTTTCCACTCCCCCAGGGTGGCTCCAAGCCCTGTCCAGCCTGGTCTAGGACAGTTCCCTGGTGCAGGAAGGAGATGTCCTGGGTGTAAAGCAGAACCTCCTGCTAATATTTTCTCNCATCCAGTTCCATGAGGGAACCTCGAGGGGACAGGGGCACTTTCCACTCCCCCAGGGTGGCTCCAAGCCCTGTCCAGCCTGGTCTAGGACAGTTCCCTGGTGCAGGAAGGAGATGTCCTGGGTGTAAAGCAAAACCTCCTAATAATATTTTTTTTTTGTTTTGCATTGGAGAAGAGAGAGGAGCTCACAGAACCAGCTCCTTCAGCACAGCCCATTCTGAACCATGAAGGAAAAAATAATAATGTGATAAATTGGACAGATGAGCAGTGAGAAAGGGCAGAGAGCATCGTTCTCTGGGTGTTTCCATCTTTTTCCACCCCCTGGGATGGGCTGGGGGGTCTCCAAGCCCTGTCCAGCCTGGCCTGGGACAGTTCCCTGTGCAGGAAGGAGATGTCCTGGGTGCTGGGAGGCTCCTGCAGTCAGGAATCTGATCCCAAGAGCTGTGACAGCCCTGCCAGGCTCTGCTGGCCCCAGCTGTGCCCCCTGTGCCCCTGCAGGAGTTCTCAGCTCTTTGCTCATCCGATGGCTCTTGGCTGGGGAAATCAGTGGAGGTGAAAATTTAAATGGAAACACGACGAGAGGCTTTGGAGTGAACAAATTGGAAACCCAAGGCGGTGGAAGGAGGGGAAGAGGCCGTGACATGAAAGAGATTTTGTGGTCAGAAGCAGCTCAGCCAAAAATGAGCTCGTTGTGGGTTTTTTTTTTTTTGCCCCAGGACAATTAATGGATGGTTAATTCCTCTGGTTCTGAGGGATTTCTGGGTTATTCTGCCTGTGCTGCTCCCTCTGAACCTGGTTTTGAGGTTTGGATTTTAGCAGGGGGAGCTGTGGCAGGTGTGGGCTGCTGGAGGGAGCAGAGAGGTGCAGATTTATTGCAAATAAATAAACTCCACCCTCTGCAGAGCTCGGGCACCCTCCGGGGAGGACGGGGGCAGAGATTTTTGGGCAGACTCAGCCTCCCAGGGGGGCTTTTTGTGTCCCTGGGCAGGAGCAGATTGGTGTCCCTGGGGTGGGGAGGGACCTGCCTGGACTGTGACACTGGGCAATGTGACACTGGGCGATGTGACACTGCTGTGACACTGGGCAATGTGACACCTCCATGCCTGGTGTCACCCCTGGGTGCCCACCCCGACCCCCAGCAGCTCTGGGGCGGCTCACGGCGCTGCGTTTCCACATTTCCATGTTCATTTTTTGTGTTTATTCCCCCCCCATGCCCAGCACAGGCTCCAGCCACACGAGGTCTGCCTGTGGTCAGTCACTCCTGGGTAGAAACAGCCCCTGGATGGGGCAGGACAAGCTCTGATGGCCCAGGGAGGGGTTGATTGAGGATTGAGCTCGACAGAGACTTTGGACAAGGGATGGAGTGACGGGACTGGGGGCATTGGCTTCAAACTGAGCAAGGGCAGGGCTGGATGGGATTTGGGGCAGGAATTGTTCCCTGGGAGGGTGGGCAGGCCTGGCACAGCTGGGGCTGCCCCTGGATCCCTGGAAATGCCCAACGCCAGGCTGGACGTTGGGGCTTGGAACCCCTGGGACAGTGGGAATGTCCCTGGGACAGTGGGAATGTCCCTGCCCATGGCAGGGGTGACCCTGGGTGGGATTTAATGTCCCTCCCAACCCAAACCACACTGTGGTTCTGTGATTCTCACAGCAGAATCCCTGAGGTCAAACCCCTCCTGCTCCCCAAACCTCTCCTGCCCCACCAGCTGCCTCTCCCACCCCATTATTCCCCCTGCCCTGGGCACATTTTGGGATGTCTGCAGTGAATAACGTGCTGCAAGGGTTGAGTTAATGCTGGCAGGCACCACTGGGGTCTGAAGGGGCACCGTTTCCTCTCAGACGTGTCTCTGTTTCACTCTCGCAGAGCCTGAATAATTCTCTGTGACAGCTTTTTGCTTTTTATAGCAGTAATTAGTCAAAAGGCATCGGCGTGACGAGCAGTGCCCCAGCCCTGGCTGCTCCAGGCTCAGGGAGGGCACTGCTGCACATTTGGGGATGCTCAAGGGCCAGGGGCAGGCAGGGGGCTGGGCTTTGATGCTAAAATGGGCAAAACTTTTGGCATTTTTTTTTCCTACCTAGATTTGCACATTTGTTTTTAAGGCACCTGGAGGGATCTGGGGCGGCTGCTGGAGCCAGGCTGTTCCTCCAGCCAGGAGTGGCTGCTGCACAAAACAACAAAAAAAGTGGAAAAAACAGAAAGCTGAAAATTGTGATTTTACGAGTTCAGCTGAGGTGGAAGGAGGTAGAGGGATCTGGGGGAGAAACCAGGTGTTAAATGTGGATTTAATCCCCAAAATACCCCCAGAGCTGGTCACGGGGGTGACGTTGGTGTAACGTTGGCAGGTTGGGTGTTGCTTTAACGGAAAGTGTTAAAGGTGTGGGAAGGATTTACTAAGGGAAAAGATGGAGAGGTTTGTCTCTCCTTGTTTAATTCCAGTTCCCCCAAAGCCACGGGGCTGGTTTAGCACACCCTGATGGAAATGCACCCCTGTCATCAGGAGGGGCTTTGGGGCTCATTTTATTCCAGAGATAAAATTAGAAGTCAGAGTTATCTGGTGCCTTCAAAATAGCTGAGTCTGGGTGGAACTGGAGTTGTCTGTGGCTCTTTGCAGGAAGCCAGGCTGGGATTAATCAGCTTTACTGCAGTCAGCTTAGTGCTGTGTGTACAGGGGAGCCCTGACAACATTGCCATGCTGTGTGCCAGAGAAGAATATTTCCATACAATATTCCAAAGAAATGAAGAATATTTCCATACAATATTCCCAGAGGATGGAAGAATATTTCCATACAATATTCCCAGGGAAAGGAAGAATATTTCCATATAATATTCCCAGGGAAAGGAAGAATATTTCCATATAATATTCCTAAAGAAGTGAAGAATATTTCCATACAATATCCCAGAGAAAGGAAGAATATTTCCATGCAATATTCCAAAGAAATGAAGAATATTTCCATACAATATCCCAGAGAAAGGAAGAATATTTCCATATAATATTCCTAAAGAAGGGAAGAATATTTCTATACAATATTCCAGAGAAGGGAAGAGTATTTCCATACAATATTCCAGAGAAATGAAGAATATTTCCATACATGGTCACTCCTGTGGCCAGTGCTGTGTCTGTGTGGTCACTCCTGTGGTCACTCCTGTGGTCACTCCTGTGGCCAGTGCTGTGTCTGTGTGGTCACTCCTGTGGTCACTCCTGTGGTCACTCCTGTGGTCACTCCTGTGGCCGGTGCTGTGTCTGTGTGGTCACTCCCTGTGGTCACTCCTGTGGTCACTCCTGTGGCCAGTGCTGGCTGTGTCTGTGTGGTCACTCCCTGCGGTCACTCCTGGCTGTGGCTGCCCCAGGACACTGCTGGGGTGAGTCCCCTCCTGCTGAGCCCCTTTCCTGAGCTCAGGGGGTCCCTGCAGGGCCCTGTGGGGTATTTTTGCCCCACCAGCCCTTGCCCTGGTTTGGGCTGGGGGCTCAGGGCGATGTCCCTGGGCTCTGGGTGGGGCTGAGGTGAAGATTTTGCACTAAAGAGGAGTTTCCACAGGGACTAAAGGGAGGGATAAGGAGGAATGTTGATTTCTGCAGCTGCGGGTGTTTGTTTGGGGTCTTCACCCTTATCCCCCTTAGCTGGGGGTCAGGGCCTTTCCCTCCTGCCGTGGATGAGTCTGGAGCAGCCCCTGGGGCTGCAGGTGCTGCATTTCCGAGGGGTGGCATTGATGTGTCTCCCAGGAAACCTGGGGCAGCCCTGGGTATAAACCGTGAGCCCTGGAGAAGCTCCAGTGAATCCCTTTTAGCCGAGACAGACTGATACATTTCAGTTTTGTTGTTTGATTTTATCACAAATGTAAACACCGTGCGAGTCCAAAGCTGTTGGTGACTCCCCAGGGAGTGTCAGAACTGGGATGTGGATTTAAAAATATTTAAAGCCTGACGCTGGTGGGGATGTGCACTGGAAATTCAGCCTGTGAAGGCGGCTCAGAGCTTTTCCTGCCCTGTCCCTGAGCAGTGGGCTCGGGCTGTGATGGGCAGGGACCCCTCCCCTGCAGCACCCTNTTTGGAAGACCATGGATCTACTCTAAGCTCTTGGAGACCTTCTGTGACGATGGGGAGCTTTTTTTTCCCCCCTTTTCTGTCAATATTTTTGGCCAGGAATTTGGCCATTGCTGAGCTCCGGGCTGCTTACATTTCCCAGGACGACATTCCTGGGAATTCCCACTCCCACAGGCAACAGAATGTGTTGGGATGGAGCTCGTGGAGGGAAAACTCCACATTCTGGGTTTGTGTAAAGCCAGGAGAGCTGGACGTGGCACTCAGAGCTCTGGGCTGGGGACAAGGTCTGGGAGCTCTGCTCCTCTGGGAATCCAGTGGCTCAGGGCTGCTTGTCCTGTCCCAAATCCCAGATTCTCTGCAGGTGGGAATGCTTGGCTCCTCCCCCTGGGCATTGGGAGCATCTCCCAATGGGATGAGGAGTCGTGCAGTGGGTCCTTGATGGCCCATTAAACAGAGAGAGCTCCTGGAGGGAGTTCCCTGTGAGTCCTGGGCAAGGCATTGATGGGCCATGAGCAGAAGAGCCCAAAGGAGGGGCCTGGGAAAACACTGCCCCACCTGGTTCCAGCAGCTCATGGGGATGGGGATGGAATAAATGCTTTGTGCACATCCTACACCACAACCCAGGACAGCCTGGCAGAGAGAAAACCACAGACCCCAGGATGGTTTGGCCTTGAAAGGACCTGAAACCCCCCCCATGGGCAGGGACACCTCCCACTGCCCCAGGGAGCTCCCAGCCCCTTCCAACCCCATCCTGGAACGCTGCAGGGCTCCTGGGGCAGCCACAGCTGATTTTTAACCTGCATTTAATTCCCGGCTCCAGTCACTCAGTACCGGTGACCTGTCACCTCCCTGCTCCTGTTCTCTGCCAACTGCACGAGCTTTGGCTTCTTGTGGCTTTCTGCTTAAAGCCTGGTGAGCTGGGCCTGTGTTCCTGAGGATCCCTGTTAAGCCACCCGGCAGCTGCAGCCTCCTAATTGCGTTGCAGGCAGCTTTTAATCCTGTTAGTGCGTGTCGTGTCGCTCTCGTATCGTTCTAATTTTTAATCAAAATGTCATGCGATACCAGGTTAAGCGTCTGCCAGAGTCTTAAATCTATTAAATTGGCACCGTCACCTTTATGAGCCGATTTTTAAACTCGTCAAAAGCTCAAGCAGATTTGACAGGGTTCGTTTTTCACCAGTTTTGGTACTTTTCCTCTGCCGTCAGCGGATCCTTCCTTGGATGGGGGTCAGCCATCCTGGAACGCTGCAGAGGAAAAAGCCCATCTCCTTCTCCTTCCCTTCTCCTTATTTATTGCCAAAACTCTGTTTTCCATCAGGTTTTTGGAGCCTTCTCCTGTGGAGGTGTAAAACAAGATGAGTTTCTGCATAACCCTGCAGTACCCCAAGAAATCGCGATTTAAACGCTGAAACCTGGATTTTGCCAAGAGTTTTGTCCTCCTGAATGCAGATATTCAAACCCTGCCTTTGGGTGCTGGCTGGGGGCTGGGTCTTTGCTCCACAGGGCAGGGGAATAATTAGGCATTGACTAATTATTTCAGATTTGGCCACTTTGAAATCCTCAACGGAGAGCAGGACTGGGAGGCAGAGAAGTGTTGTTGATTGTTATTTATTGTGTTGGAAGTGCCAGTGGTGGTTTCTCCCGTCAGATGGAGCAGAACTCGAGGCAAAATCTGTGGGGAGGCTCTTTCCCCCCGCCAACCTGGGGGGTTTCCAGCCTGGGCGAGCCTAATTTATGATAATTATTTTTAATATTGCTTTTCCGTGGCCACATATATTGTTCCAGTTCCATAACAATGCAGCAGCAGCTATGAAATGTTTCCAGGCTGGCTCGGGGCTCCCCGAGGCAGCGTTTATTAAAATCTCCTTTTGTCCGTATTTCATGTTTATTGCTGCCATCTTTAATTAAGGGAGGTAAATATTGCCGAGGGGGCCGAGGGCCCTTTTTAACGCGGATAATCCGAGATGAACTCGGTGCTGCGGGATGTTGTGGGATGGGGAAGGAGCTCCAGGGTGCTCCTGCTGCCTCCTCCTGCTCTGGGATGGGGCAGCTGGGCAGGGAAGGGGTCTCTGCACTCAGGGACTGGGCATTGTTTACAATTAACAGTGAGGGAGGAGCTGAGTTTAGTTGGAATCGGATTTTTTACAGATTTTCTGCAGGTTGGTTTGGGTGAGAAGGGACCTTAAATCCCGTCTCGTCCTGGGCAGGGACATCTCCCACTGGTCCAAACCCCAGTGTCCAACCTGGGCTGAACATTTCCAGGGATCCAGGGGCAGCCACAGCTGTTCTGGGAATTCCAGCCCCTCCCAGGGAACAATTCCTGCCCAAAATCCCATCCATCCCTGCCCTGGGCAGTGGGAGCCTTTCCCTGTGTCCTGTCCCTGCTCCCCTTGTCCCCAGCCCCAGCAGTGGCACAGGGATGTCACCAGTGCCAGGACCTGCCCACCCTCCCAGGGAGGAATTCCATCCCAAAATCCCATCCTGGGGCGGTGGAAGCCATTCCCTGTGTCCTGTCCCTCCATCCCTTGTCCCCAGTCCCTCTCCACCTTTCTGAGGTCTCCCCAGAGAGGGAGAGTCTCCCTTCCCCAAACTGAATTCAGGTTTTCTCCCCTGGCCGGGCTCCTCCGGTGGGTGAAAATTCATAACCAGCTGCTGGTCTGAGCCAGGAGAGGGTTTAATTCAGGGAAACATCCTCGGTTGTGAAGACATCCAGGATGGAATCATGCTGGGAGGGTTCTGAGATGCCCCTGCTCACCTGTGCCTAAATGAGAGGGATTTTTTGTGTGTGTTTTCCCTTTGTTTAGGGCTCCTGTTTCCTCTGGATGTGGAGCTGCTGGGTCAGAGCTGAGTCACTGCTCAGTCATTCCTCTCCTGCCCAGCCCGGACTCCCCGTGGTGCCTCAGGGCCAGGACAGGAGGATTTTTCCTCTCTGGCAGCTCAGCCATGCCGGAGGTGCTGTTGTCTCCCTTTTCCCTGTCCCTGGCAGGGTGGGGGACACCCCAGAGCAGCTGGGCTGGGGCTGGCACAGCTCCCCCAGGGCTGGACAGACCCTGCACAGAACCTTTGGAGAGGAGCCAGAGGCTCCTGGGGCTCGGTGACAGCCGGGATCAGGCAGAGCTGGCAGCAGGGGGATGGAAAAGGGACATTCCTGCAGCAGGGACATGGAAAAGGGACATTCCTGCAGCAGGAGATGGAAAAGGGACATTCCTGCAGCAGGGGATGGAAAAGGGACATTCCTGCAGCAGGGGGATGGAAAAGGGACATTCCTGCAGCAGGGGATGGAAAAGGGACATTCCTGCAGCAGGAGATGGAAAAGGGACATTCCTGCAGCAGGTGATGGAAAAGGGACATTCCTGCAGCAGGTGATGGAAAAGGGACATTCCTGCAGCAGGGGGATGGAAAAAGGGACATTCCTGCAGCAGGGGATGGTAAAATGGACATTCCTGCAGCAGGGGGATGGAAAAGGGACATTCCTGCAGCAGGAGATGGAAAAGGGTCATTCCTGCAGCAGGAAATGGAAAAGGGACATTCCTGCAGCAGGAGATGGAAAAAGGGACATTCCTGCAGCAGGGGATGGAAAAGGGACATTCCTGCAGCAGGGAGATGGAAAAGGGACATTCCTGCAGCAGGGGATGGAAAAGGGACATTCCTGCAGCAGGAGCCTGTGCTGGGAGAAGGGGCTGGAGAGGGGCCTCCAGGGAGGGGAGGAACATCCCTGATGGAACTTCCATGGGGGCAGCGAGGCCAGCAGTGCCTGGGATGTCCTGGAGGTGATGAGGGGCTGTGCTGACCCCTGGCAGTGACCAAACTGACCTTGGCAGTGAAGAGGGGCTGTGCTGACCCTGGCAGTGATGAAGGGCCATGCTGACCCCTGGCACTGATAAGAGGCTGTGCTGACCCTGCTGCTGTCCTGGCAGTGAGGAGGGGCTGTNTGAGGAGGGGCTGTGCTGACCCTCAGGAGAGGCTGTGCTGACCCCTGGCAGTGATGGGGGCTTTGCTGACCCTGCTGCTGTCCTGGCAGTGAGGAGGGGCTGTGCTGACCCTCAGGAGAGGCTGTGCTGACCCCTGGCAGTGATGGGGGCTTTGCTGACCCTGCTGCTGTCCTGGCAGTGAGGAGGGGCTGTGCTGGCCCTCAGGAGAGGCTGTGCTGACCCCTGGCAGTGATGAAGGGCTGTGCTGACCCTGCTGCTGTCCTGGCAGCACTCCTGACTCGCTGAGCAAAGGGAGACTTTTCCCCGGGGACTCATCTCGTGTCAGCCCTGAGATAATCCGATGTGATAGTGCAGGCGCAGTGACTTCATTACTGTAATTATTTTTATTGCCTCTGCAGGCCCCTGTTTTAAAATAAACTCAGCAGCCAGAGCCTTCAATTCCATCCCAGTGCTGGGGAAGGGCTCGATGCTCTTGGGGGGCTTTTCCAATCGAAATGTTTTCATTATTCTACAGCCTCCATCTCCTTTATTTCATTGTAGTTAAAGGCCTGAATGTCCAGCTGTGCCCAGAGGCAGATTCACCCAGCTGTGCTCACTCTGTTCCCTCCCCAGGTCACTGGGTGGGCCCAGGTGTTGCCACACAGGTCACACCAGGGGGTTTAAATTTGGGCTTTAGGGGTGGGAAATGTTCCCCTGTGGCACTGGCAGAATGTGACTTAATGACTGTAATCAAG
>VWZU01018338.1:485-13474 GCA_013397095.1 Sterrhoptilus dennistouni | reverse complement strand
ATTATGGGATTGACTGAAATGGCATCAGCTATTATGGGACCAGCTGTAACGGGATTCGCTGTAGGGTCCGGCTGTTGTGGGACTGACTGTAATGGGATCGGTTCTAGTGGGATCCGCTGTTATGGGATCGGCTGTAACAGTTCTGGATGTAGGGACCAGCTGCAGCAGGACTGACCGTAGGGAGAAACTGGAGTGGCATCAGCTGTAACGGGATCCACTGTGATGGGATCGGTTCTAGTGGGATCCGCTGTTATGGGATCGGCTGTAACAGTTCTGGATGTAGGGACCAGCTGCAGCAGGACTGACCGTAGGGAGAAACTGGAGTGGCATCAGCTGTAACGGGATCCACTGTGATGGGATCGGTTCTAGTGGGATCCACTGTGACGGGATCGGCTGTAGGGACCGGCTGTAAGGGGATACACACAGACAGAGCCACCCCCTAGAGGATGAGACTCTCACAGGGTGATGCCCTAGGGGGTGGCACCTCCCCGCAGGGTGACCCCCTGTAGGGTCACAGCCCCGACAGGAGCGACTCCTTTGCGCGCAGGTACCTTGGACCGCCAAGCCGCCAGAGGGCGCGCTCCTCTCCCAAGCAATGAGCTTCTCGTTCACCTGCTCTTGCGCTACTTCCGGTATCCCCAGCGTTCACTTCCGCTTCCGCCATATTCTCCCCGCTGACGGCGCCGAGCCCGGGAGAACCGCGCGCGCTCGGGACTCTTCCGGTGCCACTTCCGCTTCCGGTCGTGGCGGCTGGGGGGAGCGAAGCGGCGGCGGCTCCGGGCCCTGCTCCGCTCCCGGGCCCCGCTCTTTTCTCCTCCGCTGCCCTCACACCGTCTCCTCCTCCGCCGCCGGGCTTTTCCCCCTGCCCGGTTGTGCCGCTGCCCNATGGAGGCTCGGGAGGCGACGCGGGCCCGGCCCGGCCCGGCCTTCAAGGGTTTCGGTACCGAGAGCAAGGTGCGGAGCGGGGCAGCGGGCGCGGGGCATTCCCGGGGCCCTTTTCCCTCGGGCCGGAGCCGCGCCGGGCCCTCCGCTCATGGAATTGCAGCGGGGTCAGGGCGGGAAGGCGATTCGGGAAATATTTGGGACAATTGCCCCATCCCAGGGTGCGCCTGGGACAATTCCAGCTGCCATTTCTCTGGAACAGCTCAGCCTCAAGACGGCAAAAGTCAAATCCCAAACCCGGGCTTGAATTTTCCCGGTTCCTGACGTGGGAATTCTGCCTGGAATTTACCGGGAATGAGGAGCCCAAGCGTGGGATCCACCCCGGGCCCGGAGCTGCGAAATTCAGGATTTTCCCAGCGGTTTTTGGGTTCTTTCTGCTCCATAAATGCTCTCCATAAAATTTGAGAGTTGGGAGTTGTGACTTTTAGGAGCTGTGAGTTTGGGGAATTGGTAGTTTTAGGAATTGTGAACTTAAGGAGTTTTGGGAGTTGGGAATTTTGTGAGTTGTGATTGTTAGGAATTGCAAACTTTAGGAATTGGGAATTTTGGAAATTATGAATTTTTGGAATTGGGAATTTTTGGAATCATGAACTGTAGGAGTTATGAATTCCTGCCACCATTCCCAGCCAACCCTGGGAACGCCCTTCGCTCTTTCCTGTAATTTTCCTGGATTCCTCCCTGACTTTTTCCCACTTCTAACAAAAACATTGGAATTTTTACCACTCTTTCTTTCCTAGTTTTTCCCCCCCAAACTCAGCAGCTTCTCCTGCCCTGCCAGGAACTCCTCCTGCTCCCTCAGCTACGCTCCAGGTGAGTTTTGCCTCTGGAATTTGGATTTGGGGCTGTTTCCCCTAAAAGCAACTCCTGGAGAAGGGAAAATTTGGGTTGTTTTTTTGGGACTTCCTGGTGTTTTTCCCCCCAGAAATTCACGAAAGATTCCCAGGAGCCAATGGGCAGTGGAGGAGCTCCAAGCCCCGGGGGAGCCGAGGCTCCTTCCTGGAGACCCGGAAAAATTCCAGGTGGGTGCAGCAGATCCCAGATTCACGGGTTTTATTTGATATTTTTGTGGGGTTTTATTTGGGATTTTGGAGTTTTGTGATTTGAGGATTTTTTGGGTTTTATTTTGGAATTTTTTGGAGAGTCTTGGGATTTTAATTTCTTTTCTTGGGGGGGGATTTTTGGGAGGTTTTATTTTAGATTTTGGTTTTTTGAGGGAGGATTTTTGAGATTTTTTTGGTGGGGTTTGGGATTTTTGGCTTTTTAAAAATTTTATTTGGGATTTTTGAGGGGCGTGGGATTTGCGGGATTTATTTGAAGGGTTGGGATTTGAGGGATTTGTTTGGGAGAGTGGGTGGGGTTTTTTTGGGAGGGATGTTTTTGTGTGTTTTATTTGAGTTTTTTGGGGGGAGGGATGGGGATTTTGTTTGGGATTTTGAGGATTCTTTGGGGGATTTTGGGATTTTATTTTGAATTTTGGGCATTTCATTTCTCCTTTTGTGCAATCTTTTGGGCTTTTTTAATTTGGGATTTTAAACCCATTTGTGGGATTTGCAGCAAATCTGAGACATTTTTTCCCTCCTTCCAGTGGGAATTCCAGCACTTTTGGGGGAAAATCTGCCCTCCATGGAGCCTCTTTTCCCCTCAAACCAGCCCCAAGCCCGTCCTGGAGCCGCCGCAGCCCCAAAAAGGCCCCGAGACGTTTCCTGAGTGCAGCTGAGGAGGTGACAGGGCTGGGAACGGGGAAATCTGGGAAATCCCGGGGCTTTTGTGGGATCAGGGTGGGTCAGGCAGAGCTGGGGGCGCTGCTGGGGTTAAACATGAAATTCCTGGGGGTTTTCCGCCCTAAATCCCAATTTTTTTGGCTTTTTCTCAGCTTTGCCTTCATGGGATCTCACCAGACCCCTGAATTTGTGGGAAATCCCTCAGGATCGGTGAATTCCAAGGTTTTGACAGGAGTTTTTTCCATTTTTTCCCCCCACAGACTGTGAGGGAAGAGGAGAGGGAGATTTACCGGCAGCTGCTGCAGATGGTGACTGGGAAGAGATTCTCCAGCTGCAAACCCTCCCCGCTGCTCCCCTTCCACCTGTGAGTCAGGAACATCCCAAAAAATCCCCAAACCCCTGCCCCAAATCCTAAAGAATCACAAAATCCCTGCTCAAATCCCAAAGAATCTGTAAAAACCCTCCCTAAATTCCCTGAAGACCCCCAAAGACCCTGCCCAGATCCCAGACCTCTACAAAAACTCTTCCGTAATCCCAACACATCCCAAAACCTCTCCCCAAATCCCAAATCTCCAGTCTTTCTCCAGGAATTTCCCTAACTGGGTTGTTTTTTTTTATTTTGCAGCTCCCACTGTCCCCGTTCCAGCCCCTCCCTGCCCCACGAGGCTCCCAGGGATGATCCCGAGGCGCTGGAAATTCACAAAATTCCGGGTCCTGCTCCACATCCTCCAGAGCCACCCCAGAATTCCCAAAATTCCCCCCTGGGCCCTTCTTCTTCAGGCTTTCCTGGGGGGTTCCAGCCCCAAAATTCCATGGCCCCACAGCAGAGGGAGGAGGAGCCAGTGGCTGGGGCACAGAGTGAAGGTAAAGATTCCTGAGAATTCCAGGAAAATAACCCCAAAAAATCCCCCCAAAATACCCAAATCCCAAATGAAACAACAGCAACAAAAAAACAAGTAAAGCCAAAAAAATCTGAAAAACCAAACGAAAAGAAAACCACACCAAAAAACTCCCCCAGAAAATGCCCCCAAAAATCCCTAATCCCAAATAAATCCCGAAAATCCCCCAAATCCCAAACAAAATGAAAACCAAATCCTGGGAAAGGGATTTAAATTCTGTGGCCAGTCCAGGGTTTTTATTCGGGATCAGGCAGTATTTGGAGTGGGAATTGAAGGGAACAAAATTCCAAGATTTTTTCCCATTTTTAGGGTCAGACTCTGTCATTTTGCTCAAGGTCAAGGATTCCAGGGCTCCAGCCCCAAGGTAAGGGGTGGGAAATGGGGGAGTTTTGGGGATTTTTAGGGACACAGAGAGGTGACAATAACGAGGGACACGGTGAGAGTTTGGGAATTCAGGGGAAATTCTGGGATTTTTGATCACTTCCAACCCTCCTTTCTCCCTCTTTCCAGCCTCCCCTTTTTCCAGGCCGAGTTATGGATCAAAGAGCTGTGAGTTAATATTTGCTGCTGCCTTTTCCTGGGACTTTTGGGGTGGAAAAACCAAAATCCTGATTTTTTTTTAATCGATTTTTCCATGAAAATTCTGGCTTTTCCAGGACTAGTGTCTACGATTCCCGAGCCAGGGAGAGGTGGAGGCAAATTGAGGAGCAGAAAGCTCTGGCCATGCAGCTCCAGAGCCAGGTGAGAATTACACGGAAAAACACCCTGGATTGGGAAAATCAGGGAAAATGGGAAAAATCAACTCTTTCGAGGCATTTGTGCTTCGCAATCCTGGGATAAACAGCAAGGAGGAGAGGGAATGTTGTCCCAGATTGGAAATTATGGGAAATTTTGGTACTGGGAGGGTTGTCAGGGCTTGGAAAAGGGGTCAGAATCCATGGAAATGGGGATAAACCCTGGGGGCAGGGTTGGGTGGCTCTGGAAGGGTTAATTCCATGTTCCCAGAGATTTTTTTTCCCAATTTTATTGGTGCTAAATCCTCCTTTTCCCTGATCCCAGATGTGTCATTCCCAAATCTCTGCTCCCACAGCGTCTCCAGGAGCGGGAGCGCTCGGTGCAGGACCTGGTGGACCTTCACCTCAGGGTGCCCCTGGAGAAGGAGATCCCGGTGTCCGTGGGGCCGGAGGGGCCGGAGCGTGTCCGGCCAGGCCAGGGCGACGAGGAATTCCCCGAGATCACCGAGGTGGGGCTGGGGAAATGCCAGGACAGAGGGAAATACCAACAGGATTCCCGGGATTTGGGCACAGGAACAGAGCCCCTGAGCCCTCTTCCCGTCGAGTCGGTGGTTTAAGGGACAAAGAATGAATTGGGGGTTAAATCTGTGAGGATTTGGGGTCAGGAAAAGCAGGAATTCTGCCTCCCCTTCCTGCAGGAGATGGAGAAGGAAATCAAGAGCCTTTTCCGAGGAGGGAACCAGGACGAGGTGCTGAGCGAGGCTTTTCGCTTGACCATCACCAGGAAGGACATCCAGACCCTCAACAACCTCAACTGGCTCAATGATGAGGTGAAAACCCAAAAATTCCCATTTTCCACCCATTTCCAGCAGTTTGGATGGGAAAAACGGATGGGTTTGGTGCTGGGAGGGGATTTGTCGGTTGATATTCCCACCCTGGGGTAATAAATCCGTGGGGGAAGCTCTGTAAAATAAAAATAATTTAATTTATGTGGGGAAATAATGGTAGTGGGAGGATGGGATTGATGTGAACAGGGAAAACAACAAGCAGGACAAATCCCTAAAAATCTTCAGATTTTTCTGGAACGTTTTCATACAGTGGAGTTATTGCAACCCCCCACTGGGCTTTTTGAAGGTTTTAATGCAAATCCTCCTTTCTGGGAGTTTGTTCCCTAACTTTACACAGGGCCACAAATCTGAACCCCATAATAATAATAAAAAAATCTATTAAAAATAAAAAATCCTGTCTGTTTTCCCCTTCTTTTCCCAGATCATCAATTTCTACATGAATTTGCTGATGGAGAGGAGCAAGGAGAAGGATTTGCCTGCAGTCCACGCCTTCAACACCTTTTTTTTCACCAAGTTAAAGACTGCAGGGTACCAGGCTGTGAAAAGATGGACAAAAAAAGTGGATATTTTCTCTGTGGATCTGCTCCTGGTGCCCATCCACCTGGGAGTGCACTGGTGCCTGGCTGTGAGTGCCTGAATTATCCTGGAAAACCTTCACTTTGGGATTTAGGGCCCAAATTTCGTTGGTTTTGGGTGATGCTGAGGGGAAAACTTTGTGTTTGTGGCTCAAATCCGAGTTTAAAGGGAAATAACAAAGGTAGGAGCAGCTTTTTGTGGAGCTTTGAGTCCTTAAACTCAGTCTGGAGGTCATTTTAGGGAATTTATTCCCTTGGGAAGATCTGATTTCCCCGTTCCCACCAACTCTTGGTGTCACAGGATCTTGTTAAAAGAGATTTAGGCCACAGATATTTCACTTTTCCCCCTCCTTTGTCCCATCCCATCCCCTGGCTCCTGGGATGCTGCAGGGATTTTCAGCTCCTTTAGCAAAAACCTCCTCAATTTATTAATTCCTGCTTGAATTGTTAATTAATTCCAGGGAAAAGGGGTAATTGCCATCACAAGTAATGTGGGAATGGGGAAGGAAAGCACCAAAACTCACCCAGATTGGGGCCTTGAGAGGTGGGGCAAAATCACTATGGGAGGAGGAATAGTAACAATAATAACAACAGTAATAATAATAAATAATAGTAAGTAATAATATGAGAGGCTGATTAAGACATTCAAAGATAGAAAACACAGCAGGAAATGGGGATTTCTTGGAGTAAATCCTTCTCTGGTGTGAAATAACCTGGATTTTTTTTGCTGGCAAGGAGAATTCCTGATTTTTCTGCCCATTTTAAGGAATTTTTCCTTTGTGCAGGTCGTGGATTTCAGGAAGAAAACCATCACCTACTACGATTCCATGGGGGGGATCAACAGTGAGGCCTGCAGGATCCTGCTGTGAGTAAAATCCCTTCCCTGGGAAAATCCCACGGCTGCTTCCCCAGCCTTGGAAAACACCAACATTGCCCATTTTTGGGCCCTTTTAGGGTCATTTTTAGGTCCCTTTAGGGTCTTCTTTTGGGCTCCTTTAGAGTCATTTTTGCTGCCTTTTTCAGCTCATTCTCCCCTTCCAGGACCTGAAAAAATCCTGCTCTTCCTGGAATTTCCTCCCACAAATCCCAGGAATTCCCTCCTTTTTTTTTTTTCCATGAGATTCGGCCTCTCCTGATTTAGATTTTTTGGGGGGATTAATTTGTAAATCCCAACCCTGAGTCCCTTTGGGAAGGGCCAAACAGTAAAAAACCCCTCAGAATTTGCATTTTTCCACGAATTTCCAGCTTTTCCCTCTCCTTTTCCCGCAGGCAGTACCTGAAACAGGAAAGTTTGGATAAGAAAAGGAAGGAATTTGACACCAATGGATGGGCCCTGCTGAGCAAGAAGAGCCAGGTTTGGACAGCCCAGAATTTGTGAAGAATTTGGGTTTTCCATGGAGTCCCAGCTTTCTTTAGGCTCCTTTTCCCTTGATGATTCCTGGGAAGAAAAGGAGGGAACAAATCCCAAATCTTGGGAGAGAAAATTTTCCACAGGGATGGGACCAAGGGGGAGGGTTTAGATGGGATTTGGAGAAGGTGGGAGAAGAAGGAGGAAGAAATCCTGGAATTCTGGGAGCTGTCCAGCCCAAAAAATTCTGGATTTCTGGGACCTTTCTGGTTTCCCCAGCAGGAGGTACCACTGGAATTTCCCCCAGATTTCATGGGGGTTTTGGGGATTTTCCTGGCCCTGGGGGTTTGGGGGAGCTGGGGAATGTGGGAATTTGGGAATGTTGATTCCCGTTTTTCCTCAGGAGATCCCGCAGCAGATGAACGGCAGCGACTGCGGGATGTTCGCCTGCAGATACGCCGAGTGCATCTCCAAGGACAAACCCATCAACTTCACCCAGGTACCCACATTCCAGGGGCTGCAATTCCCACATTCCCGAATTCCCCAGCTTGCAAACCCCCAGTGCCTGGGAAAGTCCCCAAAATTCCCTCCAAAATCTGGGGCAAATCCCCCATTACTCCCCAAAATCCCAAGGAATTCCTGGGTTATTGCCTGTTCCCAACCTCCAGGAATATCCCACTTCCCTCCTCCAGCATTCCCAGATCCCAACATTCCCAAATTCCCTCAGGTACCAAACCCTCAGGGCCAGGAAAGCCCAAAATTCCCCAAATTCCCAGCAAAATCTAGGATAAATTCCACAGGTTTTTACCTGAATCCCAAGAAATTCCCACTTTTCCCCCATTCCCAAAACCCCAAATTTCCCCCTTTTCCCTGATTTTCCATGGAAAATTTGCCCCTGGATGAGCAAACCCTGACTCAAATTCCTGGTTTTTTTCCCATTTTTTCCCCCCAAAATTCCCAAAGCAACACATGCCCTACTTCCGGAAGAGGATGGCCTGGGAAATCCTGCACAGGAAGCTCCTCTGATGCCGGAAAAATCCTGAAATTCCATGGATTTGGATCAGAAGAATCCCGGGATTCTCCTCGGGACACAGCCAAGGAACTCCGGGTCCTGCTCTTCCCAAAAACCTCCCAAGATTTGGGGGGAATAGAAAAGTTTGGAAGCACAGTTGGGATTTTTTGGAGTTTATTCCCTCTTCTGAGATTCCAGGATGGATTTTCCTGCTTTTCTGTCTGCTGGGATGGGGTAATTTTGGAATTTTGGGCTTTTTGGAGCTGGATTTTTCAGGAAAAACAGAGGCGCCTCCGTGGATTTGGGTTGGGAAAATCTGGATTTGGGAAAAGCAAGAGGAGGGTTTGGTTCTGGAAGGAATTTTTGGGGATCATTCCCATTTTTTTCCACCTCGTCCTCTAAGTTTGGAGATTTTATCCATGAGAAAACCAGGATTGAGATCTTTGGGAATAATTCCTGTTTAAATCCCATTTTTTCCCAATTTTTCTTCCCGAATTCGTGCTTTTAGCACCATTTTTTCTGAGATGAAGCTCAGGAATGCCAGAATTCCTCTGGATTTATACCCAAACTTTGCTCCTCTGAGGGATACACCCCAAAACGTGAGGAAAATCCAGGATTTTTGGAGAAATTTTGGGAATTTTCCCCTTCCTTTCAAGCTGCTTCATCCCAGCAGCTCCTGTTGCTTTTCCCAGCTGCTTTTCCCACTTCTTCCAGGAAAAAAAAAATCTCCCAAATCCCAGGAACTGCAGAACCATGGGAAAAGCCCCAAAATTCTGAAATACCTTTGATTTTTCCCATAAAAAACAGGATTATTTGGGGAGCTTTTCCCACCCCTTTCCCTGGTTTAATTTATTCACTTTTTCTTTTTGGAGCTTCCCAAGCCTCTGGATTTGCTCTTCCTGGTGGAAAAGAAGATTTTTAAGGAGAAGAAAAGTGGGAAAAATCCCAAATTTTTGTATTTTCCCCCTCCTGCAAGAGCTGGGTATTTTTTCTATTTTTCCCGAGTTGGGAGCTGAAGTTTTATACGAAATTCCCGAATTTTTTGAGCCCTTTTTCCCGATTTCTCCCAGCCCCTTTGTCCCTTTGGATTCCAAATTCCCTCCCGTTTTATACCGGATTTGTTTCCTACTTTTTTTATCTTTTATTGGAATTAAAGGTCTGAAAAAAAAAAAACACCTGGAATTGTGGAATTTTTCTGCTTTTGGTGCTCCTTGGGTGGAAATCCCAGGAAGAGGGTTTGGGGTTGTTCATCCTCAGCTGCAGAAATCAGGAAAAGTGCCCCAAAATCTGGAGAAAATGCTGCAGAATCAGGGAAAGATTTCCTAAATCTGAGGTAGATGCCCAAAAATCCAGGGAAGACGTCCCAAAACCTGGTTTAAAACGCCCCAAACCCTGGGAAGTTGCCCCAAAATCCTTTAGAAAATTACCCCAAATTCCACGGGAATCCCCTCAAGTTCCATCAGGAATTCCCTCCCTGCCCTCGGGTGACAAAGGTCCCTTCATGCCTTGCCCCCCCACAGCTGGATCTGTCGCTATTTTTACAAAAATTCCCAGAAAAAGCCGGAATTTGGGATTAAAGCACCTTTTGTGGGGCCGGGGTTGGCAGCGGCCGGGCCGGGCAAACCTCGACTCTCCGGGGAATCCCGGGATTCCAAAAATCAAAATCTGGGATGCGGAGCCCCCTGTGCCGCCTGGGGGAGGCAGCAGTACCCCGAAAACCAGGAAAACGCCCCAAAAACACAAGAAGCTGCCCCCAAAACAAGGATGCCTGCTCCAAAATCAGACACAAATGCCCCAAATCCAGGAAAGAAACCTCAAAATCTGGGAAAGATTCCCCCAAATTCTGAGCTGGGAGACCCCAGAATTGAGAGCTGCCCCTCCAAGCCCCCAGTTTAGGTTCATCTTGGGTAATTTCTAACCCCAAACACAGCCAGGTCAGATCTACCCTGCCCCAAAACCCCAATTTAGTTCATTTTGGGGTAATTTCTAACCCCAAGCCCCAAGCAGGGCATATTTAACCCTCCAAACCCCAAATTTGGGGTTGTTTGGAGGTGACTTTGGGGCTTACTTTGGGATCAGTTTTCACCCCAAACCATCCAGGTCAGGGTTGTTCCCCCAAAACCCCAATTTTGGGGTGATTTTGGGTCATTTTTCACCCCAAGCAGGGGCAGGGTCCTCACAGTCCAGGAGCCTCCTGATCCTAATTCCTCCTAACGACCCCATTAATCCCCCATAGCCCCGAGGCCTCATTAATTAATTAATTAACCCACGGTCCTGCTGGGCTTTTTTCCGGTTTTTTCTCTCAAAAAATTCTCCAAAAATTCCAAAAAAATCCCTGAACCCAATCTCCCTTCAAGCCTTGGGACCCTCAGCCCAGCTCCCATCAAAAAATCCCTTTTAGGGTCAGGGCTTTTTTGGGATTTTGGGTGTTTTTGGTGTTTTTTTAATTTTTTTTCCTGGATTTATTTATTTTTTGGGATTTTTCCGGTTCTGGGACACAGGGGCAGCTTTGTCCCCGTGGCTTTTGGGGCCCTGGCTCGGTGCCACCCCAAATAGGTTTTTTTGGGGGTAGGGGGATGGGAGACTTTGCCATCAAAGGATCCTAAATCCTGGGTTTTTTTCGCCTCTTCCTCGCTCCAGACGGGGGAAAAAAATGAAACTTTTAGAGTTTGGAGCTGGATGAAAATTCTGAATTTCATGCATTTAAGAGGCAAAAAATCCCAAATTTTGGGGGAGGATCCTAAAAATTTAAAGGGTGAAGCAACTCCCCCCTACTCAGAGTGGTCCCGAGGGAAAAAATTTCGTGAATTCCAGGGGAAAAAATCAGCTTTGGGAACGGGAAAAATCCCTAAAAACACACCAAAAAATCCGGAAGAATCCCCCAAACCCAATTCATTAAATTCCCCATGTTTCATGCCGAATTCCCAGGATTCTGCCCCAAATTCTCAGTGTTTCACCCCAAAATACCCCAAAAATAAAAACCACAGAGAATATACCTCCGAAATATTTTTAAAAAATAAAAAAATACATTAAAAATAAAAAAATGGACAAAAAATATATTAAAAAAAATCAAGCCCCCAAATCATAAGGACACACAAAAATACACAAAAATATCCAAAAAATGCCGCACCATATTAAAAAAACTCCCCGAAAAAATAAAAATAATACACAAAAATACCCATAAAAATGTGCAGAAAATAACAAAAAAAAAAAATCTAAGAAATACCAAAAAATAATTTAAAAAACAATAAAAACATTTTAAAATAAAAATAAATCAAAATAAACCAAAATAAATCCAAATAACCCCCAAAAAATCCCCGGCGGGGCCCTGAGCTCCCCCCCCCCAAGTCCCTGAAAGGATCCCTTTGTACCTTTCCCAAAAAATCGCCTTTTCATCCCAAAAAAGGGGGAGGAGGGAAAGGAGGAGGAGGAAGAGGCCACGCTGGGGGGGACGGCTTTGACCTCATCCCACAAAAATTCCCGGTTTTTTTCCCCATTTCGGGCCCCTTCCCACCTTTCCAGGGGGAAAAGTGACAAAGCAGCTCTGTGCGACCAAACCCCCCAAAAATGGGGCGAAAAACAGAATTTTGGGGATTTTTTACCTGCTGGGAAAAGGAGAGGAAGGGAAGACCCTAAATAGAAAAAAGAGATTTGGTGGCAGCATTTGGGATTTGGGGTTTTTTTAGGGATTAAAAGCGGATTAATGTGTCTCTACAATTAATTTTTTAGGGGCTAAATTTGCCACAAAATCGAGGATTATTGTGGTTTTGCATCCCCAAAATTGGGGATTTAGGGGGTTTTACATCCCCTTAAAAATCAAATTGAGGTTCAAAAAATGATACAACTTTTATATTATTAAGTATTGATTTTAATAGGAAATTTTCTGGGATAATTAAATTATAAGGTGGTTTGGGAAAGTGGGAAAATTTGAGAGGGAAGAGAGGAAATTTGAGGGGGAAATGGGACAAAAATGTGGGAAAATGAGGCAAAAATGGGGGAAAATTCGGGTAAAAATAGGACTGAAATGGGGCAAAAATGGAGGGGAAGAGAGTAAAAATGGTATAAAAACGGGGTGGAATGGGGCAAAATTAGGAGGAAAATGGGGGAATGGGGGAAAATTGAGTTAAAATGGGGGAGAAGTGGTGGAAAAGTGGGGCAGAAATCGGGCAAAAATTGGGGTAAAAATGGGGAGAAATATGTTTTAAATTGGGCAAAATTGGTGTGAAAATGGGGGAAATGGGGCAGAAAAGCAGCAAAAATGGAGCAGAAATGGGGAAATGGGGAAAATTTGGATTAAAATAGGGCAAAATGGGATAGAAATTGGGCAGAAATGAGGTTTAAATGGGGTGAAAATGGGGATATTTGGACTAAAAATGGGACCAAAATGGAGTAAAAATGGGGCTGAAAGGGGGCAGAAAGGGGGCAAAAATGAGGTAAAATTTGGGCTGAAATGGAGGAAAATGGAGCCAAAATAAGATAAAAATAGGGCAAAATTGGAGTAAAAATGGGGTGAAATGGGAGAAAAATGGGGGTGAAATGGGGGAAAACGGTAAAAACTGAATTCCCCATCCACTCCCAGAGCAGTTTTGAGACTCAGCTGGGGGATTCGGGGGATTTGGGGGATTTGGAGTGGGAAAATTTAGTCCCAAATCCATCGGGCCGGGCCCGGGTGACGCTGGCGGGCGGCGGCCCCGGGGTGGGGACAACCGGGACCCCCAGGGGACAATNGGGTCGGTCCCAAACCACGCCCCGCTCGGCTCCCCCCCCCCGGTGTCCCCTCGCTGTCCCCGTCCCAGGCTGTGATCGTCCCCTTTCGGGATGATTTGATGCCAAACTGGAATCGTTCGATCCCAAATTCGAATTTTTTGACCCCAAGCTCGGTTTGTTCAATCCCAGCGCCCCCCCCCATC
>VWZU01018336.1:653727-706617 GCA_013397095.1 Sterrhoptilus dennistouni | reverse complement strand
CGGGCCGGGGGATCTGCCGGGGAGAGCGGCCCTCCGAGAGGCACCGTGTGGTGTTGTTTCTAATTAATGCCTGTGTGGTAGCCTAATCTGTGTTACCGGGCTCTCAGGAGTATTGTCGCAACAAAGGTATATTCTGGGGTTCAGTTAATTAAAAATTACTTATAAATCTGCCTAGGTCCTGTGTTGCACTTAATTCTGCTGTTGTGGCTGTATCGCAGAAGAAATACACAATATTTATGCAGTTAGAGTAGGAGTTTGGCTAATTTCCTGTGGATTCCTCATGGGATTCTAAGGGTGTGCTGTCCTGCCGGCCGCGCTCGGTGCGGTGGGGAGGGAGGACTGACACCCGCTGTTCTCCCCCCACAGAGCCCGGGGACTGTCCTGCTGCCCGCCCCGCTCGGGCCGTGGGCTGCTCCTCTAGGGACACTGGTCCTAGGGCTGGAGTTTGGAGTGCACTTACACCTCTAGGCAAATTTGTGCTGGGGTAAAGTTATGTTGTGGGTCCTCAGGAGAAATGATGACAGGTGTTAGATTCTGATTTTATTTTATAATAAGCTTCCCCCTCCCCACCCTTGGGGTTTTTTTTTCAAGTACACGTGGAAGTGTCTAATATGTGTTCTCTTTGGCTCTATACATTTTATAAACTCAGTATCAACCATGCACTTAAACATATACTTGTGGGGAGGACGTGTCTAATTTCCTTATAGTAATGAAGTTCAAGCAAAAACTTGATGAAAAATACCTGATTTCTATATAAAAGTCTATGTTTGTATGTGTTTATTTTGGAGTTAATTTCTTTTTGACACTGCTAACAAGGGAGAATGTCTCTCTCAACAAGCCAAATTGAAAGAAGGTGATACAGAAGCTGGATTCGGTATTGGTGAATAAATCCAGCCATAGAGCTACACATAAGCTCTGGAGTTTCACACTGCATTGCAAAGCATGGCAAGCTTGCCTCAACTCCTGGGTTTTTTTTTCTTTTTTTTTTCCCTCTCCTAGGAGTAGGGTGCCAACACTGCTGACCCTTGGTTTCCCAGAAACAGGTGTTTAAGTCAAGTGTTTGAAACAGAAATTGTGATACTGTTTCTTTGTGGCCTGTAACAGAGTAGTAAGGTGGTTGATTAAGAGCTTTATGCATTTCTACAATGGAAAATACACATGATAGGAGTCAGTTCTAAGACAATGTCGTGAGTAAATTCATCAAATAGGAGAAAAAGCACTTTAATATTTTGCTTTTATATAAAATCTCCTAACCAATTATTTGTCTTGGACCTTTATACTTCAATAAATTAAAAACCCCCCAAACGTGCCGTTGAAGAATACAGCAAAAATATCTGTTCCAAAGCAGATATCTGAGAAAGGTTGCCAATATGTAGCTTATCTTTGGAAGCAAAGCATGATTTTTCTTGAACATTTTTGAGGAAAATGATTACTTAACAATTCAATATTACTTCCTATTATTTTGAGAACAGTCACTGATTGTTTATAGAACCCAGCCCACTAAGGGTGCTTCCATCTCATTTCACACCTCATTGTTTCACAGATTGTCTGTGATTGTGGAAGTTGATTTGAAGTCCAAGGAATTTAATTTCTTGACCATATACTTGTGTAGTGTAAAGTCTTCAGTCTGAAGAATGCACCAGAAAGTACTTGTTTTGGTATGCAGAGCTTTGATTTCTGTAAGCTGTATAGAGTAATTTCATGAAAAGGATTGAGAGAATCACAGAATGACACAATGTTAAGGGATTGGAAGGGAGCTTAAGCATCGCCTGGTCCCAAGCCCCTGCCATGGGCAGGTCACCTTCCACTAGACCAGGTTGCTCAAGGCCTTGGACACTTCTAGGGATGGGGAATCTGCAACCTCACCAGCCTTACAGTGAAAAAATTCTTCCCAATATCCAGTGTATCTGTAACTATCCTGTCCTACCACTACAGTTCCTGAAAAAATGTCCTTCCTGTAGCCCCTTCAGGCCTGGAAGGTGCTGTGAGGTCTTCACACAGAAGAACCTTCTCCAGGCTGAACAGCCCCAACTTTCTCAGCTTGTCTTCACAGGGGATGGTCCCTAATCCTCTGGACTTGCTGCAACAGCTCCATGCCCTTCTTGTGTTGGGAACACCAGAACTGGATGCAGCACTGCCAGTGGGCTCTCACAAGAGTAGGGTAGAGGGGGAGAATCACCTCCTTTGGCCTCCTGGCTACACTCCTCTGGATGCAGCTCAGGATTCTCTTGGCCTCCTGGGCTGTGAGCACTCGCTCACTGGCTGGCTCATGGTGAGTTTTTGATCAACCATCACCCCCGAGACAGAAAAACTTTGTGAAAGTTCTGGTGTTCTCAGGGACAACCTGCCTGCCTTTCCATGAGTTGCAAATGCTGATTCTCTTAGAGATTTGATGACTCTGTTAATGTGGGCAAAAGCAAGCAAGCAAACCCCCCTGATGGTACTGAACAGTGCAGTTAGCACAACAGACCTGTAGTGTTGTGGCTCTTCTCATTGTCTCTTTACTTGAAAAACAGTATTTGTGTACAAGGCTGTAATTAGCTATGTTTGTTGGATAAATTTAGTTGTCACAAGCTGCATTTCATCCTTTGCAGAGCAAATGAGAAAGCAGTAATTTTAGGACCAAAGCTCACTGGCTCACTCTCCTTTTAGTAGAGCTGCTACAATTAAAATCTAAGAAGCCTTTAATAAGAATTAATTTGGGAGGGGACACACACACATACTGTACATACCCATTTATTGGTGAGACTTATACTTCTGCATTCTATGCAAATAATAGGTCTTAGCTTTTCTGTTTACATGCTGTTAGTCCAGCCTGTAAATTAAAACTCTTCTAGGTAATAGCTCCATTAAGAAATTTAGGGAGGACTTGCTTGGGCAAGGAAACCCAAAGTTAATCTTGCATGAGTATCTGGTGATATAGTAGGTACTGTCTTTCTGAAATTCAGAACTTTTATGAACCAAGTTCTGGCCTCTGTTCATTTCTATTAAACTTGGTTGTGCAATATAATGTTGTTTGCTTCCCTTTTTTGTTGTTGTTGTTTGTGTTGTTGGTGGTGGTGGTGCCTGAAAGTTATGCTAATAGAGTGTTAACATTGTGATATTTAATGTTTACAGTGTTAATAGGTAAAGATAATAGCTGTGCTTTGTTGTGTTGGAGAATTTTAGTATGTTATTTATAGATCTGAAACTTACAAGATATGATATAAAAGCCTTCAATATGAAAAATGTTACAATTCTGAGCAGACAGTGAGAAAATTGCCTTTTAGAGGTCAAAACTCCCAATGCCTCTGGCAACATGGCCTTGATGTCATTTGACAGGGTGGAAACACAGCCCTTCATGGGAATAAACAGCCAATACCTGCATGATTCATTTTGTTAGAAGGGTTCTCCCATTGTTGCTAGGCAATATTTCCTAGGTGGAGTTAAAAACCAACAAAAATATCAACAACAAAACCTCCAGACCCCAACTGCTGTCTCCTCAGAATGATACTTACTGCATGTTGTCTTGATGTTGTTTATTTGTTTTACTAATTAAGTAATTTTTCCTTCTGCAGAATAGAGGCATCATCTGAGTCTCAATAGAGATCTTCCCCACTAAGAGGCAGCAAGGGGAAGAGCTGGGAAAGGATTGCACCTGGTTAGTAGAAGGTTTCTTTTCTGTCTTCCCCTGTCCCTTCTTTGAGCTGTCTGTTTAGAAATGCTCAACTATGTTGTGATGAGCAATTCTCAGAGAAGAAACATGGCAGAGACCAGCAGACATTCATTTGAAATGATTTTCATTCACTGCATTCTGGAATGGACTTGAAAGCAGGTCTCAGAGGCAACTTGTACGTACCAGTTTGTCTTACATATTTATTTATGACAGACTTGAATCTTCAGGATGGTATTCTATCAAGTGACATACCCACTCAGTGTGATGTGTGTCTAAAAATAGGTCATTGTCAAAGGACAGGAGAGGAATTGTATAAATCTATAAACTAAACCATTGCAGTCCAGTGTGATAGCATACTCTGAAGCTGAGGTAATGCTATTTTCAAAATTGTAGCTTTCCATGGATTATTTTCTAGAAAAGTACGTTAACACTGCATTTACCAAAACAGGAGGATGGCTGCAAATTCTAAAGAGAGATAATGCTACTGGGTTACTTCTGACAGCAGTTAGAAACAGAAAAGTAAAACAAACCATCTCAGAAGGTGGCAGGGCTGGACCAAACTTTGCTCTTATACTTAAATATTACTGATTTGAACCTCCCATTTTTTCATGTGTTAAATTGTATCATAAAACACATATTTAGTGCTGGGATTTAGGCATTTGTGTTTGAAAATGATACTTCTGTTTTGTGCATTTGGTCAATGTGAACGGATTTTTTCCCTCTAGTTAATCTACAGTGTTGAGAGGCCTGAAAAATGAGACCCTGAGGAATGATACTCTTTAGAAATGGGCATTGGGAAAGGAATTTTTGTCATTTTGAATAACCTGTTGATGTTTGCAAATGTCTGGGGTTTGGGCCATAACAGAACAATGCAGGTTTTTTTACTGTTTGCGGCAGCATAAGCACCAGTACATAGGTGAGGTGTTGAACTTACTGCACAAGTTATATATTTTGGTGTTAATGAAGTGTTGCTACTGCAAACCAAATCGAAGGGCTAATATTTAATTAAGGATAGAGTGTGGAAATGGTCAACAAAAGGACAAATGCATCTGTGTACAGGGTTACATTGAGAGGTTTGGAGTTACCAGGTAAAGGGGAAGTGTGACATCTGGTGGAAAGATGGTATCAGGACCAAAAGATTCATTAGTGATAAATGGCATTATTTGGCACGAAAATGTGTTATATGATGTTTGAAACCCCTGCTGGAGATAGAATTCAGATGAGTGACATATTTTGTGATCTCATAGTTCATATTGTCCAAACCAGAATACATGGAAACATGATTATATTCTTAATGAATTGGGATCTCTTCTGAGCTACTGAAGAAAGCTTATTTTGTTAAGTTCCTCGCCCAAACTCTTAATCTACACCGAAAATAAATTAATATGGTACAGGTTTAGCTACCTTTGGGTATCCAAGTATTTTTTCAGGAAAATGTCATCTAAGTAACTGATGCTGTAGTTCACCACAATGACACAAAGACTCCGACTTCAGAAGGCTGAAAAAGTGACTCCTCCATTCTCAGGAAGTGTTTCCCCTTTTATACTCTTTTACACAGACCAATTCAATCGGTGACAAGAAGACAAACCTCTTCAATCCCATTGGTCAGACCAGAGGGACATCAAGAAGAAGTCCCTCCTAGAGAAAATATATAAACAATTTTGCCGTTACCAAAACATGTCTTGTTTACAGAAAATTCCCTGGGAAAGGAATTTCAGAAACCAAAACACATCAGGCATGAACCAGGGCTACAAGTAACTATGATGATCCTAGCAGGATTTTTGATGCTTGAGTTCTTTGTTGAGTAAGTAATACAGGTTCCAGGTGCAAGTCCCCAGTTATCAGGATCATTTGATGCTGCTGTTCTGGGAGATACTGGTCTGACCCTGGCTTGGAGGTGAAGCTGGAGCCCAGCACTGGAGCTCCTGTTTGGGTTCTGCTGTTTTGCTCCCTTAGAGCTGGTGGTGGTGCACAGGCTCCTCTGAAGAGTGTGGGAATAGCCTTGGATTGCAGGAGGGAGGAGAAAAAGGGAGAAACTCTGCAGGAGAAGTGGGGTGGAACTGAATCTACCTTTTGCTTGGTGTCACATTGCTGGAGTTGGAACTTGCATAAAATCAGGGTGGGAGGGTGGGCTCAGAGCTGCAGAAATCTTGCTTTATTTTGTTTATTTCCAAAGTATGTTGTGGGAAAAGAGTCTACAATTCATTGGCAGATCTATGTATTGAGAATGTTCAGGAACATCATAGCTCAGCTCAAGGTCCCAGGGGAAAAAAAAAAAGAAAAGAAAAGGGAGAATTCATCTTAATCTTTTGCCTCTCCTTTAAAATACCTGATTCTTCTGAAGTTTCATTCCATAGGATATTGATCATTCCGTGTCAGTCTTGAGATTTTCTGTTTCAACTTTGCTACTGAAAGATTGCTTTATCCCAAGCATAGCACAAGTTCAGTCGTGGTTGTGCTTTGTCGGCTCATCTCCTGTGCATAACTGCCCACTCCAGTCGTGTGGGATTTCCCCCTTCATCAGTAGGCAATAAATCTTGAGCTTCTTTTGTTCTTTATGCATTTTTCTTCTATTTTTAATGTTAGCATCTTACATGCTAGAACAATATATTATAAGAGTTCTGAATCCTTTTCCTGCTTTGGGGCCAGACTCCATCTGCAAGTTTTTGCCTGCTCGCACAGAAATAATACTTTTTGGGAACTGGCCAGTTCAAGGAGGGAAACAAGTTAACAAATACCTTAACCCACAAATCCAGCACTTCAATGCTAGGCTGCAATGGGGTGGACCCATCTCAGAGGGATGGCTTCTTGGTCAGCCACATCAGGCATTTCACAGCAGCATGTGTGAGTAACCTGTTTCTCAGGTCACCTCATTGTTAGAGTCACAAATGGATGATATTCATGGTATTTTGGTACCATGATGAATAAAATACATTGTTTGCTCCAAAGAGTGAATTATTCTGCTTTGCTTCTGGTGGGCAGGGCTTTGGATAATCCAAATGGGTTTGAGTAGAAGGCCTGTGGCAGAGAGTTTGCTGACATACTTTAGTGCAGTTTAGTTCAGTGTCGAACACTTGCGTCCTAATCTAACCCTTCCTTCTCAGCAGGGTGGCAGGAATTATCCTTTTCAGTCTGCATTTCTTGGGATAGATTGAGTAGGCACTCTCATACTTGTGGAACCACATCAATTAAAAACCAGTTAACTCTGTTACTGTATTGTCATTTGAAGACTGGATGCAGGCCAAGCTTCAGTTTCTTCATGAGATATTTTAGATTTTATCATGTTGGGAAGGAAAGAAACGTAATGCTTTCCTTCATAGGACCTCATTGTATAAGTCAATAGCTTTTGGAAGGTTATTTTGGGGTGTGCAGATAGAGATATTGAACTATTGAAGAGGAGAAGATAGTCTAGTGTAACTCTTTTGGAAATTTAAGTGAAAACCATAATTTTTAGTGATGTTGAGATCGATTCTTTTAAAATATCTCTAGACATATTNTCAAATGTAAGATGCTATTTCAGAATAAAGGAGTTGCCTAGACAAGAGGAAGGAGCAATCCATCCCCACAGCCACTTCTGAGATTGATACATATCAGCATATATACAAAAAAAAAAAAAAAAAAAAAAAAAAAAGAAGAAGACGAAGAAGAAAATCAGACCAGAAATTTTGATTGACCTGAGACTCAGACTGACAAGTTTTAGTTCTCAGCTCCGTGTTGGTGAGGAGACAATTCTCCTTCTTACCAAATTATAACTGACAGTGATACTGAGCTTGTACCAGCACAAGGTGCTTTCTTAACTACAAATGTGATTTCAGCCTGAAAATACCATAATAAATTCACTGAATGGACTTTCTTCAGTAGTATACTCTTATAATTATAAGCCCTTCGTTTTTGCCCAGGGCATCTACTTAAGAGATATCATAAAGTGAAAATAATCTTAATGTCACTAAATGAGAAACGAATGATCATATTGCCTTGCAGAAAAACAAAATGGGAAGGGGAACTGAAGAAGGGACAATACAGAATTATATTTGCTGCACTCTTGTGGGCACCAGGAGAAAAATGCCCTTTATTTTTCTGAGAATGATTTAAATACGTGTTTGTATTAATGTTCCAGCTTCTCTTTAACAATTGAATTTCTGACTCTGCAGATATGATTTACAGCCTTTAAGAAAACTGATAGCTTGGTCTCCATTACTGGTATTGAGGACTGGCTGCATGGTGGCTGTTTTGGTGATGTAAGTAGGAGGAAGGGGGGGAAGGTTCCTTGAGAACCTGTTGCCAAAAAAAAAAATCTGATGTAAGCCCAAACTTAGTGAAAGTAGGATATGAAGCTTGCTTATGGAAATTTACCACTGGATGCCACTGTTGCTTCATAGAATGTCATACTAAAATAACATCAGCTCTGCTGAAAAATTCAACTTTTCATTCACTCTCATCTTCTTAGTTTTTTATTACTTTAATCTTGGTTCATATCAAAGGAAAGGAGAAATCGTGCCCCACTTATTCTCTCCAGCAACATGGTGATATGGTTTCCATATCTAGAAGTGACAGCTTGTCATAGGAAAGAAAAGGGAATGACACAAAATTCGTCTTTTTTTTTTTCTTCCCTTCTAAGGTAAAATATTTTTCTTGAACAGAAGAAAGGCTCAGATGAAAGAGCAACCGATTTTCCTCATAACTAAATTCCTTCTCTCTGTCTCTGAATTCTGTGTTAATCACAACTAGATTTGGACATTGAGTCTTTACTCCTGTTTTAAGGTCATCCTACAGAGCAGGGCAGAAGGTCACTTTTGCAAATATCTGTTTATTTCCTTTCCCAAGTGTTGGGCATTTTGTACTTGAAAGAATGTTTTTCACTTGTTACAATTTTTTTCCTCCTGGGGGAAGCAGGGAGGGTGAAGGTCATCAGGTGAATTTTTGATGGCTGTTGCTTGTTTTTACAGGTACATTTGTAATCACCTGAAAAACAACTGTGGAACTTTTTTGTAAGTCATACAGTATAGGGTTTTGTAAACAGCTTTTTCGCTTTTTATTTGGGTTTTCTTTTTTTGGCTGAAGCAATCCCCCAAATGTAGTTAATTTAATTAAATGAGAAGAAATAAAAATCCTAACATCTGAAGCCCAAGTTTCAGATGAGATCGTTTGGGTTTTCTATTCCAAGTGCACCTAATTCCTAATTTTTCCTATGGGGAAAGAAAAGAAAAATGTTTAAAAAATCCGTGAGAGATGAGGTTCTTCTGGTGTCGTTCCTGGCTGCTACAGAGACAATCCACCTTCTGCTGTGCGCCTGCTTAATTGGGTAAGCACAAGTATTGTGGGTGCCATGAAGTGCCAGCCTAATTAGCAACAGCGGGGATGTGGGGAAAGGCGAAGACAATGGGAGTGATCTATTGCGGGGGCTCTGAAGGCAGGAGCAGCGGTAGCCGCGCAGCCCCGAGAGAAGCACGTTCGCTCTCTCTGCGAGGCGGGCGGGAGCAGACAGACAGCAGGGCTGCAGCCCCGGGGCCTGGCAGTGCCATGGAAACCGCACAGCAGCCCCGCAGCCCTCCGGCCGCCCGGCCCTGCGCCTGAGCGGCCGCACCACACAACCTGTGCGCGGCTGCGGCACGGCGGGGTTAAAATGCACGGCCCTTCTGCTGCTTCACCACCGGTCTAGGAGGCAAATGGAGGCAGGGGAAAATAAACACGTAAATGTAGTAAGTTTACTCTCAAAGATGGGCCGCCAGCTGCAGCACAATCCTCGTGCTGGATGTCTGACCGCCAGGATGCCGTTTAATGATGCTACTGTTCACTGATAATTCCCCTCTCTCTTCTGGAACTAGAGTTTGGCTGGATTAGGTGTTGTAATCTAAGTTTTGCAGTGATCAGGACTGGATGCTAACACTACTGCTGTAGGTTCCGGGGGAAGCCTGCTAGCAGAGCTGCTGTTGATGCCGCATAAACTTGTAGCGGTGACCCAGATAACATTGTGACCGACACAGTAAGTTACAGTGTCAGGAGGAATAAACGTCTCCTCCAGCCCCTCGCAGAGCTCCAGCTGTGCTGTGGTACCTGCCCTTAAGCCCCATCCACACAAGAAACTGATGGGCTCTGGGATTTGCTGGGCTTTGCTCAGTTGTGAGCTGGAAATTCAGAAAATACACAGGGCTTGGAATTGTTTGGAAATTGTGATAATTTAGTTTTTTAGTAAAGGACCTTTCCAAAACGGTTGCCTGAGTTCTGCCATGTCTGTTGAGAATTTCTAGCAGTCATCTAAATGTGACAGCTCTCTAAAGAGAACTTTTGTGCCCTCACCCCTCATCTACCACCCTCTGCTTGGTTCCTACTTCTGGCCTAGACCTGGGAGAGGACTAGTTTTTAAATTACCTTTCCTGAAGTTCTGCACTCAGCCACGTCTTCATCTCATTTGTGTTCCGAGGTGGAAATGACAAGGTTTCTGTTGTGCTCATTTGTTATGCCATGCAGAGAGAAGGTTCCCCCTGTTCTTTTGCAGTAGGACTGGTTTTATGGCTGGAGAATTCTAAGTGGTTCTGTGGTGGCTTAATGTGGGCTTGCTCAAACCATAACATGAGGTACAGCAATATAAAAGAAACAGACATTCCTGGTATTTTTGGACAACAGCCTAAATATATCATCACTTTTTTGTGGTTTGCAGCTGTCAGAGAAAAATAGCTAGATGAAGTTTGACTTCAGCACAAGAAGGCCTGGCCTTTTCAATGTAGTGTGTACTGGTGAAAAGTGAGTAGTATGGAACAGAGAAGGATTCAAGCCTGTGTTTTTGAGAGGTTGTGGTCAGGTTATCTAGCTAGCTAATGTGGAGGTAAAGCCAGAGAAGGACTAAAAGGGCACACCAAGCAATTGAAACAAATGAGCTGCTGCTCCCTTTTTTTTCATCTTCCTTATCTCTTCCATTTTAGAATGAGTGGCACAGAAGACCACTGCTGAACACTGTCCCCAGGCTCTCTCTACATTGGATGTATATGTATGCAAAGATCAGCAATGCTTCCACAGCATTTTCAGTGTTCCTTAAGTGTAAAAATTCAGTCCCAACTGCATTTGAAGATAAAAATCACTGATTCTTAGCTGCGCCATCTTTTGTTAGCTGGAAACCTTAATATGTGTATACAGTAAAACCTGCTGCCAGAAATGGCAAAGAAAACTTCTCTGTCTTTTACAAGAAGCAACAGGCAAAAAGCAAAAGTGTTTTGGAGCAAAGGTGGGGAGGACTTCTCCATGACATGAGCATTATCAGAGTTAGGCATTGTCAGGATTGTGAATATGACTCTGTATGTATCTTCATAGCCATGGATCATCATGAAGCAGAAACCAGTTGGTTTTACCCCATGTAAGCCTCTGCCTGTTTATCTATTTGAAAGCAGTCACTCATTCTTTTTGTTCTATTTGTACCCTTCACAATTTAATATTTGTATAAATCTTTGAGGTGACGCCTTCACGATGTGGGTTTTCATTCTACAGTCCTTGTCTTTCATGCTGCTGCAGTTCATTAAAAATGTTTGCAGTCTTCTCTTCTGTGGGAGTGATCTTTGTAAATTTGTCTGGTCTCTTTGGGGACATTGCATCTTCTGGCTGCTCATGTATGGAAAATGCATTGGTACAAATTTATTTATAACTCTTTCAATTGGTGCTGTATCTCTGTGGTCCTCCACTGCAAGTCTCCTCAAACTCTCAGAGGAGATTTTTCAACAGCTCCTAGCTCCTAAGCAACAGCTTCCCCCATGATAACCCTGCAGCAACTCATCTTGTTCCTTCAAGCTTCTGTCTGTTGCCAACCTAGTCATTAGGCTGATTATTATTTAAGCTGATCATGAATTCCAGTTTGGACTCTCTGCTTTCACAGTGAGTAATTAGAGAAGGCACCTTCCCCATCAATTTGTGCTATTCATGGAAATGTTATCGCTTACAGAAGATACAGAATAGACATTTGTAGGTTCCTTTTATTTAAGAGACTGAGAAAAAGTCCATGGCAAAGGGGAAGCTCCTAAGTGACTTACAGAAACCTTGCTCTGTTGTTCACTCTGTACTAGATGTTTAAGGATTTGATGCTGGTGTTTTACAACATGTTTACATTCCCAAGAATGTGGTGGGTTTACTTTTTGTTTTTTTTTTCTCTTCTATCATCCAATGTCATGAAGTCAAGTTCAGGCTATTTCTATAGATAGGATGACATTTAAACAGTGCATGAAAACGTTCCTGTATTTTAAAAATACTTTGAGACTAAAGTCTGCAGTGAATATGTGAGAACAGGGCAGCAGATAGTGGCAAGACTATCATTAACAAACAATACTTTTGTCTTTTGAAGTAATATAATCATGGATGTATGAATTTTAAGGCTGTGCAACAGTGTTAGTTCTTTTTTTAGTTATTCTTAAAAACCACAAAATAATAAATTCTTCAATTACTGTGTAGGGTCTCCTGAACTTTCTGGGAATGGGAGTAAAGGGAATAACTGAGGGTCAAAGGGTGAAGACAGCCTGGCTGGTCATAAATCTAAATTTGCCTGTGGAATATAGCTGTGAAGAAGTTGTTAGTACACTTTCTCCCCTTTCCTAAAACAAAACAAAACAACACCACCCCCCCACACCCCCCACACCANNCCCCCCCCACCCCCCAAGAGATTTTGCTCAAATCTGACTTTAGAGTAATTGAGGAAAAATGGGGAATTTTGAAAATTGGGTCTTTCAGGTGGGATATGTGCTGTTGTTGTGGTTTTTTGTTTGGGGTTTCTTTTCCCCCCCAAGAAAACTTGGGAGGGTGTTAGGCTTGCTGTGATTCAAATCAATTGAATTTCAGCACAGTAACAGCAAAATTCTCAGTCTTTATGCATCTCTGAATGTATGTGAACTGCAGGAAAGGTGTGACAAGGATGGGAATGTTCCACAATTTGTCATTGTGTGATAGTGTCTTGTTTGCTCCAGTTTTTTTACTCAAACCCCAGCTAATTTTCTTAAAGTTGGGATGAGGATGATTCCAATTATGAGAGCAGCACAAGAAATACAGGCAGTGCTTGGAGAAAGATAGGAAAGAAAGATTTGCTGTGTCCATTTCCACTGAATACTTTGTCAGTTGTCTTATTTATCAGACGAAGGTGCTGAGAGCATAAACCGTCCTACAGTTCTAGCTGTATTACATTTGGAAATTAAAGACTTTACAAAATGAAAGTAAGTTACATTACTGTGGTGTCACCCAAAGCCCTTAATGATCTGAGATAAGAGAGGATTCAAAAGGGCCAAGAGTTGCTCTAAATAGTGTCAGAACTTCAGCCTTGTGAAGAGAAGTATGCATTTCTGAATTGGTAAAGAGGACTTGCATTAATTACATGGCATGCCATGCTCCAACACGAACACCATTAAAAAGTCAGCCTTTAAATCTTAAAACACTTCTCGTTCCTACTATCCTCATTATTAACATCCGTATTCTACATTAATGCCTCTGGCAGGAGGTGAAAGCTGTTCAGGGTGAAAAGAAATTAGTTTCATTTTTCAGTAATTATGGGGAATACTGTTCACTGGCTTTAGTCACCCTCTCAAGTTATTCTAGTGCTTCTGGTTAAAAAGATCCTGATCTATGGTATTTCACTAATGATCAACAGTTTTAGAAATGACATTTTTCAGCAGCACAGCCTCTGTTATTGGGACACTCTTTTCCTTTGGGCAACTGCCAGATTTTTCAAAACAATGGGAAAGCTTATGAAAGGTTAAGTTCCTTTCCCTGCTCCTGCTTTCTTTATAAACTTGAGATCACTATTGCTTAGGATGCAAATTAATGTTTCCAGTTTTCAGAGGAAAAGACCACCTCTTCCAAGGCAGGTATTTAAATAATCTGTGGCTGTGGGGAAACAACAAGGTAAAGGAAGGGACCCTGAAGAGTATGGCAAAAATTAAGGGAAAGTGAAATAACAGTGTGCCAAGGTAGTTCCTGTCATGCAGTGTGGTAAATTTTCTATGGATGAATAAAGTTTCTTAATTTGTCAGGTGCATTTTCCTGTTCTCATTTCAAGTGGTCCTTTTGTTTCACAAGGTTGAATGACAGAAAAGTTAAAAAATTGCAGCAGGTAATGAAGATGCTTTTTGAGACATGCATTCTGGAGGACTGAGTAGGTACCTTCTACTGAGTAACATGAAAGTTTGCTTTGTTCCTTCTCATCATTCTGAAATGTGTTTATGTAGTACTCGGAAACAATAGTGGTCAATCACTGGAATGTACTGTGTTGCTGTTTTGGTTATTTTCCAGTAATCTTATTCTGTCTCATATGAAGTGTCGATTCTCAAGTTATAGAAAACTCCAAGAAACTTCCAATGCATCCATTTATAGTGTCTTACAAAGGATTAATGACAGTTCAAACAATAGCTCAGATACCTAATTTCTGTCACCATTTTCTCATTTGAAATAAATTCATTCTTCAAGTGACACCATCTGTGCCCTTTGCAAAGTGTCTCTGGCAGTTTCCCTGGCCCTGTATGAAATGCTCTGTGGTGGGCAGGAACTGCTGCTCTTCAAGGCATGGCAGGGGACCACGACACTTCTTCAGAGTGTCCTGGCCACAGAGCAACAAAGAGTTTCTTTCTGGGGTGGCCTTGGACCCCCAGATATGGTTGAGACCTTTCATCTTGGACAAACTTCATTGTGACAATTTTTACGTTTGAAGAACTAATTGAACTGGTCACCTTTTTACTACATTAACAGTTCTAATTCAAATGATTCTGGCTATAGTAGCTTCATTTTTGAAGCAGTTCAGCACTCTGTGATCAAGAGTTGCTTAAACTTCTTGTGCTTGGCATTGTACTTGTAAATGATGGCAGCATCTTTCTTTCACGTCTTTCTGAAAGAACAGGCTGCATGTAAAAATAATAATAATTTCTTTTCTTGCTTAATAGCACTATTAAGTACCTGCAGCACAAAGTATCATAACTTAAATGCTTTTGATTAAGGAACTTAATTAGATCTTAAAATTCTTCTTCTTCCAATGAAATACCTTATCTTCCCCAAAACTGGAACATGAAAGTCCTCAGCAGCGAGATGTTTTACATGAATAGTTTATACTTTCCTGCCACCAGATCACCTGTGTAATAAAAAAGCCCTTATTCTTTAAGGCTACAGGCAAGCAGTAGGATGCAGAGAAACATATTGGGACAAGCTGATTGAGACTTCCCATAGAACATCAGAATTTTTCTTCTAGTGAATATGAAATCTTGCCTTTGGCTCTAAGCTATATTGAATGCTTCAGAAGGGAATGAAAGGAAAAATCTTTCTCTAAGCAGGAAGGTAACTTTGAACACAGAGCTGGAATGTATGGATTTCTACCTCTTCTCCATTTGGTGCTTTGATTTGCTTTCCTTTTGCTTTGACTGGCTGTGCTACAATGCCACTTTTTTTTCCTGTTCTTTAGAGCTGAAAATACTAACACACAATACTGGGATTGATGAACTCTTCAGCTGATCAAATGCTGTATTCAACCTTGTTTCTGTTTTATGGTAAATATAAGATCTCACACTGTTATGGTGTGGTAATAGGTGTACTGTCCTTTTATTTTAATGCTTGTTTAAGAGTAGTTCTTGATCTATTGCTTGTGGTTGTTTTGAGGTGCCTTTGGTAAAAGCTTAAAAAAAAGTAGCCATGCATTGAGCTGTTATGCATAAATAAGGAAGACTTTCATTGCCTACATTTGGGGGTCCATTTCTTAAAGAAAAAGCCTCTGGCTTTGCTTACCCATCCCTCTGGACTGACTGCACAGCTGTCTGTAACTGTATGAAAGACCTTGATGGGTACACAAGATTGACCTTGTCTCTGCTGAGAGTGTGAGGCTCTGATTATCCATTTGCAGTGGCTCTGCCCTTCTGGCCCACTCAGTGTTGGTGGGCTAATCTTCTGGATTTGTGGAGAGAAACAAGTATTAGGAAGAAGGATTTTAAGTTGAGCTTCTTCAAGATGTGTGAGCATGGCTTGGAAGATGGGAAAGGTATGCTTATTTGTAGATATGCAAATATCTATGCTTATTAGCTACAGGGAAGCTGTAAGGGGGAGAAACTCAATAAACAGGGAATGAAGAAAGCTGATTTGGGTGATCTGGTAAACCAGTGCCCAGTCAGGTCTAAAATATCTTTACCATGAAGAAGAGAGTCTGAAAGCCTGAATTGCGTCTTACAATCTGGCACATTGATTGAGAGAAAGGGGGACAGACTGACAGGAGGATTCTTATGGCAACTGTAAGGGTAACAGAAGAGAAAATGTGAAAGCCAGGATCAGGTGATAAATGGATGAAGCCCTGTGGAGAACATATATTACCATAGTTTGGAAAGGAAATTTGGAAGTGCTCTTGCCAGAGGAGGGATGTGGTGGCTTTTACCAAAGCTCGGACACTTGTGGAAGGACTACAAAGATATAAGGGGCATGGAAGCCATAAAAGAAAGAAGAATATCTCTGTTTCAGCTTCTGTAGGTGTGAAGAATACTTAGCACTTCCACTGAAGGACCAATCCTGGCCCAGTTGCAGTGTGTAGTTGATGTGTTCTAACCTGAACAGATCCTGCAGTGCTTCTCCCAAGCCAGTTCTTCCTCTCTTCAGGGATTGTTTTCCCCTTCCCCTCCCCCTTCCCCTTCCTTGGCTTTCTTCTTGGCACAGGTTTTGTCCTCCCTGACTTTCACTGGACTGATTTTTGTGTCCTAATCCTGAGGGGCCACTGAATGAGGGAGGGTATTTGTAGTGAGCTTTAGTGTTCTTTGGCTGCCTGACATGAAATTGGCACCTGTACAGGGTTGCCTGCAAGGGAAGATAGGCTGAAGTAACTCATGTGGTGCTTTGTGAGGACATGGGATCTGCCTGGGTCAGGGGAATGATATAAAAAGTATTTTAAATGTCAATGAGAAGCAGAATTCTTTAGGCTTTTAATCTTATTGAGTTCTCGCTTGATTTAGTCAAACCCTTCCCAGATGCTAGTCACCAATGAGACTTTACTCTGGAAACTTGAAGACTTGAGGGTCTGTCTGATTCACAGGGGGGATCACTATCAGCCTAATGGGACCTTGGTTGAAACTTTAATTACAAGAAGACAGTAAAAAGCACTGTTTAAGAAAAAAAAATCCCCTTATCAACTTTTGTTGCTAGTCTAGTCAGGCTAAAAATTCTGCTTAATCTTAATGATTAGTAAGAGTTCTTCATTTCTGTTAAATAAATTACGAATTATTTGGAGGCAGTATATTAAAGAAGATCTAATCAAGATATCCAGAATATTGTGACATATTTAAATCCCATAATATTTTAAAAAACATTTTTGAGGGAGTAAAAATACTTTATATACAATTAGAAGCAGTATGATTAATAACCTTGGGCTCAGATTCAACTGCTTCCTTTGGGATTTGGGTTTTTTCTATATCTCAGGAACCAAATATATGCCTTAATTACCAATCAGTCAATGAAGGCAGAACTGAAGTGTGGATGTATCTACTTGGATTTGTATTAGCATTTCTTCCACAGATTTGGATTAGTGAGGCTGAGTGTATCTGCAGGTTTTGATCGCTGTCAGAGAGAATGTGAATCCACACTATGATTTAGATTTTCAAAACTAGCAGACCTGTCTGTTTTGCATCGTTTGACATTTATGCCACGTGCTAAACCTGCAAAAAGTAGGTGTTAGTGCAGGTAGTGTTATATGCAGGAGCATTTGAAAGTTCTGAGAAGATTCAGGCCATTTAAAACCAGACAGTGTAGTTTCTCCCCAGCCCTATTTCTTTACAGAGGCTTCAGGAGGAGCAGGAGAATTTGATATGTGAGAAATAAACCCATTTGGTTTGAAACAGTTCTGGTGGCAGATAATCTGCAAGGCTTCAACACAAAATCTGGATTGAAGGCAAGAAAAGAGGAGCCAGATCCTTTTAAGTTTTGAACACTCACAGGTTGATACAAAGTCAGTGAGTGGACAAGGCTCCTTAAAGAGCTGTGTCAGTACTTTGTTTTACTGCAAAAACAGGCGAGTCAATGCCTTTGAATCCAGTGGGATTGGGAAGCTCAGGATTTTGGAAGGTGTCACTTCAGAGTATTTTGCTTGTCAGGTATAGCTGCAAGGAAGGAGGTGAAGGTAGGAAGTGGGAAAATGTGTTTGAAGCCAGTCTTTATTGTAATTCTTGGTATCACTTATTTCTCATAGTTTAAAATGGTGAATAGTGGGGGAGAAGTAGCTCCTTGTGACAAGGGAGACAAGGGATAAATGGGGTGTACTATCAACCCTTTTATCTTCTGAATTTTTCTAAAATTGATTTTACTTCTGCACATGTTCATTCTGAAGTGTTCATAAGCTGTATGTTTTGGTCAAGAATGGCAGGCTTAGCTTTTTATTCTGAATGGTCAATTTTGAAACTCACTGTGAAAGGACTCCAAGGTAAAATGGTTTTGATCATTACCAGCTGCTGTGTGCTTTGTAGCCTGTAATATAAACCTGACATTCAATTTTGGTAGATGATCTAATGAAGTTCTGAGATTTATTTTTGATAATAAAAATAACCCCCCTTTTCCAAGGATAAACATGGATAAATTGTCAGATTCATAGCCCATCTCATATTATGTCTGCTGTGTTTTCCACAGTGCCTGAAATGGTCACTGTATGCCTGATTTATAAAGACAGTATCACCTTGATGAGTACACAGTGTGTCACTTGAGCAGGATTCATGTCTTTGTGGATTTCAGGGAAGAAATATAATGTGAGACAATATAAATATTGCAGCTGCTTGCTCCATCACATTGTCTGTTTTATTAGGCAGGTTACCTGTGCTGTAGTGATGTTGGGGCCTTTTTTGGTTGGCTGGTTGGGTTTTTTTGTTTGGTTGGTTTTGGCTTTTGGCTTTTTGTGTTTTTTTTTTGGTTTATTTATTTTTTAAATTTTTTTTAAAATTTTTTTTCTGATATTAATAATAAAACAATATTCTGGCAACATTGGTGGGGAAAACTCCTTTCCATTATATTTTGCAGTATAATTGCAGAATTAAATGAATTTGATATCAGTAAATAAAATATAGTGTAAAATACTAAATATTATACCATTCCTGCATTTTCCTCCTCACCAGAGATGGGGGAAGATAAGTGGAGCAATTCTAGATGAGACCCAAACCAGTCAGACAGCAGGCAAATCATAGGCCAAAGCTCCCAGTTACCTGCCCTAAGCATTAGCATACCTGGTTACTGCTAGCTGTAGGAGTATTGTTGTGAATGAATAGTGTAGAAACAGGTGAGCTGTTTGACATTTTACACAACAGACAGCTAAAACTGTGTCCTGTGGAATTCAATGGAGGAATCTGTTTGTGGGCTGGCATCACCTTCACATGGCTTCTCTGTGGCTCCATCATGGCATGTGGGAAGGTTTATACTGACTGGGTGCACACTTAAAACAAAGATAAAAGAACTTTTTTCTTGTGATCATAATGTATGTTAGTCTGTATCTATGAGTTTGAAGGTGAACTGTGGCCTGGAGGTTTCCTTTCCTGAGAGAGAAGCCACCTCCACTAGTGTTTAATGGATTGGGACAAGCTCTCAGTGCAGTCGCCTTGGGCCATGGCTTCCCGTGCTGCTGTTCTCTCTGCTTGAACATTATCTTAACACCTTTTGCAGCTCGTGACATGCTTATGTTTGGATATGTTGAGAGGAAATTTCCTATATTAAGTGAAAGTAAATCTGGACAGAACTTCCAGATTGGAGAATAACTGTGGAAAAGTTGGATTGTGAAAGCCTCTTTCATTTTCCCTAACTTGACACTGTAATTTTAAGTTCCATGAAAAAAAGAGGACACTATTAGAAAAGATCACCCATAGAGATCCCATAAAGCTGAATGTGAAGCATAGGGCCAGAACTGCTGTAATTGTTGAATTTAAACAGAAGAATTTGGGTCTCATGCAAAGTAGGTACATAATGGAAAACTTGACCTCTGTTGCAATTCTGATTAATTCAGTTAAAAAAAAAAAAGGTGGGAAAAAATGGCCACAGATGGGAGAATTTGAACAAGCTTATTTGTCTAATTGTGTAAAAGTCACTATGGCACAAACTGCCTGGAAAATGACTCTTGGAAGATTTATCCAGATAGAAAATGTTATGTACATATGCTCCTGACTAGGTGCAAGTTGGTTGTGCACTAACATGTGTTAGGTGCACAGGACTTCCCAGAGTGTCATTTTAAACTAAATATTTGGAGTTCTTCTTTAAACCAGACCAGAAAATATTTTTACAAGGTCGAATGTTTCTCTTAGACTTGTGGTAAAGCAATCATTCTTATTCTCAAGCATGAGTCACAACTAACTGTATCAATTGCTTCATAATATATTACTGAAATAGTTGGATGGCAGTGAGCAAGGCTTAGTCATATTTGCCTTAGGTTTCTGTGCCAGCTGTGTGCTGTCTTGCCCTTACTGCCCAAGTGAGGAACTGTGTATAATGCTTCAACATATTCCAGGATTAACTGAATGTAGAACAGGTAAGTGCCTGACATTCTGAAAACTCAAATCCATTGTGAATCTTCACTGTGTGTTTAATTCTGGGCACCTCTGTTGGAACGGATAGTTCTGAGAAATTTTGGCAAAAGTGACTTACTACTGGTAAGTATCAGTTGTCACTAGTGTAGCTAATGGAAAAAGGTGTCTTGTTCTTGACTCTGGTGCATTTTTCACAGCAGTATCATCCTGGAAGACATTAGAGATGTTTGTTTACAGACTTGCCTGTGAGGTTCCAGGAAGAGAAGCCAGGAAAATTGATGGTCCTTCTTAAGTAGCTGTTGTCTTTGGACAAAAATTACATGCATTTTACCATATGAAGCTTGGGACATTTCCCAAGTCATTATTCAGGAACGTGCAGGTGCATGTTGAGGCTTTGAAATTCCCACACATAACAATGCCAACCTGACAATCATCCCTTGAAGCAGAATCAGCCCAAACAGGCTGTGCTCAGCCTTGCCTCTCATGCTGTGCTCTGAAAACAAACTGATGCAGCATGCAGATATGTTCCAGAGTCAGTGAAGTTGAAATGGTGAGGCTGGGATTTGTACAGTGTATTCCAAACATGCCCAGCTGCCTCTGTGATTTCTTGTTGGGGGCAGGAATAGAGCATCATTCATCTTAGTGTCAGCAACTTGTATCAAGAAAGCAACCATGGTTAAGAGAAGTAACATCAGAAAAGAAAGTTCCCTTTTCATCTGTTCATTCCTGGTAATGTGCGCCAGTTGAATTGGCCTGGCAAATTATTTTGTACAAAGACACTAAAACCAACTATGTAAAAAAATGCAGATGTTTTATATACATTGAACTAATTTTCTAATTATTTTTTTCACACTATATCTCTCTCCATGATTTTGCAAATTTGTAGGTTCCTTAGTATGTATAATGCTATTTGCATAGGATTTTTGTACTTTGTCTGGGTGTATATAAGCAAATAATTGTACATGGATTTGTCATAGGTGTGCTCTTGCTGTCAGTGATGTGTTGCCCAAACAGGAAAAACAGTGCACAGAAATGGGATCAAGTTCATGTACAATATAGTGCATGCAGTCCATGTGTGGGCCTCTCTCCCTTACTCTGTGTACTCTGTACTCCCTCTCTCTCAAATAAGATACTCTTTGATCATCCAAAGATGGTTTTTCTCAGTAAGTTGCTCAAATGAGGCAGGGGAGGAGGGGAATCACCACAATTAAAAAACTTTCAAAAGCTCTTTACTTCAATCATTATGTAAGGTGAGCTTATAAACCAGTAAACCAAATTGCAGAATCAATTAAGTTGGAAAAGACCTCTGAGATCACTGAGTCCAAGTTGTGGCAAAAAAAAAAAAAAAGTGAACTCCTACCCTCAATTCATAGTCTCTTTTGACATTGTGCTGCAGTCTGATGGGCTCAAACATTGGTGATTGTTATGGAAGAAAGCACTGGAACCCCATCATGGGTATTCTGAAAAGTTATGGACATAAGGGTTAAGAAAACTCATTTTAATATCTTCATTCCTTTATTTTTGGAGGCATAAGCCCCCGTAGACTGACACTTCTGGTATGAGGTTAGCTATGGTAAGTAAACATGGTAGTAGGGGGACTTAAATTATAAAACCCACAGCAAATCGCCATCACTTTAATTGTGCACATTGCAAGGTACACAAATGTCTCAAGAACCTGAGATTGCTTAGATCTCAATGAATTTTACAATATCAAGTTCTTAAATTATCCCCTAATTAAAATATTACTGCCATCTTCAGTTTCAGACTCTGCAAAAGCAGATAATAAAGTGCATACTTAGTTTACATTATTTGTTTTTGTGTCTGTGTTAATCCCTTTTTCTGCTGTAGGCTCTAGACCACTTTGAGGAATATGGTGGGACATTCTGTTCTGTTTGTGCCTTCACACCTCACCTTCTGTGACTGCTACAGCTGGGTCCTTACCTCTGAATGGACACTGTGAGTGTTTGACTGCTAATATGCTGACCATGAAATCCCAAGGTGGGATTTTAGGAGTTTTCAGTGTATCAGGTGTAATGGAGAGCTGCCCCAGCTGGAACTGAGTGAAGTGTCCCCAGTGCTGGATGCAGGCTAAGCACGGCTGAGTGAGGCTGGAAGGCAGCTTTGTTTAACTGGAGTGTGGGCACTTGGATTGCTATCAGGACTGAGCTATCTGTAGTTACTAACTCAAGGGTGGGCAAAGGTCTAGGACAGTAGGAGTTGTGAACAGAGGGGAAGGGCAGAAAAGGATCAGGAGTAAAAATATTGAGAAACTTCAAGTGAGAGCTAGGAGTACATTCAATAATCAGTCCAGTAGTAACAAAATTTACCTCTTATTTAAGATTCCTCAAGAAGAATTTAATAACCAGTTGGATTGACAAAATTATTTTGTCTAATGTTTACCCTGTTTGACCTCTGAGCTAGACTGTTTGAAAACAGGATTTTTTTATGTGCAGTCTTTGATTTCCACTTTCCATAAGAAATGAAATATTTCTCTATGAAGAGACGAATAAAATATGGGAATGAATTCAGAATGAACACCTCTGAAGAAATTCAATTGCATTGAAATGAAAATGCCAAGATTTTATATGTGGGGGGAAAAAAGACAAGATAACCCAAAGGGAAATAAGCAGTCTGAAAACTTACTACAATCTAGGGAAAATTATTGCTTTTTACTTTAAAATTTTGCTTGACATGACAATATTAGTTTACTTGACTGCTGCCTTGATTTTTTTGTTCAAGATATTGCATTTCTTCTGCCTTTAAAATGCATCTTTACAAATATTCTTCTAAAACCACTTGTTACCTTGTTTCTACTACTCAGTAGGGAAGGGGAGCTGAAAGTAAAAACGCCAGATTAATGTAACTGGTCAGTATTAAGCACCAGTGAGTATTAGAAGAGTGGTTCTCTCCTCCCTTAAAAACTGTAAACCAGATACTACTGTGCCATATACAGCCTGTTATAAACATGTAAATTATTGACCAGTTTTTGTTTAAAGAGTGCTTGTTATCCCAGACAAAATACATCCTGTCAAAGTCTTCACCTCCATTTGTCATTAAAAATGTAACTTCCCTGTTGTTAGCTCTTACTGTAAATTAATTAAAATAGATATGGAAGAGGGTAATGGTAGGTAAAGTATGGGTTTGATACAATCGGAAGTGCAATTTTGCACTGGTATTGCTGGTACTTTTTTCACTCATACAGTGAGCACTTGTTGATCTGGGAATGTACAAGCCTTTCAGATGTAAATGTGACTGTATGAATTTATGTGGGTGTGTCGATTAAGCTGAAAAGGGGGAGGAGGCAGGAGGATGAAGGAGAGTCAGGTCTTCAATGTGAAATCCAGCTGAAGGATTAAGTCCCTCCATCTTACCCTTAAAGCACTCTAAAACTGGCGGAGGTCTGAATACAAATGATGCCCAGCTTTTTTCTGGTTTCCTCACAGAGCTGACCCATGACTGCTTGTTCCCTTTGCTGCAGAGGTGCTGCAATAGGCTGAGGAGATTCTTCTTCCAGTGGAAGTTCACCTGCAGAGTGGAATGAGCCCAGCACACTGAGCTCTGGTACACTGACCTGCTGGCAGGATCAGACCCTGAAGAAGCCTAAGAAGACTGCAATGTCCAATATGTCCTCTCTTCATGTTGGTTACTGACGCTACAGGCCACCGATTGCATCAATCAGAGCATCATCACTTCTCAGAGCACTTAATATCATTGAAAGCTAAGGATGGCTTAACTTAAATTCCTAATGGTGGTCTTGGCTATGCCTCCTCACACCCCAATCCACCCTCCAAGAATTCCCACCACTATCAGAATCTGCTCCACCTGCACTAGGAGTGATCCCTGTGCCTTGTTTTCCCCTGGACGCTCCTGTCAGTGCCCGGTGTGCGAGGCTCCTGGCTGTGCCTGCCTGCTGGCTGGGCAGTCTGAGCTGACAGACCCCAGTCTGCTACTGCTGCTCTGAGCTGGACTAGCAAAAACATTGCTTTGAATACAAAGGCTGTTCTGAGTCGTGTGAGCAGATCAACAAGTCTTTGAGTGTGTGGAGAAGTGGGATGGGTGGGGGCTGCTGCAGCAGCAGGGCAGTGATGAGCTTGGGCAGACAGGGAAGGGAAACTAGTTTCATGGGACAGTGCAAGTTCCACATTACTTTTCTAAAGCAACCAATTTTTCTCTGAATAAAAATGGAAGATGTGATGTTAGACTTGATATATAAAGTATTTGTCAGTGAAGTTTTCAGTATTTTGAAATAATTTTTTCCTTTAAAAAAATTTTAAAACCCAAAAAATATACTGGGTGTTTCTGGGGAAACTCTGATGCCAGTTCTTGTGGTACATGAAACTATCCATATGGGGATCTGAACCTGGAAACAGATAGAAACAAGTGTTGTTTCTTAGGTATTTACATTTGTACAGTGCCAGTTGTGGTGGAATTCTTGGCTGTGAAATACAAACTCTAGAAATTACTGGGTAGTCCAGCTTTGGCATTGTGATGGAGTTTGATCCTTGTTCCGGTATGGCCAGTTTAAATATAATGTCAAGTGGATAAATGACATGTAAACAAGGATTGTATATACAGAATTTGGGTGAAAATTTACAGAGCTGAGACTGGCCCAGTTGGTCAGAGCATGGTGCTGATAATGCCAGGGCTGGGGGTTTGATTCCTGTATGTGCCATTCATTGAGAGTTTGGCTTAAAAATTCTTGTGGGTTGCTTCCAAATCAGAATATTCTGTGATTAGAGACAGTAACCAGTGGAATGTCAAGTATTTTATTCTCACAAGACAGTGGTAGAGATGAGAAAGTCCTCTTGAGCACAGAAATTGAACTAAAACACCTGAAATATTTTTTGCATGTTAAGTCAGATATAATCGTTACTAAAATTAGCAAGTGCAAATTGTTTGCAGCAATGAAAAGAACTACCCTGTTGGGCAGGAAGTGGCATTTATTCTTGCTTGTTATTATGATGAAAAGATTTGATATTCCTGGTGACTATGAAGATTAAACCAGAGATTTATGTTAATGCAAAGGATTAAAAGAATTTTAATAACACTTATAAAGATGCAAATGTTCGCCTGCATTTTATCTTTTTGCAGATGAACGTGCCATAAGGGAAATATTGAAGGGGGAGAACACATCCTCACTCTGAATTGCAACATCTGGCTTAATACTGCTCTCGCATGGTCATTTAGTATTAGTTGTTTTCACCAGTGTGTTTATGAGCAGTGTAAGTATGATTAGACCTTTTCTCTCTAACTAACTTAAGAGTATCAGGAAACAATGATCAACATCCACCTTCAAACCCATAGGGCCTGTGCATGGCTTCATGCCTTGCACATTTCAACACACTATAAATATGACTCAGTGTATTTTATTTCTTGCTAGTCCATCACTTTCAGACTTACTTTCTGAACAGTAGAGAGCTTGAAATACTGGCTGCACTTTAGAATTGCCAGCTGTGTTTCCCTCATTTCAAACACACTCTCCCCCAAGTGCAAACACAGGCCACACCAGCCTGAAAAATTCTGTGCTTTATTTGGGGGCCCTGACATATTTTACATATACATACAGACATTTCATATGGAGAAATTATAGAAAAAGTATGATTTGAAAAAGGAGGCAATTAAGGTGAAGGTGTAAACATCTGTTTATATTCTGGTTTGGGATTTTCCCTGTTCTTCAACCCATTGTTTGCAAACAGGTAAGTATGTCTAAACAGATGCCACCTGGATTTGTCACACAATTCAACTGATGAGACTGGAAATATCCAGGCTCTTAAATTAATATAAATCTTCAAAAGGTTTTGAGTAGTTGAACATCAAGTAATCCATATAGTAAAAGTCATAGCTTTGTTGTCGTTGAGAAGGAGAAAGCTGTGCAAAATACTGTTGTGTAATTTTAGTGGTAGTTCTTTCTTCATTGGAGTGACGATCTTTAAACTTGGGGAAAGTTAAATTCTGTGGAGCACCAATTAAGTGCAAGAAAAAGTTTGCATCCTCTTCCATACTTTCAAATTTCCCAACAAAGTCGTAGTCTATTAAACATGGGCTGCAAAGCCTATTGACATGATCCCAGTGTATATCCATACCCACTGGCCTATGTACATCCAGGAGATATTGAATGAACTCTTTAAACTTGACTCCTGAGCCTGTCCTTAATGCTTCTTTGGTGGCATTGACACGGTATCTGGAAATGATGGCTTTTCCAAACACCGGGTGGTAGTAGTTGTTTGGATGTTCAAACTTGTCCCGAAAGGCAGACACCAGCTTTTCAAAAGGCTCACGAATAAACAGCATCTTTGTGTAAGTGTTGAGCCTGTGGTAGATTCCCTTGTGGTCAAAGCCATCGAGGCGTTTCAGGTAGTTCCCATAGTGGACGGTGTTGTGCTGGATGTCCTTGGTGGAGGAGGCCAGCCCGTTCAGCACCATCAGCACCCGCTTCCAATTGGAGCAGCCTGCCTTTGGTACTTCACAGTATAAAACTCTGTATTTATCTTCTACAAATATTCTAGACACGTGGTAAGGAGTGATTATCCTTCTGTTATTACTCTTGTATTTGGAACAAGTTTCCCTCATAATCCGCTTCCTTTCTCCCTGGATCTGATAGAGACTTTTCCACTTGCTGTTGTTTCTATCCTCATATTTAAGTGTGGGCAGGTTGAGAATGGAGCTGTTCATGGAAATCAGAATTGGGCTCTTTTTAATTATAAACCTCCTCCTGCGTTTATGGAGCTTGATGGAATTAATTTCTTCACCTTTCTGTTGATCTTTCATAGCAAACATGATGCTGCTTTGCCTTCTGTCAGTGCTTTGAAGCTTGGTGGGCACACTTTCAGATGGCTCTAATGAATTGCTCTGCTTAACTGTTGCTGCTCTGTCTGCAGGGTTTTTCCTTAATCTTGTATCCTGGTTATTGCTGGAAACACAATCCTGCTGAGGAAAAAGAGATTAAACATATTAGTAAATGAGAGATTGTCACTACTTACAGCTTGCACCACTTCATGTGGATCTTTCATAACTTTAAGAACTGTACAACAAAGCATGTTGTCATGGCCCCTCAGCACTGCACTGTGGTGTGAGCTCTTCTCATCACCTTGTTCTGCGCTTATGTGAAACTCAAAGGCAGAGATGAACCTCATCTAAATTTCCAGTGAATTCTAGTTCCTATTTGGATTTAACTGTATTACTGTATTTCAGGTGCTCTACCCAGACCGTGACAGGTACTTTTGTCTTAGATTTTGTTGAAATTTCTACAAAAAGGTATCTGAGTATTTTGGGGACTTGCTTAATTATTCCAGACTTCCCCCGTTGTCACACAAACTGAAGGGTTTGTTTGTTTGATTGATTGGTTGTTTGGATTGTGTGTTTCCCACCACCATGCCCACTTCAGTAATTTATCTTTGCAGTGAGGACAGTTTGGCACAGAGTGAAGCCCAACAGGGAAGGGAGGGGGGTTTGTAGAGTTTGTGGAGTGAGATGTAAGTGTGGGCAGAGGGAAACAGGAAGGATGTCAGTGAAAACACAGAGATTTGGGACACGAGAAGTGTGTTTGGTGAGAGCAGCATGAAGGGGACATGAAGAGAGGTTTAGTGAGGTGAGCCTTGTGAACAGAGCAAGTGACACTGGGTGAGAAACAGAAAGAGGTGAGAATGAAGCTGTGGCTGGGAATAGGTCAGCAAAAACTGAGACAGTAAAGCAGCTCTGTGGGTAAGGCTTTCTGGGACTTGCTCTTTTCCGTTGGGAGATCTCTCTGTTAAGATTTCCTGCATACAGCCCAGGTGTGCTCCATTACTTCCTACTTTTCAAAGTAGCTGAGTGAAATCCTGTCTATGCCTGTAAGATTAAAATTAGGTTCTGGTCACTGTTTCTCTATGTGTCATCCCCATTTTGAAGTCATCTGGATCAGAGTAGCATATGAATTACCATGGAGTACTTCAACAGAGGAGCATATGTAGTTGCAGAATGTTTATTGCTGATCTAAAAAACTTAGTTAGAGTTTGCAATTTTAAATTTAAATTTTTGATTTTCCGTATTTTCCCAATAGAATTTAAAACTGGCTTAAAAATAAGATACCATGTGAATTTTAATTTAAATACAGTTGAGGATTAGAAGGGTCTTGCTCTTTCAGTGTGGCAGATTAAATCTTAATCAATTTTACAAGTTTTTGTTGTCTGAAAAAAGCAATGCAAACAAGTGACAAACTTGTTCTTTCATGGAAGTTATATCTTGTCATTCTTGTTAAATGGTCAGAGAATAATAAAGTCTCAGAAAAGAGATTCAGAATTCATTACAAAAACATTGGTGACGGATAAAAAAAATCAAATAGTATTTTGTAGGTGATTTGCTTACATTGATAATTACTGTACACAACTTGAACACAATAGATCAATATTAAACACAAGTTTTAGGACACTTGCAGAATTGAGGTTGGATGCTCTGGTAGTGAAGGTGGTGTGCAGACTGGGAAACCAACTGATAATTTGTTATGCAAAACACTATTCAGTTGTTGGGAGTGATTGTTGTACCCTACCCTCGTCTTCAGAGGTTGTTTCTGTAGTCAGAAGTGTGTTTGTCTTTGTAAATACCAGATGCATTTTTAAATATTACCCTTTACAAGACTGCCTGTAATCCAATGCTGTTAACTCATGACACGGCTGATATTTAAAGGTTATCATATTCAGGCTTCCTAGAACTGTGGACCTTCAATGACGCTGATGATGACCCTGGAGTTTTTGGGAACTTGAACGTCTTCTTTCAGTGTACAGATGCCAAAGGTGGGGCTGGAGCTGCAGAGGAGCTGTCAGTCCCTGTGATCTGGGCAGTGATGGCACCTGCACGTGTTGCTCTTGTCCTTTAACTCGGGGCTGGAGGCGGCCCCGCGCAGCCTGACAGCCACTAGATGGAGGAATTTCACCAGAATTTTGCTTCAGCCTGTTTTTAAGTACCTCTCAAGGCATTAATTTGATCAGTGAGATTTCATACGGAATATTAATATATGCAAAGTTTACAGTATCTTTTAGCAATATCCAGTCTAGGGAAAAACTCATAAAACTGAAGTTGCATAGCTTATCAAATTCCTATTTTAAAAGGAAAATTTGCATTTTCATGGCTAAGCTTTTGATGTGTCATTCCTTTTCGGTGCTTCATCTCTGGTGTAGTGGCCTTATCTGAGCCATCTCCATCCATACTCCACACTCAGAATATGGGTACAAGTTTCTTTATGTACTTTTGAAAACTTACTTTTCTTGGTTGCTGGAATCCCATGTTATATTTTATCCCTAAACAAAGAAAGAAAGCAAAGTAATTATTTAGAAATAAAACCCATTAGTTTCTTTTCTTCTAGACTGATAGAGCAAGTGTTGTTAATGCAATGACAAATAGACCAATAAATTAATAATTAATGTATATTTCATAGTAACAATAATCCTTGAAAGGCCTCTTTATGTATAAATGTCATTAAAATTGTGAAATGCAGTGAAAGACTCTATGACTTTCACCCTTTTACAGATGGGGAAATGGAGATGGAGAAAAGTGGAACAAAAGAGATTGCTTAACCTCAGTTAAAAGGCCAATAGCAGAACAAGAATCAGCTGAAAGTTGTGATTCCAGGTTAGAGATCTAAAAAAAACCAAAAAAAGCTGTCCTTTGTGTATTTACCCAAAGCTAGATGGCTTCTACCCTGGAACTTTGGGTAGGACAGTACTTAATCATAATAGCAGCTTGCATGGAGTACTCTGCTGTAAAGGCAACACACAGTGGAGTTATGTGTGAGATAATATTTGCACACTTTTGGAGAGGCAAACAATACAGAATCATATTTTCTCTGATCTTCTGACTTCTACAGTGATACTTACCTGAAAATAGCATAATAAAGATGTGAAAATCTTAGATGGCACCTTTAGCTGATGTGTAGGGTTTCTTTCATACCTTTGTTGTAACTTAATAATACAGAAATGGATAATGGAAACACTACTGAATTATGACATTTGTTTGGGGCTTTTCAACTGGTAGAACTGTTGTCATTACTGTCAAGGTTGCTCGAAGACTTCAGTTTAATAAGCCTGCATGATGAATCCACAGCCTTTTGGACAAGGACAATTACAGCTAAAGGTCTTGCACATTGTTAAGTGAAAGCTCAGACTCATCAGGTTGATTTTCATAGTACCAGGAAAGCTCTCAGAAACACCTTGCATGATGGTTCACATTGTGACTTACTGCACTTAAGGTAACAAGTCCAGCTTAGATCATCAGTCATGCTTTATTCTTGAAATCACATCTACAAACTGATGTTTGTATTAGACTCTAAATAAAATTGCTCTGGTTATTTCTATGTTCCAAGAGCTCCTCTGTCAGTGTTCATGATGATTTTGGTTTATGTTTGAGCTTTAACTCCACTTCTGCAATTTGTTAGCCATGAACTCGAGGTTGTGTGGGATATTGTGATTCTGTGACTATTAAAAGTAAAGAGCATATTATTTTTACTTCATCAGAAATAAGCTCTAGACATCTTACAGAAGGAGTCTTAAGCCTTCTCCAAGCTGTTTCTCAAAAATGTTTATCTGCAAATTAAAGTCAAAAGGTATCTACTAAAGAGAAATAGAACTTGTCTGTAGCATTCCTGTGTGGGTTCTGGAGACCTGAGGCTGATTCTTCTGTACCTTTAGGCTTCAGGAGAGGCTCCTGAGCTGTTGTCTAGTTTCTGATCAGTTAAAACCCCACATTTATTCTACTGTTGTGTAATGTATTACGGAGCAAGGCAGAGCAGGAACCTGCTGTCCAAAACCTCCAGCAAAACCTGAGCACCAGCACTTTGGAACAACAGATACTAAAGCATGGGTGGTCTGTTTATACCATGAAAATGTTGTATTTGTCAGTAAATATAACCGCTTCGTTTTTGCTAACCCTGAGGGCCTAATTTTAAGCTATATGAGCAGGTTGGCCTTTGCTCTAAGGCATCATTAATACAGCTACTTGGAGTAGTTACCTAACTTGTAAGATGGGGATGATGTGTTCCCATTCCAAAAGTATTTTGAGCTTCTTACAGTTGAAAACTTAAATAGGTGAGGAAAGACTTTTGATCACTTATCAAAAAAATTGGGAAGTACTTCAGATGGAATCAGTTACAAATACTGGAGCATTTGTTTTCTCCAAATTATAATGTAACTTAGGGTTAGTTTACTTCATTTGTTCTGACTTAAAGCAAGCTCTGGTACCTTGTAGCAAACTCACATATTTTGTGTAATTACCTCTCAAATTTGGTGCCACAACTAATAATTATTAATAAAATCCCACAGAACTGCAAAGAGCTGGTATGAAACCTACCTATTTTGTGGTTAATTATGATTATGTTTTTGTAGTAGTGTTTAATAAAGATAACTTATTTGAGAGATTAATATTTTGTACTGATAGGCTTTGCTTTGAAAAATAAAAAATAAATGTTAGGAGCAGATGAGTAACCATTTAAAAAGATGGTTATTCATTTACTGGCTTTAAGATGTAGTCAGAACAATAGTTCCTGCTTAATATAAATGTTTGGTGAAGCACTTGCCAATCTTTTTGATGTTTTCTGAATTTGTGGCATCTAAATTTGGCTTCTTTTAGTTGTCTTTCTTGTGATACAGTCTGTCACTTTAGATTTAAATATACATGATAAAAACCTCTTAAGTGCAATGAAGTCAGGGAAGTTATATTGCACAGATCTATTATACTAATCAAAATCTAAATTTATCGTTATACTACACCTTTACTATCCATATTTTTTACCAGGCCCTTGATGTTATTGCCAAAAGAGTAATATTTTAGATCATAAATAACTGGTGTCTGGCAGTTGAAGGCAGTGATCACACTCTTAGGTGCCAGATGTGATGGTGACCAACATCTCACTGGTGCCCAAACACAGAGGGAATAGCAGAGACAGACTCATTCTCTCAATTACAGATTGTTATGGTGGTTTTCATGGTGTTCTTTTCTTTCCCACTTGTATGACCATGATTTTCCAGGCTTGAGCCTGGCCTGTGTTTTGTCCAGTCCTACCACACAGTGAAACCCACTGTGAGCTATTCTTTCTTTATTTTCTTTTCCAACTGCTACTAGCAACACAATAAAATGCCCTTCATCTTCCCTGTGTAATACTGTATAGCTTTACCATTCTGCTTTCTCCTCTGTTGCTGCTTCAAGACCTAATTTTGCTTTGCCTCTGGTGTTTTGCTCTGCTTTGAGACTCAACTACAGCTGAAATATTTTTAAATAAAAATGATAAGTCTGCATCTGCAACTCATCCCTTACAGGGCTTCTGTGCACAGAATGCCCTTGTTTGCTTCATTCAAACAGATTTGTGAAATTTTCTCTGGAACAGCTCTTATGGCATTCCAGGAATATCTCTGTCAAGTGTCCTATCAACATACACCCCAGTCTTAGGTCTTTTCTCAGAGACAACAATGTGTATTTAATTGCAGAATGATTAATAGACTAGTACTCAGAATTCCAATAGGTATGAAAAAAATTTAGCTGGAAGATTTTCTTAAAAATACTGATCAGAAAATTAAGATAGTTTTGTTTGTTTGTTTATCTGTTTTTAATTTAAACTTAGCTCATACAGTGTAAAAAGACCTGCCCATATCTGATCCTAACTTACTCTGGTAATTGTTTGCATATTTGAATTAAATTACTAAATAAAGAAATTTAGTTAAAGATTGCTACCATAGTAAATTATTTGGTTTTACATCTGCATAAAATATAGGTGCAGTATACACATCTGCAATACTTTTGGAATATATAAACCTCTAAAATAAAAGTATTTTCCACAAAAATTAAGGCCTAATTAGAACAGACTTTATATGTGTGTCTGTTTTAACTATGTGCTATAAATCCTTTTTCTAACATAAAATTACAGACTGATTTGGAAAAATGCCCTCAAAAGTTCCATCTAAGCTGCACACAGTATCTCATTTTAATACAGATGGAATTAATGAGGCCAAGTAAAGAAGGCTTAGCAAAGCAGTAGCACTTCTTAAATTGTACATCAGGAAAGAAGCAAACCTGTGCAGTGAATCTGCATAATCTGATCCCTCTGAGTTCCCAGTGAAGCTCCAAGTGTGGTGTCACTTCCCACACATGGGCAAACTCTGACAGAGAATGCTTGGCTTAGATGGTTCATGTCCAGCCCTTGCCAGACAGGTTTGGTGGTTATTCCCTTTGCACTGGGGGAAATGATGGAATGTTTCTGTGGCTGTTTCCCAGTCTCCAAACTAGGCCTTTGGAGCTCTAAGTAGTTAATCATGGCTCTTTGAGCAAAGAGCTTCTTTCTTCCCCCCTAGTTTTGGAAGACATAAGAAGTTTGCCAGGCTGCTGAGGGTTGGGGTTTTTTAGTCTCTTTGAGCTTTCTTTCATGTGTGAGTTCCTTTGTAACTCAGGTAACACATTTGTCCTGAATTCTCAGCTTTTTGTTTAAATCCTACCATTGTCAGGCATACGATTTCTAATACTTTAAATGCAATCTGTTTGAGAAATTTTGAACTCTCACTGATGGTTTATTCTTAAGCAGTTGTTGTGGTGAAGTAGAACACTTCCCAAAAAAAGAGCCTCATTGTCCCTTCTCCTGTGCTAGTCTTGTGCTAACACACCATCACTTTCCATTGTTCTTGTGCCTTTTCTGTCCAAGTCAGCTTCAGAGATCATTGGATCTGAGTGAAACTGTGGGTGTCATTTCTAAAGCAGGCAAATCTGGGGTTCCTCCAGCCAATAGGCAGCAAGCAACGCAGCCTTGTGCTCCTGCATCCGTGTCATGGGGTGCTTGGGATGGGAGCAGCTTGTGTGCACTTCAGTTGATTAAAACACGATTACTCTGGCTTTTTGTAACAGAAATGACTTTTCATCTTAATGAAGCAAGGGAGTCTCTGGACAGAAGTACTGTATGCAGGGAAAGCAATGCAATTCCGAAGGGCATAGCCTGGAAATAATTAAAAGCATTCAGTTCATCCATCAGTTTGAACAAGAAAAAATTACAAATTGGGGCGCCAAAGCACAGATCAGTACACATATTAGGTGACTTTTAATATTTGCCTCTTGAGGACTTTCATGCTGTCAAAGAAGTTGATATTCCCAGTTGATTTGTGGCACCAGTAGCTGATCCCAGATGCTGGAACCAGCAAATCTACATGAAGTTGTTCTGAAGCACAGTCCTGAGTCACAGCTGCTGCCATGGTGTCACTGCTTCCCTCCTGATCCCTCATTAACTCCCTCATAGTCAAGGTGCTGTGTCCCTCTTGGCAGCTTAACTTAAGCCACCTTCACACATGGCTGGCCTTGGCTTTTTCAGGAAGGGAATCTTGGAGTAAAAATCAGCGTGTGCAGCTGGGTACCTGCTGTTTGTGGATATGGCTTCCACCTGAGGATGGTGTCTATGCCTACACAACATTTCTCAGACTAAATACCCAGGCTGTCTTCCTGCTGTTGTTCCCCCCTGTCTTGTTTGACACTGACCATTGACAATGACCAAATGCCAGGCACCCACAAGAGTTCCCTGCCACAGCTGGGGAGAGGAGAGGGGAAAAAACAAATGAAAAGTTCATGAGTTGAGATTAGGACCAGGAGAAAAGACTCCAAAGGGCAAAACAGGCTCAATTTAGAGATGCAAAGTGAATTTTATTGCCAACAGTGGAGGATAATGAGAATTAAAATAAGCCCTTAAAAACTCGTTTTTGTCCCCTGACCCCTCCCTTCTTCCCACCAAAAGCTCAGGGAGACAGGGCAGGGGTTTGGTCAGTTCATCACCCAAGATTTTCCACTGCTCTGGGAGAGGAGTCCTTCCCCTGTGGGACTGTGGGGTCCCTCCCATGGGAGACAGCTCTGAGAACTCCTCCAGCCTGGGTCCATCTCAGGAGCAGCAGCTGCACTGCCCCTCCCAGGGGCACACAGCCCTCCCAAAGTGCTGCTCTGTGGGTCACTGTTCCCTGGGGTGCAGCCCTGCAAGGGGTCCCCTCCCTCCACTGGGTCTCCCACTGGATCACAGCCTCCTCCAGGGATCACCTGCTCCAGCCTGGGCACCTCCCCAGGGGCTGTGGGTGGATCTCTGCATTGTCTGTGGATTCCCAGGGGCTGTGGGTGGATCTCTGCATCCCTGTGGGTCCCCAGGGGTTGCAGGAGCACAGCTGCCTCACCATGGTCTCACCAGGGTCTGCAGAGGAATCCCAGCTCTGGTGCCTGGAGCATCTCCTGTCCCTCCTGCTCCACTGACACTGGTGTCTGCAGAGTTGTTCCTCTCACATGTTCTCACCTCCTCCTCTTCTCTAGCTGGAATTCAAGCTGTGCCCCCACTTTGTTGTGATTTTCTTCTTAAATCTGCTATCACAGATGTGTTCCCACCATTTCTGATTGGCCCAGGCTTGGCCAGCAGCAGGTCCATCCTCAGAGCCATCAGGGAATGGCTCTGCTGGGCATGGTGGAAGCTTACAGCAGCTTCTCACAGAAGTCACCTCCATGCCCCCGCTGCTACCAAGAGCCAGGCCATTCAAAACTGACACACCCCTTAATAAAGGCTTTGTACCTCTTGACTGATGCCTGTTTTCTGTACATATTTTTGTGTTGTGTACTAGTCAGAAATACCATATCTTGAAGCTGTTTATTTTTTATTATTCTAAAAACATGTTCATGTGAGAAATAATTTGTTTGATATGGGTTGCCTTGCAATTTTTTTTATTCATCAAAGTGAAAGCAGGAGAGAAGAAGAAACAAAAATATTAGCATTTTAAAGGAATAGATTACTTTTGAATCAGAACCAAATAAAATGTTGCTGTGTCATTCTGGTAAGTCCCACTACCTACACAGCTGACATTAGTAACTGAGTATTGTCTGAATCTGTGATGTTACTTTTGTCCAGAAAATTATAATTTTACATCCAGAGTTTGCAATGGGGCTGTTAACTGTCCTCTACTCTATTGTTGAGATTATAAACTGACTGAGGAAAAGATTCTTTTATTAACTGGGATTTGGAAATCCTCATACTTCTTTGACTTGCAACATAGTAATAAAACAGGTATATGAACTCTTTGAGAAAAACACATACTATTGTGTTTTTTTCAGAATGGTCTTATATTCTAATATAAAGTGAATCCATCTTCTTGACTAAATTATGATGCAACTTACTCTGTTTCCATGATACCCAATAAAGGAAGGGGCATGGCACATTTATATTGGAGGCTTTATTGAAAGAATAGGAGGAGCTGTTTGTGAATTTATTATGAGGAAGATAGAACTGATTGTTTACTTTTTCTTCTTTGCTATCTAGCCATACTAATTAGAACTTGCCATTTTCTGACTTAAATTATATTCAATAAGAATTCTATAAAAAACCCCAGAAAAGTCAAGTCTGTTCTGTTGCACTCCCATTCCTTCTTTGGACCTATCCCTGGGAATACTGTTAATTAACATCATTAGCTTTCAGGCACTGTCAGCAGTTACTTGCAATTTCTACTTAATACCTTTTCGTTATTCTTCATTCTCATATTTAATATTTGCATATTGCCTTAGTAGCATGACTTTGGCAAGGACATTACTTCTCCAGATTTATTAAAAAGTAAAAGCTAAAGTTTAAAATCTAACACTACATTTATATTTAGTAGCCTGTAGAACTACTCAGGTAACCAGAAGAATTTCAATGGATTGCAAGCAAGCACTTCATGTAATTTGACTTCATGTAGCTAGTTAGAATAGCTCATCCAGAACCCAGAAATATTTCAAGACATTGTGCAAGTTGGACACGAAAGCTTCACTGGTCTTTCTAGGGGAGGGGAAACAAAGTAATACAGGTGGAATTTTGGACTGCTTTCATGTCACTCTGCAGACATGTTTCTTTGGAAAAAAAAGTGCAAATGGAAAGAGAGAAGGCTGCAGGCAAAATTGAAAAAGTACATCTACACAGACATGCCTCTGAGTGCTGAAGTTCACTGCTTTGATAGTTTGACTAGATCAAATAGCACAGATGTGTATCCAAATGCTGCATATTATTGTGTTACAATCAATTAACTGGAACTGATAAAGTTTCCCTTTCTCCTCTTCTCATAGTTGATCATTGACAAGTCTAAGAGGTCAATATGGAACATTAAAAAAAAATTAACACCCTGCAACATCTACAAAACTTGTTGCAGGAAGGGTGACAATTGGACAGACTTTGATTCATGCCCTGTGAGAAAGAAACAGTTCTTGGGGTGCTCAGTGTAAGTTGTTGGGCTTTTTGCCAGCTCTTTATTACCGAGCACTTGAAGGGCAGTGGGGATTTGCTGTTTGTCATTTCCCACTGGCTCTACTCTTCTTCTTTGTGGAAGGCTGTTTCTTGTTAAGGAGCTCTCTTGCACTCCTTCAGCCAGATTTTTGTGGCTGATGGGTAGAACAACATGGTTGCATGAGAATAGTGTGTTGAATTGATTTTCCTATCACTGAGGGAGAAATGGTTCTGCTCAAAAACTGACTACTTCCAGGATTCAGGTGACATTAGATGGTATCTAGGACTTGACCTGAGGTGCAACCTAGGTAGGAGGAGTTGAAGTGCTAGTATTGAGTTTTAGTAAGCTTGATACTTTTTAAAGGTACGGGGAGGCCATTTAAAGATGTTCCAATACTTTTGGAATTCACAATTTCTCCATCAGCAAAGAGGCAATTTGATGTTCGTGTTTTCTCCTTGGCCATGCAAAATTCAATGAAAATTGGTAGTGGAACACCTGGAAAGTCTAAAATGGACATGCCTCACTGAGGACACCTAATGCTTCATGTGGTGTGTGCCTGAGAGGTTCAGGTGCTTACAGGACATAAGGCTTAGTCTTAACAAAGATTTACATCATGTGAACATTGAAAGACAATCTAGCAGCAGTGGGATTTGGAGGACATTTGCTCTGTTACCTTCAGTTCACAACCCTTACCACTAGAAACTGGATATCCCAGACTGATCTGTTTGCAGCTTGGTACTGGCGTTGGAGGGAAGCCTTTGGTGCCTCTCTCCCTGTGCACTCCCCAGCACAACTCTTGTCTCCATTCTACCTCCACTTGACTGTGAATACCTCAGAGTCAGGGAGCACAGGGAGCTGCTGCTACAGAGATAGCTGTCATCTACCCACATGGTTCATCTCTTCACTGTCCTGGTGCCTGCCTCTGCCAGGCCACTGCACCACTTCCTTCCCCTCCTCTGCACAACACAGAACTTGGGATCTGGCAGAGAAGTAAAGGAGATGCTGCAGCAGTGGTGTGGCAGTGCACCTCAGGAATGTGGGGAGAGGAAAACAGCCTTCTGTGGGGACTGGTGACTGTTCTGTTCCTCTACACACCTGGCTGAGCTACACTGCTCTTCTAGGGGAGTCACATCTGTCTGGCAGGGAGAATACACAGGTGTTCTCCATTTGGTCACTCTTCCCTGTTTCCTTCCTAGGAAGCCTGGGATGCAGGAGGCAGAGGGCTCTAGTGTAGTTACCTCTCTCTATCAGAACTATCAGTGGTACCTGAAGTGAGAACCCTTCTGCCACTGCCATTTTATGGGCACATCTGCATTTTTCATTCACTCATAATGGCACTTGCTGGTTTTTCTAGTACTCCAGTGTAGAAGTAGTATAGTACCTCCCCAAAGAGGGGCTGTATGCATTGAGAGATGGATTGTTTGCATATACCCTGACACTCCAAATTTGGGATACAGTTGCTATGACAATTGAATAATCTGATTTTATAAGTTAGTGCATACAAACAGCCTGATTGCTGAATATGGTTAGCTAGGAATGGAACTTTCATTTAGCTGATGAAAGTGTGTGAATGTGTCTGATTTCACTGATAGCTTTTCTATAGCAATTGCTGTTCAGAGCATTTCATTATAACCACGGTTCACTCAGTACCTCGCAGACAGTTATATATGATCTACTCTCTTTGTTAGGCATTGGCTGAGGGATGTCTGACACAATCTGCCCCTCTGTTTCAGTCTTCAGAGGCAGCACTCTGCCAGGTAGAGCTGTCCTGACAGTGAAGCACTGCCTGCTGTGAGCTTACACAGTGCAACTCAACATGATCCCTTGTTTGGCTGCCTCTGCTTTGGTGCTGCCGAAACCCCAGGGCTGTAGAAAAGTGGGGTACTGCAGGCCTTTACTGACCTGGCTGTTTGTTCCACCTGAGATGCAACTCTTTTGCTTCAGATGTGAACTTCTCATCAAGCTACTTTCTATCTTGTGTTTTTGAGGATGCATAAAAGTTCTACTCTATGTGTAAACATTAGACAATCTCATTTGATGATCTTTTCATGGTCTTAGAGTTTATTGGGTGAAAAAGGAAAAAAAGATGGTTTTACTCAATTGACTGAGTTTCCTAAGTTTTATTACTCATTATTCAGAAAAAAAAAAAATAAAACCTTTGCACTCTGCTGTCTGAAGACTTGCTACTCTGAGAATTGGAAGCATGGGTTTAAAACTCCTTATTTTGCAGTATTAGAGCAGCTTCTGCTTAAGCAATAGTTATCTATGATTGTATAGCATTGTCTTTTCAAATATGAAAATTTGGCATTCACTTCACTGGGTCCTGGATCGGCTCCTTCATGAGCAAGCAGGAACACATGATGGATTTTTACGAGCGGTGGTAAACTGCTCTCCTAATCTCTCTACTCCATGCTGCCTCTTCTCACTGTACTTTTCCCTGAAAGGATTGGGAAGTTAGTGCTGGTCCTCTGAAATCAGTTGAAAACTACCATGGGCTTGCAAAAGCAAGTTTCTTCCTGTTAAATTTTATTAAAGAAAATAATATTGGATAAAATTGTCAGCGACTTTTTTTGTTTGTACTTCTGCAAGAACTATAATATAATATGAACCAAGTATGTGTTAAAAAAATACATGGAGTAAACTTTTGGTCTCATTTTTCATTTCTTTGTGTCTCTGCTTCAAGAAAAGCTAAAACCATCAGGAACAGGCATGGAAAAGAACACCACTACTTCACACACTCTCACTTTTTTCCAGTCTTCTCTCTTTGCATAAAAAGGGACAGCATTTACAAAACTGTCATAAATATCTGTAGGAAAAGATCTAATTATCCAAAAAGTGAAGATGTCAAAAACATAAGGACAAAGAAATAAAAATGTTTTGCATCATTCTTTAGAATGAATTTAAATGTCTGTCTCTGTTTCCTCATGCAAATCCAGCCTTGCTGCTTTTTACCCCTTTTAGATTTTCTTTTTCATCTGAGGCGACAAAGGCCTTCTGGCAGGAATTGGGTTTATGCTTTTCATGCGATCTCAGACTCTCTTTTCAAAGATGCTCTAAACTTTCTTTGTGGAGCTGAAACAAACTAAAACTTGCAGAGGCACATCATGAGCAATTTCGGATAGCTTTTCTATACTTTTTGCTATTCAGAACATAAAGATTCCACTTACTTTGAGAAAATGCATAGCAGCATGGCCCCAAATCCCTTCCCATAACTTCTTGTGTATTTGGTTTGCTTGCACAAAAATGAAATTCTTTGGGGCATATTCGTCAGAGAATCTCTCAAGCCAATTTTACCCAGAGGAATTTGAGAAATGTGTATTTTCACTTCTATGCTTTGTATGAGGGGCAGGGCTGGTAATCTTATAAGATGAATATGTTACATTAATAAAATGAAATAATTAAAATTATAGTAAGCTTAATCTGGTCTCAATCTAGTACCTCTTAAACAGAGCTATGGATTCAAATTTGGCTTGTAAACAAGATTCCATCCTCTACTTGACATAATTTTCCTTTTTTTTTTTTTTTTCCCAATTAAGAAAGGGGGAAATTGCCAATCTGTTGACAGCAAGTGCTGGAAGAAGCAATATGAGTGATTTCCTTGGTGACTGTCAGACACTTCAGGCCAGGCTTTCAACCTACATTTGTAACAAAAGAAATACACTGTGGGAAAGATAGGCAATGTGGTCCTTACCGAGCTTGTTTCTTGCTGGTGAGCTGAACCCAGCTGCCAGCCTAGTGCTGCTGGATTAGCTTGGGGAGCTTGCTGAAAGACTGAATGATTCATTGTGTGCTTTATTTTCACAGAGAAGCTATAATATCCTAGAAGTTTAGATACAGAACCTCTGGCATGAAGTCTGAATATATTTTTGCAACACTGCATCCTCAAGAGATCTTTTCTGTAATGCCTAATTTTGTATTTCATAATGGTGTGTTTTAATAAAAAAAAATTTGTCAAATCACAAGTCAGCAGATATTGTCTTGAAGTGAATTAATGGAAGAAAAATTCTGAAGTAATCTCCTGTTAGTAAATGGCTATGTGTGGGTCAGGCAATTTCAGAGGTTGTTACTGTGCTCATTTTGGCTGGGATAGAACCAATTTTCTCCGAGGTAGCTGCTGTGGGGCTGCATTTTGCATTTCTGCTGGAATCAGTGTTGAAATACAGGGCTGTTTTTGTTACTGCTGGGTAGGGCTTACACAAAGTCAAGGCCTTTGCTGTTCCTTGCCCCACGATGGAGTGGGCTGGGGGTGCACAAGAATTTGGGAGGGGACACAGCTGACCCCAAGTGACCCAGATATTCCAGTGTGTGGCTTTCCATTTCCAGCGTGTAAAGCTGCGGGAACAGGAGGAAGAGGGGGAGGATGGACTGATGGTATTTACCCAAAGCAACCACCAACACCTGATGGGGCCCTGCTGAACTTCTGACTGCTCATGGGAAGCAGGGAATGGAATCTTTGCTTTGCTTTGCTTTGCTTGTGTGCACGGCCCTGGCTTTGCCTGTGTCTTGGGTTAAGGCAATTTAAGAGGCAGACACTCTGCAATGAGTTGCCTTCCCTTATAGTTTTAACTGACCCCTTTCCACCAATAAGGAGAAATGAAATACAAATATCTGTAAGTGAAGAAAATAAGTTTACTAACAGGAGAAACAGCAACAGGCAAAAATAACACTATTTATAATGATCAGTAGATACAAAATTGCCAAGGCTCACCAACTCCCCGGGGAAAAAGACAGTCCCAGAAGGATGGAGTGACCCCCTTCCCCAGGGCGGCTCCCGGGGCCCCGAGGGCAGAGGGGAAATGGCTCAGCCCCGTCCCCCGGTCCCCCGACGGCGATGGGGACACAGCCGGCGGCTCCGGCAGGGCTGGAACCCGGGGAGGCTGTGCCTGCCCCGCCGGACGGGACCGCGGGGACCGCGGGGACAGCAGGGACAGGAGGGGACAGCAGGGACAGGAGGGGACAGCAGGGACAGGAGGGGACAGCAGGGCGGGCTGCTGTGGGCCGCTCCGCTCCCCGCGGCTCGGCACAAACACCGCCCGAGCTCGCCCGGGACACGCCAGGGCCCAGAAACGCGCCCTGCTGAGAGAAACCAAGAGAGAACCCAAAGGGAAAGGTTCTCCTAGGCTGCCTCGGCTCTGTGTTAGGACCCAACAGGCAGGAAAGCCCCAAGCCAAACGAGTCCGCCTCAGCCCAAGAGACCCGCAGGTTCCAAAGGGGCCCCAGGAACCCCCGGTCCCGTTTCCAGCCGCGGCTCGGGCTGTGAGGGCACAGTAACAATGTGGGGCACAGAGAGATGTGGAATACAGTAACATTTTGGGTTACCCACGGCCGCCTGTTAAACTGGCTTTATCTCAGCCAGGAGTTTTCTCACTTTGCTCCTCGGATTCTCTCCCACCCCCGTGGGACGGGGCAGGGCAGTGGTGCTTAATTACTGGCTGAGGTTAAAGCCACGGCAGTTAATTAATGTCGACAATATCACTTTGTGTTCTGCTGGTTATATTTTAAATGAGCTTAATTTCCAAGCCTTTGCAGCATGGGAGGTTTCAGGCCCATGTAACATAAAGTTACGAGCTTGGCAGGCTCGGCTCCTCTGGAGGCTCATTGGGCTCATTACCGGCTCTGCCTCTGCCTCTGTCTCCTCGGCGGTAAAATAGCCAGGATGTGCCCTCCCAGAGGAGTGCAGCGCCTGTAAGCTGATTAACCAAGAACTGGAGTGGTTAGTGCTCTGCAAACATTCTAAGGGTGCTCTCCTTAACTTATGAAATTGCTGAGGACTAAATTGCTGATCACAAGCAATACTTTTGAACAGTTACTTTTCTCTCCTTTCCCCCCTAACTTCTGCCCAAAAGGTTTTCCTGTCATGTTTTGTGTCACCTTAATTGTCTTGGAATTTCTTCCAAGTTCTGCCTGTGTTTATATGTTAACATTGATGGACATGCTATTGATACAAACATTTTCCCAATGCTCTTCCTGGGCATACTCCTTTGACAGAATAGATTTTCAAATATCATTTTGCAATTGTTTGGCCTCACATTCTGTATCATCTGGAGTGCCACAGCGGAATAACTCATGTAGAGAATAGAAATGTTCCTTGGGAAATTTAGATTTGTGTATGTGAACCACCTCAATGACTTTTAGGGAAGGGCTTCTAAGTTTTATTTGGTTCTGCAGAGTGATTCAGATAAATTTGGATGTGGATAAGATATGTGACTGTTATATAGAGTAGTTTTACTGTTTTTCTTTTTTAAATACTACTTTCTGGTCATGATCTCAAAATCTGCATAACCAACACTCTTTAAAATATGTTTTAGTAATTTTTAAATATGATTTCACCTTTGTCAGTAAAATAATGCAAAGAAATCCCTGCCTGTTATGTTAAGATTACAAAGATCTAAGACTAGCTCTAGTATCTTTGCTTAAACCATTTCCTCTCTGGGTCCTCCAAAAGGAATGAGTCTGTTTTACTGCTTTGCACATTTTCTCCCTTGTTCTCAGGGTTCTCTTTCTTCTCTGTCAACACCCTGAAGGCATCACAGTAGCCAAAATGAATGTATGCAAACATCTTAAGAGAAATGCCTATTAGGATTTCTAATGTTTTGAATATTTTTCTGCCTTCCCTTAACTGTATGTGGCTTTGTTTAAGCAATAAACTTACAAATAATTAGAAATCCAGACAGGGATTTTTTTTTTTTTGCCTTTAATCTACACAGGGACTCAGGAACTTGTTATTAGAGAATTATTGAATACTAAAATAAAGTAATATAAAAATGCTGGGCCAGGTGAAGAATGCTGTTTGTTTCAACTGTATCTAATTATATTTATTTGTATTTAATGGCTCCTTTAACCAAATAGATGTCCAGATATTCATGACATGCAAAATGCTGCTACTAACTCAAAACTATTAAATAAGAATTTCATTCTTCTATGCATCACCTTTATTGAACTTGAGAGACAGTAATGTACATATTTTATCCTATATTTTTATAAGAATACTGCTGATTTCATTCTAAGTAAATGTTTTGTTAATTTAACTAAAAGTCTCTTTAGTATTTTAGACGGTATGTTACAGCACTAAGAACTCAAATCTTGTAAAACATAATTTAATAAGAGCAGAAAATGTTTTAGTTGATTTTTAGTGTCCACATTCAGAGGTTAAAATACAGAAAGTACACTTATGGCAAAAACCAATATGGAAATAGTAATGTTTTTCTTCTTCCTTTCTGTAGCAGAAGCTGTTATTTTTAATACACATGAAAAACTTCAGGTTTGAGATTTCATACTTTTTAAAAAAGTGTTATTCTAGAAACTCATGCAGTTGATAGCTGGGTTCTGCCCTGAAAGGCAGCCTAGGCAGGTTTTTCTGTGGCTCAGTCCTGCTCAGTCAGCTCTCTCTGAGTTACAAAGAACCTGCCAAGCAGCACAGGCATGAAGATGTCAGGCTCGAAGCCCTTCTGCTCTGGGCCATTAGTTTTTCATTGATCTTTATCAGAATCGTTTTGGTTGGGAAGGTCCTTTGCAATCACCGAGTCCAACCATTAACCCAGCCCTGCCCAGCCCCCCCCAGCCACTCCCTCACTCCGTGTCTTTTAATACCTCCTGTAACTTTCCAAGCCTATAACTCTTTAAAAAAAGCTTGTCACCAGATAGATATTGAAAGGAAAATCTTGATCATGGCTCTACAAAACCAATAAAACTGCCTTTATGAGCTTTTATGAAATTTTTTATTGCTCAGAGGGTCTCAGCTTCAGCAGGCAGTGAACCACATTTAGACACTAAAACCTGTTTCTCACAGTCATCTCCAGAAGTCATTGCCTCTGTGCTTACAGCACTCCAGTCCTGTGAACATGTTTATTTTCTTGTCTAAATTTCTACACAGTAAAGTCAAAATACAAAATGTTTAACATACGTATCTACTCGAAGTGTTGCCAGCAAGTGAAGAGGTCAATGATGGCTCCTGGAAAGGGAACAAGTTCCTTTGTTTTCAGTACTACAGTAGCTAAGGCAGAAAACATTAATTTGCATTAATCACTTTGCTATAAATCTCAGTTTAATATCCATTTCAGATGTTCTAGATAAATCCTTAACCTTTCAGTTGTTCCCTCTTGTAATCCTGTATCACTGATGAATCTTGGCAGTGACAAATGGCACTGTTAGACCCTGCAACTACTTCTATTCATGTTCTTCCTCTATGTCTTTAGAGGGAGGAGAAAGGAACAGGCCAGGGAAGACAGTTTGAATACTGATGTTCATAAATGGCATCTTTCTTTTCCTCACCTTCGTCAAACTCTGAGCCTGCCTCCAAAAAACAGAAATTGTCCTCTAAAAACAAACAAACAAAAAACCCCAAAAACAAACAAACAAAAAAAATCGGAATGTTGAATGATAGAAACCCTTTGCTTTTCTTGGTAGGAAATTGAGCCATGTTAGGTATCAATTAGTCATTCACAGCCCTGATCCCCTCAATGGATAAATGGGAGGGTTGTTTGACTAACTTCGAAATTTTTACAAAATTCTCAGGAGGTTCAATAACAAACTTTTACTTGCCAAGTTTAGAACATTAAGGTAGAATAAGTTACTTGGCAAATTTTAAAACAACATCCAAAACAAGGTACTTTGCAAACTTAAACTTAGCAAACTCAAACGTAGCCAACTCGAATGTATCCAGGCACAACAAGGCCCTCACTAAGGCATTGACTGGAATTTCTAGTCTGGTTTACAATGTATTCTGAGAAGAAGTTAGGAAAAGAAAGAGAGAAAAAAAGAGACAGAAAGGAGAATAGTAGAAAAGTCACCAATGGATCCAGTGACAAAGTTTTATCATTGCAGTTTCAGTGTCCAGTTGTTGAAGTGATGGTGAAAGTGGCTGAAATCTTGATCCATCAGGGGTGGGGAAGCTCATGGAACACAAAGTTCCCTGGGTTGATAGTGGTCCATGTTTGTGTGAACCGCCCCTAGGGGAGTTTTACACTGTCTGATGTTGCTCTGTGGATCCCTTTGGGGGGGCTCTGATGGTTCATGGCTCCCCCTAAGACGTGACCCTGCCTATCCCAGCAGCACAGCTGAGCCAGGTATGGCAAAGGGGTGAAAATCTCCAGCCCTCTGTGTGAGTGTCCTGGGCCTTCCAGGGGAGTTTCTAGAGCTGAGCCAGTTGTGGAAGGGAGGTGCAAACCCTGTTCCACGTGGTAGCACCTGCTTCTGATCAGTCTCTTCCCTTCCCTGGCTCCCAACCCAACTTGTCCCCTCTGGGCTGGGGTTTACCCCTCTGCACCTTGGGGATTCCTGTGCCCGTGGCCAGCAAAGACCAGCTGATTTTGCCAATGGCCAGTGGTTTGAGCCATTAACCTGGGACATTTTGGTCCCTCACAGCCTTCCAGATCACTTAGCTCCACCAACAAGCATGTAAAATTCTGAAATATGTACATTGTTTCCTCAGGAAGGAACTGCCATATGCCATTGAGATCACTCGCAATGAGTTTTTTGTGTTCTTGCAAAAAGTGGTCTGATAACATAGGCAGGACAGTGAGGAAGTGATGCACACCTTATAGCAACCAGAAATTCCAAAAATCTGCTCCTTTTTGCCACATAGGTGTGGGACCTTCAACAAAGCTGCCAATTGTCCTACTGGAGAGAAAACAATTCTCACTGTGAGAGTTCACAGATGTTTTGTAAGTAGCTGATTTGAATTGGAATTTACTTGAACTCTAAAACTTTTGGGTCTCCCCCAACTTTACCCCCACCTGATAGAAAGACTGGCAGACAGGCATAATAACAATTAAAATTTATGAATAATGTTATTCCAGGTGACAAGGTGCAAATGTACAGGTAATTAAACAACAAAACTCTCTTCCAAAGGACGAAATAAAAAACTGTACTACTTCTTTTTCAGTTTAGATCCAGATGAAAACAGGATTTTGAGTCAAACTTAGAGCATAAGTTTTCATGGAACGAAAACACCAGATATATTTAAGAAAATCTCATTTTAGGAATATTCAGTTTCTCTTATAATGGTGTTTTCTAGAATGTATTTTTTATGACTTTCAGAAGTATCAATGTGTTTAAAAAACTCCAAATCCACCCACTCAGTCTACTGATGCAATATGAAACATGTCAACTAACATGTCAATTTCTATGTATTGTAAAAATTTTATAGCTAACAATATTATTAAACTGTCATGGAAGAGCACAAAACTGTTAGATATAAGTATTTTTTGAACATTATCTGATAGGAAAACTTTTGTTTGGGATAATGGCAGACACATTTCAAAATCTGAGTTTAATGTAAAAAATGTCCTTTTTCCCTTGTGAGGAGCTGTGCTGATGAGCTCAGTGGCCTGAGCCCTGAGGGCTCTGCAGGGCAGCCAGGGAGGGCTGGGACAGGGCATGGGGCTGTCCCCACCTGCAGCAGAGCAGCACAGGGACCTCCTGGAAACTGCAGAGCCCAGGATGCTCTGACATGGATGGGAAAGTCATTCCAGAAAAAGGTATCATGGGACAGGGCAAAGAGCAGGCTCTGGCTCCTGCAGAGAGACCTGAATGCAGCTGCAGATACACTTAAAAGCTGAGCTCATTTCATGCCTTCAAGACCTGCCTCAGCCCCTAAAGTTCCATGGTACCACCAGCCCAATCTTATTTCAGGTTATTGGTTTAGTGGGAATAATCTTTCTTAACAAGCTCTCAAGGGGGCCACAGAGCTGTATTAATATTAAGCAAAGAGCATGGAAATTCCCCATCACAATGTAGGATATAACAGGAAGCATAATGCTTTAATAAAATGGTTTTATTTGTCCCAAAAAACAATTAATCCTGTGATGTCTCTTTGAACAATTGCAATGGTTTTTTTGCGCTATTTGTTAATATATTTAGATTAAATGCTCAAGTGAAAGCCTAAACATGCTGCCATCTTCAGACATACTCAGGCAATTAGAGTGCAGCTTATGTTATTGTTTTATAATTCAAGCCTTGTGAAGTAATAAATTAAGAAACTCATTAAATTTTCAATTGCATTAATAGAAAAATTTAACTTATTAAATTCTTTGGCAAGGCCTAATAGCAAAACATTGGAAATATATCTATTTTTTTCTATCTTTGTTAAATCTTGTTGCCCAGATAACCTCTTCCTTCAATACAGAAAAAGGAAAGTAATAATAAACTGTAAAAAATACTCTCTCTTGGATGGAATTTAACCTTAATTCTCTTTGTCACATTTTAAAGAATTTCTGAGCAAATTCCATGACTGCCAGCCTTCCCCATAAATAGCTGCAGGCCTCTCAGCAGCTTTGTGCTCTGAGCTTGGCACTGTTTTGTTCTACCAGCATTGTCATAAATAAAGACTGATAGCACTATTTTTACTTGGCAATGCATGACACAATTGGATGCTATAAGTTGAGCTATTTCAAAAAGGGTGGTGTTAAAATTCTCTCTGTTTTCACTGCAATTGGAAATTGTAAGTGTATGCATTTAATGAAGCTTACAAATATGAAACTTGTCAGTGAGATAAGTCTGTACTGGTAGAAATCACTTCATATCCATTAAAATCACAATGAATGGATTCACAGTCAAGGTGAATTTCCTCAAGTCATGTAGCTTTCTCTTTTTTGTACCTGCTCATGGTTAAAGCCCAAATTATTTGAAAATTAATGTGGTTACATGCAAGTATGTATATTTTTTCCACTCTGTGTTAGTATGTTCATGTCACAGCAGTACAAAAACTACAGAAATTCCTCCTTCATCTTAATAGGTGTTGGTGGTGTTTAAATTATTCAGTGGTTTTCTGAGCTAGTGCCAAACTGTAGTGAGACAGACAGAGAAAGGATCATGAGGAGGCTTGGGATGCTTTGCACACAGTACTCACTCACTCTAGATAAGTATGTACCAAAAAATAAAAATATTTGTCTAGAAAATCAGGAGACTCAGTTGTAAAAGGTATTTTTTTCTCTGAACTGTACACTAACAAGCTTGCTGTTGCCTGCCACCATTCCAAAGAGTCGAGAAGCTGTCTTCCACGTCTGCTTGTACCTACCCAAATCATAACTATTAGCTTTTTGTCCAATTAACTGTTCAATCTGGGCAAAAAAATGCCATAGGGCAAAAACTAGTTCTGTGTTTCTTAAAGCAGTTCTAGGGCATCTCCTGAAGTGTTTGCCCCAGTGCACAAGTCCAGTTTACTTCTCACTGAATCCACTAAACTCCCATGGACTTCCAGCTCTGTCATAGAGACCCGTTCAAATTCCCCATTTGCATTTAGTAAATGACCTTTTGCCTCTCAAGGCGTGTGATATTTTCAGTATTAGCCCTTCCTATCCCTCTTGCAAGACACTGAGGTATGTAGCTGCAAAGTCCATTTCTCTTTTCCCTTCCATCGAGCCTGTTTTTTTTTTTTTTTTGCAGACAGGAGAGGAATTGGTGCCGAGGTATCTGCAGTCTTCCTTGGTGCGTGGGGAACATGGAAGCAGAGCTTCAACTGAAGGATGTCTGTGGGGTTTTATCACTTAAATCTCTAGTGCTGCTGCTCCTGTAAATGATTTCATGCCAATCAGTGCTCATGGAGTTTAATAAAGCTCTAAAGCCAAGTCATAATCTGCTGTATTCCTCAACAGGGGAACTCAAAATATTGCAGGTTACTGGGAAAGGCAGTATTTCTATTCATGCTTTTATCAGGTCATTTCCCTCTTCTTATGCTAGTGTCACTTAGGAAATGAAGCAACTTGCCAGGAAAATAGCATCTAAAGGCCCTCTCAAAACATTAAAAAATTAATCAGATTTATCATTTTCTTACTTCAGCTCTCACATTTATTAGACTAAAAGTATGGTACTTTTGAGTCTGACCCATGGTATTTGATTACTCAAGGCTGTCAATATGACACATGGGGCATTTCACTTTTTGTTTGTTTTTCCCCTCTTTTTCTCTCTCCCCTCCAGACACAGAGCCTGGCAGGTGTGAGCCTGCACAGGGGCACAACATCATCCACTGCCTCCAGCCAGGGCTCATGGTAAAACCAGAGTACTCACTCCAGAGAGGCTTCCATGTCCTCCTCATGTTTTAAATCATTTATACAAAGGTTTAAAAAAACAAAAGCAAAACTAAACAAACAAGCAAAAATCCCCAAACCAAAAACCAAACCATAAACAAAAAGAAACCAGTGACCCGGAGCCCTGGTAACGCTCTGCCCATCGCAGTGTCCAGTTTGTTTTCTTCTCCCTGTGTTCCTGCCCAGGCACAGAACCAGGAGTCCACAAAACACAGACCTCTCCTTGACCCGTGGCATTCCTTATTCTCCTTCTCCTTATTGCTGTTTGCTTTTAGCTTGCCTCTGTTGACCTCAGTCAGAACCTTCCCAATAACTCTTCCTTTTCTCCCGTCACCAAATGTTAATTAGTGAATATTATGACTTTTGCTGGGATTCAGTCAATTTTCTTCCCAGTGGCCAGTGTGAGGGTGTGTTCTGCATTTGTGCTGGAGTCAGTGTTGAAATACAGGGCTGTTTTTGTTACTGCTGGGTAGGGCTTACACAAAGTCAAGGCCTTTGCTGTTCCTCACCCACCAGGCTGGAAGTGCACAAGAATTTGGGAGGGGACACAGCTGACCCCAAGTGACCCAAGATCTAAATCTGAGGAACAGGGGGAAGGTGGGGAACAATGGCTGTGGTGACCTTTGCCTTCCCAATCCCCGCTGTGTGTGATGGGGGTGCTCAGCACTGCCCATGGAAAGCAGGGAATGAATTCCTTGCTTTGCTTTGCCTGTGTGGGCAGCTTTTGCTTCATCTGTTAATTTGTCTTTATCTCCACCATGGGTTTTCTCCCTTTCATTTTCTGATTCTCCCCCTGGTCCCACTGTGGGTGGGGGAAGTGAGTGATCCTTGTGTGGAGCTTTGTTGCTGGGAACTTCTTAGATAATTTTCAATTGTATAATGAGGGTTTTGCTTGGCTTTGGTTCTCTTTGGAGTGACAAGAAAGACTTCAAATGAATTCTAACAGGGTTTTCACCATAAGGTATTTATTCCCAGAGCTAAAGATAGACAAGGATATCCAAACAATGGAAGTTCTTACATTCATTATAATGAAGATATTCACAGTAAGTAAACACTGGTTGGTAGAATTTCAACACAATAATCCTCTTTCTGAAATGTAGAAGTTCCTACATAGGGCAGTAGATGGTACCAGCAGTGAAAGGGCTTTGCTCTTATTTTGTTTTGATCCAGAATAGCTCAGTCTGTGGCCAGTTATTCTTCCTGTTGGTCGCTACAATCCTGTTTGTGGTTCCAGGCTTGCCAGTACCACTTCTGCTCGCTAGTGTTTGGAGGGGTACAATAAAGAATTGAAACACAGTGAAGATCACCTGGCAGGAATAGGATTTCATAAATAAATGTGGAATTCATGGAGATATATGATCTGCATTGAAGATGTATGTAAGCCTATTTTTCCTAATCAGTGTCCTGATGAAAACTGCTTTCTGTGGTTTCATTTAAGCATTTCTCTTCAGAGTATATAGATACAACTGAACAATGGAGTTAAACTACCTGTAGTTCCATGCAATGGGTTCTTAAGGACAATTCGTTAGAACAATAGGCTCTGGCTTTTCAATTTTTTTTTTTCTATTGTCAATCAGAATAATAAGTTTTAATGTACCTTTCCATTGACTTATTTGAACAACCCCGCTGCAATAAAGCACATGAAATAATTTCACTAACCTTGGCCTAGACTAAGAAGCTCCTTATTTGGGCAAGCACAGATGTGAGGTCTATGATTACTGCAGCTATGCCACTCTACTGGCAGTGTGTCATTTTTAATGTGACAGCTGTATTCCAGCCATCAAGGGTTACAGCTTCTGGCAGCGTGAAGTTCTCATTATGCCATTCCTACTCTGCAGTAAAATAATAATTTCAAAGCAAGCTGCTCCCATCTCCTCTCTAACCTGAGATCAGAAGTCCTCCTGTTTATTTTTTACTGATTTTTCTTCTAATCTGCAGCAGCTGAATTTGTGTTTAAAGTTAGTGTTCTGAGACTGACCTAAAGTATATTACGTATTTTAAAAAAGGGGGGTTTTATATTCAAAAATACATAAAAGTAACAAATAAAAAGCTGTTCATAGTACATTTCCCCTTTGAGCAAATGAACTGGGAATATCTTAAAATTATGGGAGACTTTATATACTTGTCATATACACATTATTTTTATGAACTGGTCTTCCATTTGCTCTATGAACTAGTAAAATAAATACTTTATATAGTTATTTCATGTCAGGAATTTAAAAATAAAAGCCACAAAGTGTCTACCTCGAGAAATTGCCACAGAAAAATCTGACTGATTTCACTTGAGATGTTTTTAAGGGGAATATTTTTATTTTTCTTTATCCTGAACAAGTGAACTGCCTTTGAAGCTCAATTGGCAAAGAGGTGAGAGGTGAATTGCTAAAAGGTGTTCTGCTACCATAACCAAACTTGATTACATTTGGAGAGGTGAAAGGTTGTCCTTTGGTCCATTGTCCCTCTTCCCATTTCTGAGATTGTTCTGGGCACCTGAGCAACCTGAGCTGAAGGAGGACAGACTTTTTTTT
>VWZU01018336.1:631366-653682 GCA_013397095.1 Sterrhoptilus dennistouni | reverse complement strand
TTTTTTTTTTTTTTTTTTTTTTTTTTTTTATGTCATAGATCAGAGAATCAAGTATTCCCAACTAAATGGCAACCCCCCCCCATGAAACAATTCTGAATTGTAACTGCACAAAAATAAACTCAGCTTTTCTGGGGACTAATGACTACAGCTGGGGACAGCACCCATGATAGAAATCAGAAAATCATCTTGTAAAGAGAATCACTTTTCATCAACACCTGATTTTTAATAAAGCAGTGCTGAATTTTAATTTGTAATTCAATTTCCTTAATGCATGCAATTCTTGTGTAACCAAGAAATCAATATCACCAGATGGATGTATGGGTTTTTGCCTCTCTGTTTTAAAGGTCATGTACTAATTCAAGCAGCTATAAAAATTAACAATTTCAGTAATTTTAGACTAGATAAGGTTTCTCTGCAGCCTTAAGAAAACTGTACTGACATGCTTTTGGCAGCAGAATAGGATGACATGTCGCTGCTATGTGACAGACTCAATGCAGAATCTTTATTAACAATCCTGTTAATGTTTCATCTAATGCAAGGGAAGTGGTAAATAAATTGTGGCTTTAACCCACTGCTGAGCTTCCAATTACTGTTTTTCTTCCTATCTGCTTCCAATATATCATTTTTTTAATATGACTGAAATGTTCTAACAATCAAGGCTTAGGATCCTAACAGCATGAAGTCCTCATTATGTGATTTCTGCACTACAGTAAAATAATGACTGTGAAGCAAGCTGCTCTCCATGTCACACTTACAGAATAACTCATAAGACTACCAATTTACCAGCTTCTGGTTATGGATTCAATTACCTAATGCCTTGGGTTTGTGGATGTTGGAATCATGTCATGCATCTGTCTTGAGCTGCACCATAAAAAGCATTCAAAGTGAATAAATTACAGGTGATTTCCCCAGAAGCACTCTGAGGTTTTTGCTTTCTCCCAAAGCCATTCAGGGTTCTGGCTTCTAAAAGTTTAATGAAAGGTTTCATAAACCATAAAAAAACCCACTAGAATGTCATGACCTTCTTTCATTTCTTGGTTCTGTGCAAAAAATTCTGTTTTCCACAAGTAACAGGGAGAAGAATATTACACTTGAGAGTCAGCATTTAAATGGTATGTTCTAGCCCCAAATACATATTAAACAGAACTGTAGAGGGAAGTAAACAGTATTTTAGATGGCTGTGCAGGTTTTATAAAGAGAGATTTTATTTTTCCAAACAAAAGCTCTGCGTATCAGATTAATATGTTTTGTCTCCTTCAGTCTGCATTTTAAAATTGGCAAGGAGATGAAATCATAAATACTTAATTATTAGCAAGTGACTCTTACAGCTGCTATATATCTGCTATTTCTTGTAGTAAATATATATCAGGGGAAAATTTGGGGTGTCTGACTGTGCTTTACCTGACCTAGAGCCCTATTACTTTTCTTCCTGTTACCATAAGATAAAATTAAGGGATACATTAATGTGAGGCTTATTTGACTGACTGCAGCAGCCTCCAGTATTCCCTCCTGTGTCAGACAGGGAAGTCCTGAATTCAGGACCAGGCTTGTTGCCTGCAGTCCTGGGATGGCAGGATTAGGCTACACCACACACATGGACTGCATTAATTACACATTTGCTCTATAAAATGAGGTTTACATGCACCAGAAAATGGTGGCTGTTCCCCCAAAGGTGAAATACATGAAGAATTTTGAGATGCACATACATTGTTTTGACACTCTTGCTGGTGAAACATGTGCCTGGTGGGGTACAAAGTGGGAAATGCTAAAACCCCAGAGGATTTTGTAGCCAACATGCACAATTTCCCTGCTTTCCAGGTATTTTCCCATTGGCAAGAAAAGAATCCCAGTAAAATGATGGCAGACACCAAAGTGTGGATCAAAGGAGACTGGCACTCAGGTGTGACACTTGCCATTAGACCCTTGGGTGTGGGGTTTTAACAAAGACAGGTAGTGACATCCTTGTGGGCTTTTTTTGTCCTCTCCCTAACTGCTCTATTTTTGTAGCTTTCCAGTTGTTACTCTCCTGACCTGTGTTGATACCCCTTACAGGATCACTTAGAGAGCAAAAAGATACAATTTCATGTATCATTAATTCCTTACAACCACCGTGTTTCATCTCTCAATTCTGTTTCTTTCAGTGTTATAAAAAATATTAAGGATGTTCAGTCCCATCTCTCTTACTCCTCCAAAAGTGATAGGTGTTATGGCCAATTTTGTACCCCATGGCCAACATCCTGCTCCAGCTGCATTCCTTGTGGTGGTATCAGCGAGGAATGGAGTGGCCATGCCCTTATTTGGCTATACTATCCTAATTAATAGAAGAACATATGTATGTGAGCTAATAGGCAACCTGCTCTAGAGCCAATGGCTACTAAATCATTGCCCTGCAACCCCCTGAAAGTGTGAGAGTTGTCTGTCATGCACTGTTCTGGGGAGTGTTTCTTACAGTAAACACACTGTGTGTCTATTTTAATGTAAATTACTTAATTCACTTGGTTTTACAGATACACAGAATAATAATATTTAGTGGAAAATGAACATAAAAAGAATGAAAGGGTACAAACAGACTCAATAGAATGGGAGAGAAATAGAAAGAGTTGGGTAGGAGATATTTGGATTTCATGTGATTAAAGAAACTGGGAGGTACCGAGCTCGGCAGGACAAGACTCAGGGAAAGGCTGTAGCATCACCTTTCTTTTTCTCAAAAGCTTATGGTGTACCATTGTTATAGACAAACGCAATTGTCTATAATACATCTGACCCAGCTGGAGACTGGATCACTGCATTCCCTTCTTTTCCAGCTGTATCAACTGAATTCTGAATTCCTGCAGCCTCTGCAGAGGTTTGTGAAAGCCTTGCAGCAGCAGGAGCAGAACTGCTCTGGACCCAATGAGCAGTATTCTCCAAGGCAGAAGCTCATCTGGGCTCCCTGACAGATGCTGCAGCTGCAGTCAGTGTCAGCTCCCTGCAGATGCCCGGGGACCTCTCAACAGGACAGGCTGAGATGTGTCTTGTGGCACAAGAATCAGAAAATGGGGTATAGAAAGACACAGAGTGTGTCACCAGTGGAAATTCTCTCAGTAGGTTGTCTGAGGTCTGAGGAGCTTTAGGGCATGTTACCGTCATTGTGGCTGTGGGGAATTTTTAGGTAGGTACAATTTGGGGAGCAGAAAAGTGTGTGTGGGGTTGGCTACCCATAACTACCCCAGGAGATTGCCTTCCTCTGCTCTTCCTCTACTGTTCCTTGCTGATATTGTTAGAAACACGGCAAAGCAGTCACTCCTCTTCAACCATGATCTGCCTTCCCTAAATTTTCCTTTATATCCCAGGTTATTTATCATAGCATTTTGAAAAAAAGCTGCTGGTGTTCCTCGCTATCCCACCATCCCTGCCTATAAACCTCTGGGAGCAGTACAGTCCAGGCTGAGCTTTGAGTTCTGCAGTTTGCAACAGAGTGACCCTGGGGTGACCCTGGGGTGGCCCTGGCAAAGGTGGGACTTCTCAGTTTATGCTCTGGGGCTTTCCTCTGTACTCAGGCCGGTTTTTGTCCCAGCAGGGCAGGAGGCTGCAGGTGAGCAGGGGGAGTTCAGGCTCTGCTTCCCTGGGATGGGATGTATGGGAAATGGATTTGTAGAGGATTCTCAAAACCTGACAGAATGCTCATATGGTCTTGTACATCTGTGTGCAAACTGAGATAAAGTATGCTGACTGAGAAAGGCCATGGGATAGGACAGACATAGGACAGAGAGAGATATTGAACTAGAAACAAGTTTCAAATGATGCAAATAGACTAGATATTTTAGAGAATAGAATATGAAAGATGTGTTATTGTAGTAGGTCCCACAAGGGGTGATTTTAGATGATTGGTTTAAAAGCACTAGCAGCATTGTGTGGCAAAAGCTGACAGGCCAAAAAATGCTTATAATGTAATTAGGATATAGTTTGGCTTCTGATTGTGATGGTGTGAATTGTAACGTCTGTACCGTCTCACCCTTCTCATGAGACTGAAAATGGAATAAAAGTCTTTAAAACACCTCTCAGGAGCCCCGTCTCTGGGTCAGAAAAAAACATAATCCGAGAGGGATGCTCAGACATCTCCTAAACCTGTGCCTTTGCCTTGCAGGATGGGGGTTACCAAGCTGAGGAGATTTTCAGCTTGACTGTCTGGACTGACAGAAGTGTGATGTGATGAGCTGCTGTGGCTTTTTTCAGTTCTCATTGCTGAGGTTGATCTTTTCCCATCCTTTCTTTGTGGTAGCCCCTCACCAGGAAAGCAAAGGCTGAACTGAAGGGATCTGTTGGATAGTTGTGTAAATTGGTGCAGATACCAATTTAATAAAGAAAAGTCTCTACTTCTGTTGTAGGCCTCAGTCTGTCTTCTGTATCAGAGATTTCCTGTAGATTTTTACAGCCATCCTACAAAGCTTAGAGCAGAAAAAGAATCATTGCTCTGATGGTTTGGGAAAAGATAGTGTTCTCTTAAAACATTATAGGATAGCAATTAACTTAATTGCCTCTGTAGTTCATTGAGATTCTTTTTGATTGTTCCTCACTACAGGAATACAATTACATGATACATGGTATGATGTCTGTTTTTCTGAAGACATGATGTTCACTGCATTGGGATCAGATTTTTGTCCACAATGTTTTAACTGGCTCCTACAGCCAGAGCTAAATGTGAGGAGCACTGGCTATATGAGATATGCCTGCCTGCTGAGCTGAGAATTATAGGTCAAACTGCATTGTACACCTAACTAATATGTGAAAACCCTCCCCAAAAGTTCAAATAAATGGGCCATTTATTGCAAGATAATCAAGAGGCAGAATTGTGAAGCCTAACCTTTACAAAATTCTGGCTTGCTTTAATAGTCCTGCATCTTCTAGAAAGAAGCCTTGGGTTTCCATTCATGTACTGCAATAGAGCTTCTCTCTTTTGTGATCACTATCTTGTTTCAAAATAGGAAAGGCATTATTGTGGATGCACCTAAATGGAATGCTGGAGTGACTGTTATGGACTAAGGAATGTGCTATACACCCAAATTAAATTCCAACTATCTGTGTAACATATCTTTAGAGCTGTTGTGTAACACTCTGTAGTGTGAGGCATATGAAGTTTTGCAGATATAATTGCATTTTTATTGTCATATTGCTGCTAGCTTTTCAATAATCCCTTTGCATCTTCCGAGTGTGTGCTGTAATTTTGTTTCAAAAAAACAATCTTACATTTAGGTAGTCATAAGGCTTTAAATTGCATAATGTTCACAATACTTTGCAGAACTGTTACCACAAATATGCAGAGACCTTTTTTTAGTCAGTAAAGAAATCCAGTGAGCATGTGTGTATGTGTGTATACGAGTTTTTTAACTGCAGAAACATTACATGTACCACCAGAGTAGCAAAAGCTCTTGAACTGTTGCCCTTTCATGTTTTGTCCTACAGCTGAACATGCTATTAAACCAATCTGGGCAACAACATTTGATAAGACCTATTGAACATAGAATTTTCACAATGCAGCTGCACAAATTTATTTAGCACAAGCATGTCTTTAACTGTTAAACTGTGAGTAAGTGTGTGACCTCTGCTGCAACACTTGCACCCCCATGATGAGATTGATAAAATCAGAAATGTTAACTGGAATACAAAATGCAACAGGAATGAATCTGCCTGAATGCAGTCCTGGCTTTAGCCTTCCTGAATGCTTGGTGTCAGGTTCATGGCTTCCCACTTCAGCAGGGTTTGTTAGTGCTGCCTGGGGCTGCTCAGGAGGTTGCTGCCCCATGGATCAACCACAGCAGAGTCTCTCCACTGGGCTAAGTGTCAGTCACAGAAAGTGGGAACATTAATTAGAAAGGGACAGACATTTTGTAGGGCCTGTGGCAAAAGGACCAAGGGTAAGGGTTTCAAACTAAAAGCAGAGAGATTCAAACTAGGTGTAGGGAAGACATTTTTCAGGGTGAAGATGGTGAAACAGCAGAACAGGTTGCAAGGAGAGATGGTGGGTGCCCCTTTCCTGAAACACTCAAGGTCAGGTTGGACAGGGCTCTGAGAAATGATCCCACTGAATATGTCCCTGGTCTCTGCAGGGGTGTTGGACTTGATGACCTTTAAATGTCCTTTTTGACCTAAGCCCCTCTGTGGTCCCATGGCAAACAAAAGCCTGGAGGTGTGGGACAGGCAAGTGGACACTGCACCAGGGACAGTGTCCTGAGTGTCCTGGCAGCCACCCCTGGCCTCAGCTCCCAACTCCTGCAGGAAATTCCCTTCAGGTTCATTCAGGTACCAAACCAATCACCAGAGGTCCTTATGCTCGAATATTGGCCGTAGTCTGTGGTAGTATTTGCTAACATTTCTCTTGAAATCCTGTGGATATTATATATTATACATTATACCCTAAACTAAAAATGCAACGCAGTTCCCGGGAAAATGGGAAGTTTTCAGTTAAAAATACTTTGTGTTTAATGTTTGAGCCAAATGCCAATACATTAACAGTGGAAGGCTCTGTTTTGGACAGGATGCAGTTTTTCACCTCACAGTGTTTGTGCAAAGTACTTTTTAGGAAAAGCCATTTGGAGATGACTTTTATCTTCTGATCTACAGCATGGGGAAAGGCAAAGAAAACTACCAAAGGGGCCTAAATAAAACTAAAATAATGATAAAAATTAAAAAAAATCCCCAAATCTTTAGGTTTATGAAAAATGTTCTTGGTCAAAATAATCATGACAGGATTTTTTCAGGGACACCATTCTGTTTCTGGAAATGTAAAAAGACACCAAAAGCTTTCACATCACTGCTGACTACACAGTACTGCTAATTGTAGCAATAATTTCTCTGCTGCAACTGCCTGTATGAAGCAGAAACCATTTAAATGATTTCTCTTAGGCCACTGAACCTCCATTTGATGGAAATAATTTTTTGGTTGCTACAGCCCTGTGCTGGATTCAGCGACCTGTAGATGAAAGGCTCCATATCCCATTGCCAGTCCCCTGAGTTAGTCAGTCCTGGCCTGTTTTTCTCCTCTTTTGCAAGCAGCCATTTCTGCCCCTGGAGTCCCTGGCAGCAAAGAAATCATTTGGTGTTCATATTTCCACTTAGGTTCAGCGATCAGGATCACAACAGAAATAAGTGTGCTGAACTGAAAGGGCCTTTCTGCTTTTCTTAAATGTTCTCCATGATATGAACATTACACTAATGCTGTGTATTCCAATTAAACTAAAACAGCAGCTCTAGCAGAGAGCAACTGCTGTGCACTCACAGGATAAATCAGCTTTCCTACTGAGCTCCACAGCGTAGTTAAAAAAGGGAAATCCATTTCAGCAACCTCCATAAAACACAGATGCATTTTCTTTCTGTCTTTCTTAACCTTCCTATGTAGCTTTTTATTTTTCCTGAATGCTGAATACCTATGAGTCCATGTGGGGTCAAAATCCTTTTAATTTCAAAGAGTCTTAAGCAGCATTATCATTTCTGCTCCATGTTTTTCAGGCAGATGATGGAGCAAGCTGGGCTCACCAGCTTTGAGGTTTAGTTCTACTCCAGATTCCCTGTGGGGTGTTAGGCAAGTCATTCTTTCCTGCAAATGGGAATAATGATTGCTTTGCTGTTTGGCAGTTTCTGCCTCAGGGAGGAAATCTTTGGGTCAGATATATATTTTTTGAGCTGTTTAACCCACTCCTACTAAGGGAGACCTGAAATGTATTCCAGCTGGGAAGGGCTGTTCAGGGAGCTGAACCAAATCTGGTTCATTGTCACCATTTTAATTTCTATCTGAGCCATAACTGCACCTGAGCCTGTGAAAATTGGCTCATTTGTGAATAGAGAAGGGTCCAGTTGGAATATCTGATTATATGGAAATGTCTGCAATCACAAGCCCCCAGTGGAAATCCCCCAAGGTACCAGCCATGATCATTGTAGCTCTGTTGGCCACATTTTAAAACAAAAGGTGGTTTTTATGCTAAGCAGAGCTGCCCTGTGCTGCTGCTTCTTCCATGGAGCATCAACAAAATGCACTTTTCAGTTGCCCAGCTCCAAATCCAGGAGTCACCCTTGGGCGTTTCCTTTTGCCTGAGGCTGCTGTGCTGGGGATGGAAGGCAGAGCCCAGCCTGGTGCTGGCACTGCAGGGCTGTGCCCAGGAGTGCCCTCAGAGCCAAAGGCCCAGCCAGATGTGCCCAGGAGTGCCCTCAGAGCCAAAGGCCCAGCCAGATGTGCCCAGGAGTGCCCTCAGAGCCAAAGGCTCAGCCAGATGTGCCCAGGAGTGCTCTTAGAGCCAAAGGCTCAGCCAGAAGTGCCCTGCTGTGCTCCCCAACCTGCCCAAGAAGAGAACAGATTTAATTAAAGCTATCATGGAAGTAGCACTGTGTAATGGCTTACCCTGAGTGAGAGCCAAAGCCCCATTTGGGGGAGATTAATGTAACTTCATCCCTTTGAAAGACTGTATTTTTCCATGCTAAAAGTAGTATCTGAAATTTTGCATCTCAAGCCTGGTTGTTCCAGGCACAGAATGAAAACCAACTCTGTATTTACTGAGATAATTTCTGTTGTCTGCATCACTTTATGGATAGATGTAAGAAAGCCTGATGGAATGAATTATAGTAATAAAAAATAGCAAAAATAACATGCATTTCAGGTTTTTACATTGTATAAAGGAATCCTTGATAGTTCAGCTTGACAAAACCCACTTTTTTCTTTTCTTTTGTTATTTAAGCTTTTCTTTTTCATTGCCTGTGAAACAGAGATGAGGGCAAAGGAAGATATTAACAACTGATTTCCACAACTCAGAATAGGAATGATTGTGAGGCAGTAGGATGCCCTGTGCACTGCAGAAAGTGGGCAGCAATCAACAACAATGAAATTTTGAAGGTCCATAATTTTACAGAATATGCTGTGTGCAGATTTGCAATAGGAGGAAAAGTTCTGAAGTACCCATTATCTCTCACTAATTGCCAGATTATTTCTCCTGAGGCACACGGGTAGCAGGAGAAATCCCTGGTGTTGCAATGAACAAACAGAGGAAGTTGCTACCTCAGAGAAGGAGACAGTAACAGACCTTGGAAAGGGCACCTCTGCTATGGTTTTTTTCACATATTCCTTCTCTATTCTCTTTAGAGATGGCCATGCTGGCCATACCTGACATAGAACAGTTCTACCTTTCAAAGAAACATAGAAAAACAAATGGGCATTAAAGGGTTTAAATTCTATTATAGAAGAGTCAATATTACACAACTGAAAGCATTTTCATCTGCTGTTATTTGTGATGAATCAAGAAGCAGCAATGTTTATGAATTGTTGATTAAGTTGGTGTTTAGGGGATTTCAGGTGATTTCTGCTAACAACAGTTTTCTCCAAGTTTCACATGCTCTTGATGAAGTGGGCCATTGTTTGAAAAAAGCATAGATTTATGTCTGCTTTAAACAGAATAAAAGGTACCTGAAGATTTGGAATGAGTGTAATTAGCCAGCTAACCCCAACGTGGAATTACTTTTTTGATATGTAGTTATGAGTCTTGAGTTGTGTTTTATGGAAGTAGTAGAGAAAAGGGAACAAAGCCAACATAAGACAAAAATCTGAAAGCAAACATGTACTGTAGTAGGGTGAGTGTTTAGAAGAGAGCTGTTGGACAATGGTGTTAACTATAAACAAGTCTAAGGATTTTCTCTTTAAATTATTCATCACCTTGGACTCAAAATGCAATCTATTTCCCACTGATGTCTTACTTACTAGCAGAATGCTCTTTTGAAAAGAAGAAATGCTTAAAAAAAATTTCAAAAATTTCTTTATTGAAACACCCTAAATACTGCTGAGAGATTGTTTTTTAATTAGAAATGTATGAAAATTAAGTGAAAAATCCCAAGCCAAATTTTAGATTTAAATTCTCCAAGTAAACTGTTCCTTGTTTGACTGGAAAGAATGTGTTTTCCCAAACCAGCTGGCTCTGTCCCTCAGACATGCTGGTGTTCAACTTGGAGCAGATGTAATGATTTTCCAGCACCCAAAGTCCATGGTAGTTTTTTAGGTGGTCATTTACAAGACCTATTCGAAATGGCTCCAGGTGCATTTCATTCTTTCTGGCTTTTGAAGAGGCCAACGTTTGTGTGGCAATTTTTAATATTTGTTTTAATACAAGCAACTCCTTTAAATACTGTTGATATTATTTCTGGAATACTGGGGATTTCAGACACAATCCAATATGGGGCCATTCTCTACAAACTTTGCTGTCTAAGAGAAAACCTGGAGACAATGGAAACAATGAAGGGCTGGAAAACGTTCACTGCATCACTTTTTGTTCCCAAACTGAAAGAGAAATTAATTAATGATAAAGCTTGACAGTGTTTGTGAAGCCTGAGCTATTCTGTTGGAGACTGATATTTTTCGTTGTCTGGCACCACATCTCCAGGAATACCCTGTGAAACAGGAGCAGCCACGGTGTCAGCCCAGTTCCATGGAGAGCTGTCGGGATGGCGGGAGGTCGCAATGGGTTGGAATCAAAGCGACATCCCAAGCTGGTTTCCTCTTTCCTTTGAAGCACAACACATCCTGAGCTGTCAAAATCACACAATCCATTCCCAGGAAGCAGAGATGACAGGACTAAAATGGTTCTGCTTGGAGAATTAAAACACCATAATTACCTGTATGTGTTACTGACTACACTCTCACTGGGTCCATCTGTTAATAGGAAAAATTAAACATTTTTCAGGTTTTATGGAATTGTTTTCATTTGAAACATTCATTGCATCTCTTCTAATTATGAATTGAAAAGTGCTGGATATAAAAATGGGATAAAAGGCCTCCTGTAAATGTAATGATATTAATTTTAATTTATCCAATTTAACACAAGAATTTCCCAGGGATTAGATAGCATTCTTTTAAATGATTTGCATAATAAAAGTTGCTTTTACTAAACAAAGTATGATTACTGTTATGCCTTGTTATTATTTTAAACAAATACTACATTTTCTGGTTTAGGAACAATTACAACAACAAGGGTTGCAGTCACAGAATCAAGTGCCAAATGTGAGTGCTTTTGCATATTTGAAATAATTAGAGCTGAAGAGAGTTTTCTTCTTAGAGAGATTGTAATTTTACAAGAAATATTGTCTTTGTATAAGTGAGATATATTTATAAACTCAAAATGTTAATTTTTTCCCCCATCTTTTACACAATTCATCATTACAGGCTTTTGAAATTAAGAATTATTTTTATCAGGGAAAATTGAAATGTTTTGTTTGAGACCAAGAGGGACATTTTGATGTTTTTGCCTGAAATTTTTCTAGAAAGACAGACTCAGTTTGAAGCATTTCACTCTCACTAGACATTGTGTTTCCAATTGTTTAGTGAACAATTCATATTGAAAGAAATTGGATGAGACAGGCTATAAAAACCTTGTATGGACAGACATGCTGGTAGCTGTGTCTGAATAATAAAATATCATTTATGTTCCTCTGCTTCTGCTGGTTGCAAATACATTGTGCTGTAGGCACCATGTTCAGCTTAATTAAATTGAGAGATGCAAAGTGATTTTTGCTTGGTTTTTTAAAAAAATATTTATATATTTATTATTTATTATTTTTAAAGAAAGTAAAATGCAAGTTATACCTCAGTAACCAACATACCAACACACAGAAATGCCAGCACTAACTGTGCCATTCCCTGGTGCAGCCACTGGGATTTCCCAGTCAGGCACCTCTGACTCTAATGCAGTCCCTGCATTTTGCTGGCCAAGGTCTGAGTTATGGCCCAGTGAGGGTAACAGTTATGATTTCTAAGTGCTAAATTGTGATTAATTTCCATAGCTAGAACACTGTATGTTTTACCTATAAATTCAGAGTCTGCTCAAGAGATTTCAGAGCAAAGAAGAGATTTTCTTAACCTTGTGACAGACGTGCATTTGCTTCTAATTATTATTTGCAGTGCAAAGTGGCATTGGAGGAGGTTTCTCACCCTTCCCTTGCCCCGGGTCCCAGCCTGTGGCACTGCCCAGAGTCAGGGTTCCAGGCTGGCTGCTCCCCTGCTTTGGGTTCTGGAGATTTTTAGATACACAGCTCAGTTGTTGTCTTCCACTGAAGCTGGTAAGAGCTTTAGTTCAGAGATGATATTAGCCCCCATTGGATAGAACTCTCCCCAGGCAAATTCACCGGATAAAAACGAGGGTCAGATTCAGCAGACATTTTAATTGTTGGCTTTCCATTGACTCCAGTTTTCTGTGGCTTTCCTTGTCCCTTTTTGTTTATGTGGGGTGGTGTCAATACACCTACCAGCCAGCAGGCTGAGCTGTAGAAACATTTTAGTGGTTAAAAGTCAAAAGAAGGTAGGACTTCCTGTGCAATTGCCATTGTGCTCATCGTTGTGAGTACTGAGTCTTGGGGTTTGTGTGTTGAGACAACTCTTGAAGGGAGACATTTATAACTTAAAACCTCTTCAGTTTTGATACCTGTCAAGCAACATTTCTTCTCTCTCTCAGTAAATATTTTCTTTCAAGGATTTTTCCATATTCTTTGATATTGTTATTTATAATTCTATCTACCAAGGCACTGTGATTTTTAATATCTATTAACGGGTAGTCACTGCAAGAATACCTTGTGTAAGATCTCAAAAAAAATACCAGTTACTAAATATCTATCACAAGTGTAGATACAACCCTTAATTAAAACATAAAGGAAAGCAATAATTTGCTAATATTAGGAAAATATTCATAATAGGCTGACATGCTCCAGTTTTGGAGTCAACAAGCAATGAAAAGAATCTTGCTTAACTCAAGGTTGCAGAAAAGAGCATGTTAAAAAGGGCTTGTTTCTGAAGTGTAAGGCCAAACTGTTTATGTTGTTTAAATGCATGAACTATGACAGGTTGAGTTGTCTAATGTGTTTTGCAGTTCCTGGTGAGCCTCTCTTCGTACTTTGTGCCAGTTCTTCCTTTTCTGACACTCAGGCCCTTGCAGCAATGTTGGGAATTTTAATGTGCCATGGCTCACAAAAGTTTCAGAGGACAGTAAAATTCTTAGAATATAGTTGGATTGGGAGACTTTCTGTTCCGTGTTTATATCTCTTGATTCATGACTGAATCTGTCAACACCTTAAAATAACACAAGTGAATAAATTAGTGCTGAAGTGACTTACCAATGGATTTGATTGGGGGTGGTTAAGTCTGGAGGAAGAGGGTGGATCATCTTGAAAAGGTAAAAGACAAAAGGAAAAAAAATCCATAAAGTGATTTATTTTTGAAATTAAGCCTGTTGATGGAGGCATAATTGTTAGCTGGTCATAGAACTATTGCTGGGTACTTCTAACTGGGGTGGTGCCACTGGGATTGGTATTTGCCAGTGCTGGATGTACCAATCCTGTGTAAATGGAGGGCAGCACATCCCCACAGCAGCCCCAAAGAGCAGCTGCCTGTGCTCCCCGTGGCACTGGTGGGGGAGCAGCAGGGACACACCTGGAGCGCAGTGTCCAGGTCTGGGCCCCATTTTGGGTGGATGCTGAAGGGCAGCAGGGCTGGTGAGGGGTCTGGAACACAAGTCCTGTGAGGAGCAGCTGGGGGAGCTGGGGCTGTTTATCCTGGAGAAGAGGAGGCTCAGGGGAAACCTCATCACCCCCTACAACTTCCGGACAGGAGGGTGCAGCTGGGGAGGGTCGGGCTCTTATCCCAGGGAACAGGGACAGGACAGGAGGACACAGCCTTAAGCTGCACCAGGGGAGGTTTAGGCTGGACATGAGGAAATATTCTTCACAAAAAGGGTGACTGGGGATTAGAATGGGCTGCCCATGGAGGTGGTGGAGTCATAATTCCTGGAGGTGTTTAAGGAAAGGCTGGATGTGGCACTCAGTGCCATGGTGTGGTGACAGGGTGGTGTTGGGTCACAGCCTGGACTCGATGGTCTCAAAGGTCTTTTCCAGCCTGGCTGATTCTGTGACTCTGTGATTTCAGTGAAGGGTGTAGGGCATTGAAGGAAATGGATTATGTACTTCTACTTCTGATCAAAACTGTTTTATAAATAACTCTACCTACTTCTCTGTCCCAGAGTGAATAAGCAGCATCCTGTCATCATTAGACCATCATAATTTGGAATTTAGGGGGAAGTATAAATTTGAAGGTTAGTGATGGAAATACTAATGATGGATTATCTAAAAACTGACAGTACTTTGCAAGTCTTCTTAGAGATCTGAAATGATGTAATTTCAGCAGGATGGACTAGTAGTCAAAACTTAGAAAGTATATGAAAATGTAATTCATCACAGGATTTTTCAGCTCTGTGTATTTTGCCAGTAAAATTTTGTGTGTATAAATGGCATGAATATTTTTCAGCATTCAAATCAGTAGGAGATTAAGATCAATTTATTACTTATTATTGAAATAATTATGATTTTGTGTCATGGTACTTCATTTTGCATTGTGAAATGACCTACCTGGACATTTTAAGTTGCATTTTAGTCTCGTTCTGACCTTAAAAAAAAAAGATAGCATTGTTTTTCTTTGCCAACCCTGATCTGTCTGAGCCTTCCTCTTAAAATAAATTCCTGACAAGCAACCCATTTCTTACACTTTGAAAGGAAGGTGGTTATGGCTTCCTAAGCACAGCCTCTGCAATTTGAAAATAAAAAGATATTGTTCCATCAAACATCAAAAGAAATCTTCCTTTTCAAAACATGGAAGAAATTGTCTTACTGAGATTAAACAAGGGCAGGAAGGGAAACATTTGTTTGTTTTATGAAATCTGGTGAATTTTGATAATGAGTCCTGTAAAATATATGACATTGAAGCTTTTCTAATTCCAGACAGATAAGAAATAATAGTTACATATTTCAACTTCAAAGACAAAAGTAACCTTTTATCACCTAATTTAACAATCTTCTTGGTAAAATGTCTTAGAAGAATACGAGGTGTTATTTAAATACTAAAAAATCACCATCTTTGAATAGCAGGGCTTTTTTAATTGCCATAATCAAAGTCCAAACACATTTCCCTGCTTGCTTTAAATAGACCCACACATCCCTTTTCTTGCTTCAAATAGTTTCTTTTAATGACAGGTTTTTCCTTAATGAGGAGAAGAATAAAGTGAACAACTCTGAGCTTGTCAGTGCAACTTCAGTATGGCAAAAGTTCTGATTTTTGACAGCACCCACTAGGAAAACAGGAAAACTGTCAGTGTTTTAATTATTGTGTAATTTTGAGTTGCTAGTATGCATTTTAAAATATAAACATATTTATATCAACATTTGAATGTCAGTTTTAAATAGCAAAAAAAGCCAAAGAAATCTTATATTGTAGGTCACATAATGTAATAATTCACACTTCTCTGTGATAAGTAATCCGAAATAGCTTTTGAAATTGGGCATTCTTGTTGAGTTTACTAATCTTTTCTGTGATAAATAGCTTAGAGTAATTACATCTTTCATGGAGTTTTTGGAGATAAGTCTTGTTCTAGCAGTAAAATCTCCTTTGAGAAGGGGAGACCTCTAACAAATTGGTTAATAAACAACAGCAGTTCATGTTACCTAAATTCACATGGTGATGTTAGCTGATGTGCAGTCATACTTAACAGCAAAGGAGAAGATAATCCCATATTAATGCTGATCAGATTTTCTACAATTGACTAAACATCTAAACAATGTGCTGGGTGTGCCTTTTGTAGAGAGCACTTAAGGTTTTAATAATAAGGTTGATTTGGGTATTAATAACACCTAAGCAGGTGTTATTAATTCAGGTGAAATACAAAATTTTACAAGAGGGACAGAAATCTGTTTTTAATACTGGATCTTAACACAATGTAAGCGACTTCTATTTATTTTCTAAGGAATCATTGTTGTTTCTAAGACTTGCTGGATTCCATATGACTTAGAAGGAGTGGGTTTTTATTTTGCTAAGAAAATTCTAGCTGCTCTTCTGGTGTGCCAGCAGCAGTTCAATGGCCCTGCTGCAGTGTCTCCCACAGCTCTGGGGGAGCTGCACAATTGCCAGGGCTGGACAGGGAATAGGGCAGTGCTGGGAGGCCCAGTGGACTTTTCCTACTCAATCCCATAAATTCTGTTGCTTTATCTTTGTCCTGAAGTCCCTCCTGCCTAAAGGCACAGAGCAGCTGGTGGGGAGCAGAGAGGCTGCACAGTGGAGCTGGGAATGCTGGAACTGAGGGACACAGCCTTGCCTGCTCTGGACAGGGGCCCTGTGTTTTCACACTGGAAAGAATATTTGCACTCCTACAAGCTTTTTACTAGTCTGTCAAATGGTGTTTATTTTTACAACCACGGGCTGCTCCAAGAATAATTACAGTTTTTTAGTAATTATTGTGATTGCAGACAAAGGCTGATAATTGGTATCAGTTTAACTGGAGAGGAAATGGCCATGAGTTTTTGAATGGCATGAGTTCTCTTGTTTTCTTTGCCATCTGTAAAGCTATGAATAGAAAAAACATATGGATAGGATCATTGTTGTTTTTTGAAATGTAAATGAGACACAGGGCTGAGGAGCATCTCCCTCCAGTGCACCCCCGCAGTGGATCTGCCTGAAAAGTCACTGTACAGAAGCACTTTCAGAAGAATTTCTTCTCTTTTGCTCCCTTTTCTCTCAGAAGCAGCTTGTGCAAAACCAAAGTGGAATATGAGACTGGATTCATTATTAAACTAAGGGATTATAATTTCCACATCCTTCTAATCCCCATCCCCACTTCCCACTGTCTGATAATAATCTTGTGTCATAATGAAATTCATGAGGCTGCAACAACAAAGGAGCTCATGGAAGAGAACAAGAGTTTGTCAGATGGTATAGATTTGCATACTAATGAAGATTATGATGTTATTAATATTACAGAAACATAGTAATATCCAAATATCACTGAAATGGGCAGTGGCAGATCATTATTAGACTCCAAAAACAAATAAAAGAATGTATTTTACAATACAGCTGCACCTTGCAGCTGCTGAAGAACTAAACCCAGTTCCTGAAACTGAATTATTTTGATTTCTGTGCCAAATCAAGAAAGTTAAAAAATGTAGACTTGCAGTATATTTTGTTGTCTGTACTTTATTGGAAAAAAAGTACCCAAAAGTTCAATTTTTTTTCAAGCCATGTAGGCTGATCACAAAAAGTACAATGGGTTGGAGTTCATAGGACTGAAGTTCAGAAGTACCTCATGGCTTTGGCTTCCGAGTGTGAAGTTAAGACAGGAGGTTCATCCATGGTTGGGATTTTATTCCTGTCTTTATTAAAGGATTCCTGACCCAGCTTTGGACAAGCTCCTGTCTCCTTTATTTGCTAGTTCAGTAGTGTAGGTTCACAGACTGCACTGAAAGCAGGACAAAACCAAAGCTTCAACAGCTCACATAGAAAACTATCCACCTTCTTTGTCTTCTGAACAGTTAAAGGTCTTGATTTTCTCTGAGAAAACTTTGTCAAGTCTCCTGTCAAATGACAATTTCTGCAGCAGTTTTCTGGGCTGGATTCCCTCTTTCTATTTATCATGATGATTCTGCCTGCGCAGAGGCCCAGGGGGCTCTCAGGGCAGGGTGAGGGTCGTTTGGTATCTGCTTGGCACAGACAGACAGAGTGCTGAGGTGCAGGACACCCCTGCTGCCAGCAGATTTGCCCTTCAATTACAGCTTGGAACAGCCAGGCCACCCTGGTTACCTGCAGCCCTGTGGATTCCCAGCATTTTATCTGCTGCAGTTCAGGACATGGAGAGTGGGGGCTTGTGAGGAAGAGGAAGAAGGCCAGGTTCTCACAGCACTGGGCTGCTGTGAGGGGCTTATTTTGTAGCTCCAACAACACAGGGAGTTAATTCTGTGGAAGAGAAGCCTCTGTCAGTCAACAGGAGGGTTATAAAGAAGCTGAAGTGTCTCACTGCGTGGGTTTGATTGAAAGCAGTGGCGTGTTTGGGAAGATTTCAATGACTCTTAGGGATCATGATAGACTTGAGTGAAATTTAGTGTTTGTCAATGTTTGTGAGCCTAACAAAGCAATTTGTGCTGTTCTGTTGCACTGGTTAACTTATCAGGGGCATTTTGCCCAAGTTAAAGTAGTCTAAGCCTTAAATCTAAGTCAAGAAAGATGCTTTGACAATGAAGCTTCCCAAGGACAAGCACCTGGCCATGAGTGGGGTTGGAGCAGCTGTGAGCCTGGCTTGTGGGGGCAGATCTCTGCTGAGCACCAGCTCTGAATCTGCTGCTGCTGGAGAGCCCAGGGTGCCCCCAGAGCTGCTCTGGAGGGTTTCGGGGCTGTGAGGGGTTTCCAGAGGAGGGTGGGGTACAGGCAGACGTTTTGTGCTCTACTCCTGGTCAGCCTCTTGCAGAGCTGGGATCTGGAGCCAGGCAAGGGAGGTGGCAGATGCTGAGCACCACAGGGGACTCTGCTGTCCCACTGCCCATGGCAGGAAACAGGGCTGGTCCATTATGCACATGCTTCTGTAAAGAGAGCCATGGATTCATGTTAAAATATTTTTAGGTGTCTCTATTTATAAAATTTTACCCTAGGCAGATTTTATTTTTCACAATGATTTTGAAGTAATGGAAGAGTTTTAAGTTTTTCACAGTAGAAACACCTTAATTCTTTCTAGGGATTATGAAATAAGGATTTTCATAACACTCTCCTATGTTTAGTAGTCTTCTAAGAGCTTGAAAGGTTCTAAGTATTCCTTCCCTACTTCACTATAACAAAAGGTTTCCTCTTTGATGTAAATGTGGATTAATAAAACTGCATTAGATAAAATACAGGAAGGTGAAGTTCCGTCAGCCTAAATTGTACTTATTTATGATGTTTTCTTTCAGAGGCATCAGCGACCGAGCAACACTTCCTTGCAGTGCTGCTTTATCTGATCAAAACCATTTTAATTTTAAGAGAACTGATACAGCACAGTAGCCTGGGAAGTAAAATCTTGGTAGGTGTCTCCCCTGGGGTGCAGGATGTTCTGCTGCTGTTCCTTGGTGTCTGCCCCAGCCCAGGCTGCGGATGGACCTGCAGGATGAGCTGTGCAGGTGGGCCCTGGGTGTGTGCTGTGTCCATCCTGGTGAACATCTGCACTCGGGTGGATCTCCAGGCAGAGCCTCTGACAGCCCAGCTCTGCTCTTTGCTGCAAGGGACACTTGTCTCTGCTTAAACCCTTTTTCCTGAGCTGTTCACTTCCCTCAGGCTCCTTCTGCTTTTCTCCCTACCAGTTTTTCATAAGGGTCTTTCAGTGATGAGGGGAATCCCTTGTGAGGACAAGGGACCCCTGTGAGGGTGTCACAACAGTGTCCACTTCTTTGGACCCCAGCCCAGCTGTCAGCTCCTTTCCTAACCCAGAGTTTGCTGTGGAAGCCACTCTGGGCTGCTCTGAGGTGCTGGGAGCGAGGAAGGAGCTGCTCCCACGCTGTGCTGCCCTGAGGGACCCTGCAGATAACCTGGGTTAATGCCTGGGGTGGGCACAGGGCTGAGACTGCAGCAATAAACTCTGGTGGGGAAGGGACCACCTGTGTCAAAGTGCCATTGAGACCTCAGGACCAGGTCGTAATTTGTGATTCTCTATTAAACAATGTCAGTAACTTGATATGAAGCAAATTTAGAGAAAGGTTCAGGTTCCTCTTGCAACCATTGAACCCTGCTTCTTCAAATTTGTTCATAGAACAGCACTTTGGATTGCCAAATATTCTGACTATAAGGTAGAAGCCACTGTACTTCTGTTTCAGGCTTTTATTGCTTACAAAAATAATGGTAAATAGAAGTTTAATCCAGTTTTGACTAAGCCTCCCTTTGCCTTCCCCAGCACAGACAATGATCCAGTGCCTCTTTGCCAGGACATGCATTAGTGGCCTTTAGTCAAAGCTCAGCAGTGGCTTGGTATTTAACAGTAGAGTAATTGCATGTCAGCATCATTTAATGGAAGTTTTGATAAAGCTGGAAGAAGAAGAGTGCTCTAACAGCTTTTACTGTGTTCAATAAGACTTGTTTTTCACCAAGGAAATAGTGGCTGTTTTGCAAAAGTTCCACTTTTGCGTGTGTGTGTTTTTCTCCAGTGCAGCACCCACTGAATTTGGAATGGGAGCAGGGATGTTTAGTAAAGCCAAGGTTCTCCTTCCTCCCCCAGCCCTCAGCAGCCAGCAGCACCCTGAGCTATTTCTGTGCTCCTGGGTCTGGTGCTGGGCTGAAATGTTGGGTCACTGAGTGCCTGCACAGTTCACTGGAGCCTTCAGGTACTGAGGTCACTTTTGGTTGTGGTGTAAGGAGCCTGTGAATATCACTGGGATTTCGATGGTGCTGGGGAGGAAGCAGCTTTTTCTTCCTCTGAAATCCTGTTAGTTAGGAGCATATTGCTCTATGCAGTAGAAATGAATCCATTATCTGTGGGAGAATGAGTTTCTAAAAATCTAACTATTGGGGTCAGAAGCACTTCACTTTCTCCTTCCAAACAGAAATGCCAATAGAAGGCAATTTTCAGTTCCCTTTTCCCAGGGCAAGGCTGTGGGTGAGTTCATGGCAGGGAGTGCAGAACAGCCTGTGTTCACTGTGCTTGCAGCCCACGCTGGTTTTCTTCCAAGGGCATTGGCCAGAGCAGGGCTATTGCTTTGTCCAGTGAAGCATCATCTGCTCAGGATGAAAGCAGCTGCCCCACTAACATTGAAGTCTGATTGTTCTCTGATGTGTGAGCCTGCTATTTCAGATTGGACAGAGACAACGGAAGAGAACTGCCTCCTAGAAACATCTGCTCATTCTTAATCTCTGTGGTAATTTCTCATAAAGGTGTGATACACCATGACAACCTGATTTAACTTTAAAGCCTGCTCTGCTTTGAGCAGGAGGTTGCACTGGAGACCTCCAGAAGTGCCCTGCAACCTGATTTTTATTGTGATTCTATGACACCCTCGAGTTTAGCAGGTCATCACATTTCTATTGTGTTCATATTTTGTACTGCTTAATGCTGCCTTTCACAGCTCCACAGTAAAACACTTTACCTGCTTTTAGAGACATGAAGGAATCTGTAGCACTTTCAATGGTTCCCCATAGAATTAAAAGGGATTTTATGAATTACACTCAACAGTACTTTTGAGCAGAACTATAAGACTCAGCTAGGCTTAAGGAACAGGTGAATACAGGAGAATGTTCTAAAGAAAAAAGTAAGCTGAATCCTAGTATTTAAGAGGGGATTGTTTTGAAAGTGTTTTTTCTTGCTTATTTCAGTGTGCTCAAAATTTAAATTACCTGCCTGCTGTTCATTTTCTACAAGAATTTTACCAAAAACTGGTGCCTAGAACCATGTTTCACAGAGCCAAAATTTTGCTATTTGAGGTTAAATTGATTTCTTTTTCAGTTTAAAGGGAAAGCTCCAGGACACCAAACATCAATACTGTGACATTGCAGATGCTGGGCAGCTGATGTTAAATGCACTGCACGTTTAGATCTTTTCCTGTGTCTTTCCCCTTGCTTGTATGCCTTTTGCAATTTCTGATTTATTTTTCCCATCACAGCCTCATTCCCCTTTTAGTTCTTTTTATTGTATAAAGCTCTCTTAAGAAAAAAATATTCAAAGAGTTTTCTGTACTCTATTCTGCGCTATTATTGTGTTTCTGTTTTAAGTTTCTCTTGCTTCCTAAGACAATTACCTCACTATTTCAGATCTTCTTGTGTATTAACAGCTAATCAGCTTTTTACCCTCTGGTCTTCATGCCCTCCTTCACACGGTTCCTGACCCCTTTTTCAGAGCACCTCCCTTGATTTGTTCACAATTTAATTTTTGCATTATTCTGTCCTCTTTCATCTCTCTGTACTATGCATATTTCAGGCTAGATTCTCTTCTCTCTAATTAACTTTGTTCTATTTCCTCTGCCATTTGAAGAAGCTCCAGTGATGGAACAGTTCACATAGCAGAGTTCCCTTTCCTGGTGCTGTGGCAGCATCCAGGCCGGGGCACCCCCAGGGATCAGCAGCACAGCTTGAGTGGCAGCAGAGCCAGAGACCAAGCCTGGGACAGGGACAGGGACAGGGACAGGGACAGGGACAGGGACAGGGACAGGGACAGCAGTGCTGCTTTCAGACAGGCTCTTGGGAATGATAACCAGCCTTGTTATCTCCTGGCATCCCGGGCTCAGGTGAGGAAGGAGCAGCCTGGCCACCCCTCTGGGGACACACACACCACAAGCACCAACAATATCAACAAAGTGACCGTGTAACTTGGAATATATTGATAAGAAACTTCTTTGAAAAGGCCTTTGCTTAAGTTGTGGAAGGCTTAGTGTGTGAGGGATTTGGCTCTAAGAGAGGAAAAAGCAGCAGTGCCAGGTTGAGGTGGGAGTTTGTCCTGGGTTGCAATGCAGGATGTAACCAGCAGTGTGTATTCTCTCACCAGCTGTTAAACCAGTAT
>VWZU01018336.1:610821-627727 GCA_013397095.1 Sterrhoptilus dennistouni | reverse complement strand
TTTTGAAAGAAGCAGTTTATAATATTGCTGTGTTATTAGAGACAGGAGGAGAAGGGTATAACATTAAATGAGAAGGGTGTGATGGGCTACTTTGGGGACAGAGTCACAAGTGTGTCAGTCAGCTGTGGCACACGAAGGGAGATGAGAGAAAGAACTGAGAGCTGGATACAAAAGATCTCTCCCCTCTCTGGTACACAGCAACTGGATGAAAAATCCCCATAACCATGAGCTTGGTGAAATTTACAGTAGGCAGTGCTGCCTGTTTGGGTAACGAGGTGTCACTAGAATGAAGATCACAAAAGGTAACTGCAAAAGAGAGAAGCCTGCCAGGCATTGTTAAACCTCTGCTTTTGACTGCAGTCTAAAGATCCTCCTGAATCCTTTATGCGATGAAAAATTTAGACAATGTGATCAGCCTTAACTATGCCATTAATGCAAAGCTGCAGTGAAGTGCTCTGTGCAGTCTGGGCTGTGCCCTCTCTGTTCATGTGGAGTTTGGAATTGATCTGTGTGTGCAGCAGTGGGAAAAGGGAGCCCTTGGGCCAGCCAGGGCCCTGCACACACACAGGTAAGGGACTCCTGCCAGGGATGCACTCACACCTTCAGACACAAAGGAGCAGGACTGCACAGACACAGATTCCAGTTGTTGCTACCTGTTAGGCTAAAATTCAAATTCATTAAAATGTGGAAGTTTGGGATAGTTCACAGTTTGAACTTTATGGATAATTTAAGCATCAATACTATTACTATGTTACACATAACCAAATTGTAATTGTCCATAGAGTTTTAATCAAATTGGCTGGATATTAATTCTATTAAAGTTAATGAGTGTTTTTCTACTGATTCAATTTGAATCAGCATTGGATGCAAATATTGCTTTAATTTTATGGTAACTTATTTACAAAACCAGAATGCTCTTATACCTTCTCCCTTTGAATAAATGCCTGAGCCTTTCTAGGTCAGCAAGAACCTCACCCACACATTTCATCATCATTTCATGCTGGATATTTCACTACACTGGGGGTACCTCAAAGCATTTCCTCGGTGGCAGTTTTCAAATGAAATCCACATTTTGTGTTTCTGCTCGTGCCTGTTCAGCTGGTGCTAACAATGCAGGGAGCCCTGGGAAGATGCAAACACACTCTGGAATTACACATCACTGTTTGAGAAATCTCCCTGTCTTAAAGGGAAGGATTTTCCTCAAGCTTCACAGTTGGAAAGCTGAGACATAAAGATACAGGTTTTACCTGAAACCACCAATTTACAGCTACGCTGAGCCAGGTGGAGACTCTGACAGTCCTGGATCCTGCTTCTGCAACAGCCCTCCAAGGCAACTCTATTCTAATCCTGTTTTACCACTTTAATGCCCTTATTCCATTTGTTATCCAATACTGCTCAGGTGTTTGAGAAACCTGGGTCTTAAATCCTCCATATACTATGAAGTATGCCAGTTCTTATTGGATTGAATTATTTCAATAAAACAAATCTCAGGATTTGGCTAAAGGCTGTGATTTTTATTTTGAATGGTTTCTGCAAGTGGGCATTATGACTTTGTGCAGCTGCATGATATTATCAATTAAAGTGTTGGGAAAAGGCAGACACAATGATGGGAAAGTTTTGCAGAGCTTGGGCTGCAGAAATCTTCCCTTTACAAAAGAGGTGAATGTTCCAAGGGAAATAGATCAAAGAGTTTGACCCTTATTTCCTACTGCACTTTCTGCCTGGAAAGATTCAGGCAAAATATTGAAGTTCATTTTCATTTTATCAGCCGAATTTTGGCACCTAGAAACTAAACTAATTTGACAATCTCCTTCCCCATCTTTTCTGGAGGTTTTGATGGAGTGATGTCTCCTTTATCTGAAGTGCTGCCCTTCCACTGATCTGTTTTTCTGCATGATGAGTGTAACTTCATTTGCCTCATGTTATTTTTCAGCCCATCTTTGATATATTTTTCTCTGGGTTTGCCATGCATTCATTTCTACCCTGCCCCCTCGTTCTTCACAAGAAATGTCTAATTTCCAAGAGAGTGCTATAAAATTTCCAAGAGATTTCTATAAAACTCATGATCTTTTATACAGGTTTCTGAAATTGATGTGATCCCCTAGTTTGTACTTTCAAGTAGATACTTATCTTTTGCCAAATAAGAGGATTTTTACAGGGTTTTAGATGACCTTTTGAAAGGTTTACTTAATGTATTGAACTTTCCATGGAGTGTAAACAATCTCTCCTTAATGTTATGGCTTATTTGTCTTACAGCAGTTTTATCAATAACCTGATCCTTTCTTCTTGTAATCTATTTTTATTTCTCTTTTTTGGGGGAACAAAGTAATGAAAATAGAGTTATTTTAATTTTCCTCAGGCAGGCTTTTAAATTGTCTGATGACTGCTATATCTGAGTGCCTGTTTGAAACAAAGAATTGGTGACAAGTCAGGCAGGGAGTGTAGTGGCAAACCCCAAATTGCAGACACATTCGTTTTTAATTTAAAGAATCACTTTGCTTCAGTGGCCACATTGATTTGCTACCTTAGTGTACAACAATTTATGAGCAAACTTAATTATCTAGTTGCAGAATGTCTTTGTTATCTATAAAATGCAGTGCTTCATAACAGATCTGTAAGGAAGAAACACAAAAATCTCTGGCATTAATGGTCTTCAAAGTGTGGCTGGAAAATACTAATTATCCACTTCAATCTATTAATTATTGTTTAGATATTTATTCTCAATAATGTCTTGCCTATTTTAAGCTATTGATGAACATTGTGTTTACATTTACATTTCAATGATAAAGAATGTTCTTGTTGTTGAAGTTCCTTTACCAGTGATTACACAGGGTCCTTCTTTTGCAGTCTCAGTGTGCTGATCGACTCCCTAAATTAACTGATTTAAATGGTTTTCTGGTTGCACTTACCCTCAGGTATCCCTATGATAATTCAAAACAAACTTGCATTTATCCACCTGTTCCTATTATACACAACCCAAAAGAAAGCCTAAATATGTTCTAAATATCTCGGTTATGATGCTCTGCTTTCAAAGATGTATAAAATTAAACATTCGTCCAAAGTGCTGAAATGTTTTCTTCAATTAAAGGAAGAAAAAAGGAAAGCAAAAGGATATCTCTAAAGAACGGATACATTCTCAGAGAAATTAGATACCATCTGCATTCCTTGGCAGGTTTGTGTGTTGTGCACTTGAGGAAGAAACATTTATTTAAAGTTCTGCGAGGTAAACAGCCTATTTTAGCCTGAAAAAAAGAGGAGCAGAAAATAAACAACACCAAGCAAAGACTGCCTGAACTGTGGCTTCATGGCAATAAGTGGAAGGTGCAGGAGTTGTGCTGAGAGTTCAGTGGGAGCAGCCAGGTCCCAGGTCATGCTGGGGAATGAAATGCTCCATTCATTCCCTGCTCAGGAGGCTGGGCTGCTGAAACTGCTTTGAAGTTTTCTTGTGATTTTCCATTGAGAGGTTGAGAATCAAAACTGCAGAGAAGGCAAGGAGTAAAAAGAGAAAAGAAGCAAAACCTGGGGAAAAAAACAGATTCAGAGGCTTCAGGTTTTTTTTTTTTTTTTTCTTTTTCTTTTGTCTTTTTTTTTTTTTTTCCCTGAGGTTTTGCTTTACAAGAATGTTGTAAAAAATCCCAATCAAAGAATTGGGGTCAAAGACTTGCTGAAATCAATCAAGCTGCCCCTAAATTAAAATGCAGACTTAGAAGCTAAATTTTGGGCTGCTGATTTTCTGTGTGTGACCTGATCTCTAGACAGATGTCAGGAGATGCTATATTTATATTTAGAAAATGGCTTCAGTGATCTCCTGTTTCCCACAATTCTGATCAGGAAATCTTTTGTTCATTCTGGAGGTGATGCAGTTTCTTGTCTGTGCTAGTTGGATTGCCCAATTAAAAGGTGATTTCTTGCTGTTCAATATGACTGTTGGTATAATTTTTTCATTAAAATCAGTCATTGACAATGGCAATCTGTTGATTTGAGTTTTATAGCACTGGCAGTGTCATGACAGTCTCTGAGACAAACTTCTCACTCATTTCTCTGTCAGAACTCTTATTACCTCTGAATTCTTTCCAAAGCACCAGGGTATAATGTATTGCCTTTACTGCAGTGTACTTAATGCAATAAATCAGGAGCAACATTAATGAAAATGTACTTTAAGGTACATAACTACATGAAAAAAGCAAATAACAGGAGTATTTTTAGGTCTCTAAACTAATGATTGTAATTTCACTTTCTCTATGCTATCTCTTCTTCCTAGCCAGGGTAATGATCTGTCTTATCACTAAAGTGCCTCCACTAAATCTTTTGAAATGTCAAAAGAGAACTAATATTTACATCAGAATAATAACTACAATTACTTACTCACTTCTCAATTCATTTGCAGTCAATTATTCTGTAGTACTAAGAGATATAGAGCCTTACTGTAATACTGGAATGAGTTTAATTAATCCTTTTTCACATAGAGCAGACTGATAAATGAAATTCAGCCTGTAATTTAAGAGCTTGGGGAGTCAGTGTGTTATTAAAGGTGCTTTGAGTGATTGACAGTTTAATTTATTACAAAGAGCAGTAGTCTGTCTTAACTTGGAGTTCATTCCAATTTTGCAATTAATGATTTCAACTGGGGAGAAGATCACCATTCTACGAAGACTTTCCAAATAAGTTTTTTATAGACTTGTTGGCATCACCTATCAATTGCTACACACTTTCTCACCCTTTATTTTGTAAAATGACTGATAAAGAATGCAATGTGTAATACCATAGGTGGTGCCAAAAAGTTTATAGGAGCTGGAGAATATGATATATTTGTCTAGGAGAATTTTCGTCTAGTTGCTATCATATTTTCATCAGGAAGGAGAAAGGGTAATTGGATTTAAATGTCAAGATGTTCCTTGTGAAGGTTTGAACTCACACATCTATTTTCTGAGCTACAGTTTTTAGTTGTGATTATGAAAACTGCACCCACTTGTCACTGAAGATGACAGCAAAGAATTCTCCAGGAGTGAGTTAAATGCTGAACCATAACCTGAATCCTTGACAAAAGCAACAGAACACCACTGCAACAGACAAAAGAGAAATTATTCCACTAGATTTGGCAGATTGTAGGTGAAACAGTGATTTTACTAAGAAGCAACCCAGATAAAGCTAAGAAAGATTAATCCAAAACCAGATTTCTGATTTAGTAAAATACTGATTCAGATGTTCAAGGTGTGAAGACAGAGACATCTAGAGAAGGAAAAGATCGGCAGGGATTTTTCCCATCCCCTGGATTTTTCTGGATGTTTAGAAGCAAATAGAATGAAAAATTCCTAAGACTTCAGTTGTTTCCCCAGATTGTCACTTTTTGGGTATGTTTAAAATAGCAACAAAATAGAGCTTTAATAAATGTCATAGAAATATACAGATAGCTCCTAATCCAACTCCCTTGGCAGCATTTGACCCTTCCTCTGCTGCTCAGAAGGTGTTGGCACCTCTTGACACCTGCTGAACTCAAAAGTGGCTTAAATGGCATAGTTAATCCTAATTGTAATTTACTGAAATTGGGTGAGAAAGAACTGTCATCTTCCTTCACTGCCTGTATTGAGAAAAGAGTGTCTGGGCTGCATCTTCTTTTTTCTAGGAACTCTCTAGAGGAGAGCCCAGGGGATGCTGAAGTAAAGGCCATCCTCTGTGAGTGTTTGTGTCCTGGCTCTGTGTGGTTACAGATGTAAAGGTTCTACCTGCATAAGGACAGCAGTTATGCATCTGTGTGTGTTATTTGTTATTGCAATGTTAGATATAGTAGACTTGGCTTACAAGAAAAACGTTTTGAAGAACTGTTCTCAGTGTATTTGTTAATTTTCCTGATCATAACTCATTTTTTAAAAAGAGGATGCTTGCAAAGCTTTAGGAAGTGCACAGCTCATGGATATTGTTTGACACTGAGGCAATTTCAGTGCGTCTCTGTCAGTCTGTGCACTCTGTTTTGGATCTGCAATATCATTGCTTTCTCTTATCCTGTTACTTTTCACCCCTGTGCTGGGCTGGTACCTCAAATCCCCACATGTGTTAAAGGCTGGTGTACTTAGAGTACTTCAGTAGGAGAGGTCACACCTTGGCTAACAAGGACTGAGTGCTGAGCATCAGGGAAAGAGTTGGGGATCAGGGGTTGCCTGTTGGGTCAGATCATGAGAATTGACAAGGCAGAGGGAGAGAAGCTGCAAACCAGAGCCCTGGAGAGAAGTCACAGGGCTGGTCTGGAAGGCTCCTCTTGGAGAAGGAGAGCACCAGGGAGAGCACAGTGCTGGTGTCTCACTGCTGTGCACCCATCAGGGGGTGACTGACATGTGTCCCCTCCCTGCCCTGCCCTGCTCACTGGGCAGATATACCAAGGCTGCTCTGTCACAAAGCCTAATCTGACAGTTACAAATTTCTAAATAACCTCAGGCTTCTGAGATACTTAATGAAAGCAATTCATAAGAGATAGCGGGGTTGGGAGCAAGACCTATCCAATAACCTCCTATTGTTGATACTATTTATGATAGTGCTGTCTGCTGCTTTTACAGTGCCTCCCAGCCCCAGTGTCCCTGGTAATGAGAGGCATTTGGCATCACTAAAATTCAGTGGGTGGACAGTAATAATCAGATGATAGATTATGTGTGGCAGGGTAAGTATGTGGATATAATTATTGCCAAACACACAAGTGCAAATCCCAGTTCTTACAAATAGCTCTAAATGAGCTTTCTTATCTGTGCATCATAAGCATGGCCTTCTTCAGACAATGGATAATGAGAAAAGTAAATTTTAATATTTTTTGTCCATGAATGAAAAACTGCAATCCCTTTTAATGCACTTTTAGCAGCATATATAGAGCATAGCAACTAAATTAAAAAATATGACTTTGAAAAATTTTACTATCCCTGCATGACATCACTTTGCATTTCCCTGTATGCCACTACCCACAGGGCTGCTACTTAAATGTTTTCCTTTTATATCTATCCTTGAATATCAAGATGAACTGTTGCTTGTCCATTTAACTTTGAATTCCTAGTTGGATGGAAGCTCTGGGTTGTGATGTTCAGGTTTTTTGTTTGGATTTTTTTTGTTTTATTTTGCTTTTAAGTCTGTGAATGCCAAGGAAATTAAACTGTTCCTTTCCTTTCAGTTTGGACTGACTTGGGTACCTCTGGGTACCTGTACATTGCCAGGTTGTTTAGCATCACATTTCATATGCACTTAATCCAGTTCCTGTAGGTATTTTTAAAATTCCACCAGTTGCAGGCAAATGAAGAAATTCCTGTTGTGCTGTGACTCATCAGTGGCCCTGTGCAGTCTGACATTGGGACACCCAGGAGGTGTGACAGATTAATATTCTTTCTGTGTTATTCAGTTAAGAAGGAATATTAGGAGTTAAGCTTTTGAAGAACAACCAGGCAGTTTAAATTGACTTAGAATGATTAAATGCTCATCCATTCATCATTAGCAGGGAGGAAATCCTGTGGATTCCTTTTGTCCACGGCGTTTCTTCCTCCTAGCAGAGCTAAGCTCCTTATCTTAATGTGGCTGAGCAGGACAGGAGGAGGGACTGGAGCCAGTGCTGGCTGTCACTGAGAGGAGCTCCTGCCTGTCTCAGGAAAACTCAGGGTCAGGAAAGCAGCTGCACATTTAAAAGCAGTCAGGGGTGTATTAGTAAGATGATCAGAGGACCTGAGGTTTGCATGACCTGAACAAAGCACAGGTTCCTGTCTTGCACATTCCCTCCCCTCTCCTGGAGGTGTGAAGAGGGAGAGCTTGGAGAGCCTGGAGCCCTTCCACAGTCTCTGTTCCAGAGTGCCAGAACTGGGGGAGGCTGTGCTCTACCCAGGGGAACAGGCAGAACCCCCTCAGACTGTCACTAGTTTTATTTTTCTTTTTCCCCCTGTACATGAGGATTGCATAAAAAGTCCTGCAAAGCCCAGGGAGCTGGTCCATGAGGTCACCCCTCTGAGAGTGTCTTTATTCCATCACCCTTTATAAAGGAGCACACGGCAGGCCTTGAGGCAAGTTGAAATCTAATGTGTATACAGACCTTCTTGGCTAAAAACGTTAAGGAACAGCAGCTCTTGAGACAAGGAGGTTATACCTGTGCTCTGCCTGACAAATGTCTTACCTAACCTGTGCCTGTAAAGAGTGACAGGGTTTGCATAACCTCTGTTAGCTGCCTGTTCTGTTCTAATTGCCTTTTGATGTATAGAATTTATCCCAATCTAAGCCCTTTTCACTGAAAATTAGGCCAATTTTGTCTCGTCGTCTCCCCAGCAGACACAGAAAATCATTCATCAAGCTCCCTCTTAGTAAGTGTTTTACATTAAGACAATTCATTTTCTGTACTCTCCTGTTCTCTTTTCAACATTAAAAAGAGAAAAGGCAAATCTCTGAATTTCCCTGCATTTCCCCCAAAGCCTTCAGTGTTCTTGGTAACTTCCTTGAAACCCCCTGTTCTGATCTGCTGCTCTGATGGGCTGTGCCTAGAAGCCAAAAAGATAAATTTCTCTTCTCTCCATAAACCTTCAGGGTGCCTGGTCAGTGATTTAAACAAGAATCTCACAAGTATCTCATGTGTTTGGGGAGATCCATGAGCACAGGGTCCCCTTCTGGCCACTGCACTGGTGGGGGGAACAAAGGAAACTCCCCCAATGGACAGTTTTGCTCAGGATCACTTAGAGAATGTTGTTGTTTCCTATCCCAGCTGGTTTTGCTCCTGACATTCAGGAGCCAGTTGGGGGCTCTGTGTCCTGTGTGCTATGGAGATGTTCTACACCCTCAATAAGTGATGAAGTTCACAGTTTAAATGATTAAATTTCCAGCCATGATAACAGGTTCTGGTCTTGCAGTTATTATTACACTGAGTAGTTATGTCAACAAATGCTGAAATAAATATTTTAAGGCATGTTTTATTTTTTCATAATTGTTGTGACACCCATTTTGACTGACAGTCTTTTATTAACACTGGGGCTGAATAAAAGCATTCAATTTTTTGCATTTAGGATATGAATCACCCTTAATGATGATGGCTTGCTGTAGTTCCCAATTGACTGAACTATTCTTTGTGCTCTGACATAATCTGTAAATTATGGAGATATTTACTTGAAGAGAACAACTTTATGTAATGGAGCACTCTGTAATATGTGTAAAATCCCACCAAATAAGGTGGAAATTCACCATGGAAATGAGGTCACTTGAGATTGCTGCTTTCTAGACCAGTGCTGGTGAGAACCAAAGTCCTTTCCAAACTAAAGGCAAAATTTGGCTCCAGGCTTAGACTTGTGCATAGCTGTAGTTATCCTTGAAGTGCAATTATCAGAATTATCCATATGACTGTGTTTTTGAAAGATGCTTCATAAATGACAAAAAAAAAAAAAAAAAAAAAAAAAAAAAAAAAAAAAAGAAAAAAAAAAGAAAAAAAAAAAGACTCAGTTTTGAAGACCTTTGAGCTGAAGCCTTGAAAGTTAGAGGAAGTGTTTTTTCTGGCTTTGTCCCAGTTCCATCAAATAGTTTAAATAAAAATCTCTAGTTTGCAGAGAATGTCCAGCTTTTAATATTTGAAGAAATTAATTTAAATACAAATTTAATTGCTGAAGAAAAATGTTACCAATTATGTAAAGGAGAGGTAAATTAAATAGCACTTATTTTTTATGCAGGAAAGAAACTTACTCTGGTGTTTTGCAATAATTTAATCTGTGAGAGTTGCTTTGAAGTAGCACAGAACTCAGTGGGGATAAAGTTGAACCTGGATCCAGGCAGGGATCTGAGCTGGCCAAGGTGCTGAGGAAGCTCCACACTCTGCTCTCAGCAGGAAAGGTTCCTGTCCCTCCAGGCCTGCTCTGAGTTACACCCACTTTTTGCTTTGCTGAATTTTCTATTTGCTCAAGCTCTGTGAACACCTTAAAACAACCAACAGCAAAGAAAATGTCTCATATTCAGGGAGTGAATAAGAGTTAAATCCCTGTGAGAGGCAAAGCCCTGCTGTTGAACATTAGGATGGATGTTCAGCTGCCAGGGGATTGTTTCACCTTTTTGTTCCTGGAGAATCCAGGAAATTCCCAGTTGGGTTTTGCTGGTCCCACGTCCTTAAAACAAGCCTTGATTTTGGCAGTGCCTGTGGAGGTCCCCGCCAGGCTGTGCAGTTCCCTTGGCTGTGCTTGTCTAGGGGCTCTTTACAGGCTGAGCTCTGAGTGGGGACCAGGAGCAAAGTGAGTAAATCTCTAAATGAAAATAATCCTGCATTTAAATTTCAGTTCCCTGGATTGAATTTTGAGTTTTAGCATTGCTGTCTGAGTAGTCACACTGAATTTGTGACTCCTGCCCATTGTCCTCCCAACCCTCTGATTTATTTCCAATACCATCAGCCCAGTTTCTCTAATTCACTTTATTATCTTGGTAGTGTTCTTGGCCAGTGTCAGCCAAGGCAGTGCTTTTCTGTTACTGGTTTCTTTTTCTGTAAATTGCAGGATGGATAACTTCCCCTTTGCTGATCATTTTTCCAGTTTATGATAGACAATATCCCTGGTAATACCTTAAGCAGAAGAGGAATCTGGTTTGCAGTATGCATCAAACCACAGCTTGTTTATTTATTGAGTTCATTTTAATCTCTGGATCTGTGATCATAAACTGCAATGCAGTTATTTTTTTGTCTCTAAATTGAGGCAATTGTGTGGTTGGATTTATGGGGAGATTTAGTTAGATGGAAATTTTAGTTTGTTTTGTTGGTTGATTCTGAAAGCTGGAGAACTGTGGATAAAGAAATTAATACAATTTTTTCTGCGTGTGAGCATTGTTAGGATGCCTAGTCTCTTGTGGAGAAGCAGAATTCACAAGTCTGTGGGTGAGTTTGCTCACTGCAGAGATGCAAGATAATAAAGGTTGAGACTGAATATGTTTCTGAACATTTTTGGAAATATTATTATGTACATCCAGCTTCCTTTAGCAACAGTAAATTTACCAGAGTGAAACAAAGGAATATTGAGATAATATAACACCAAGATTTTATGATCAAAGTTTGTAAATGCCCATTACATACTGTGTTTTCAGCTAAGTCTGCTGATACCAACTAGATATAAAGTAGAAGATGGATTTGGGTAAGGGAGGATATTTTTCATAAAGTCCTGTCTGATATCAGGAGGATTTGAAATATTTTTACCTTCTCCTCACAGCAAAACTCCCCCTGAGGAAGTGAGCTGGCAGCTCCCTGTGACCAGGTGTTTTCCTCTGTTGCCATTTCCAGCTGAGCTGCTGCCACTGCCTTTGGACAAACTCTGTGTCATGGCAATGGTGAATTGAAATTTATTTACTGCAAGAGTCCTTATTGAGTTTACAGTGCACCAGAGCAGGCTAAAAGCCTGCAACAGGTGCAGTGACTGAGATGAAGGGCAGTAACTTATAAAGCTTTTGTAATCCAATTGTACTTTAGTTGTGTGTTTTTACAATCTTCTTCCCAGGCAATATATTTAACAGCCTCTGGAATTTATGATGCATTCCAATAGTGTATCACAAAGTTTTAGAAAAGAGTTTTGCTAAAGCTATCCTTTTTCTCCAAGTTGCTGTTATTTCCTTCCTGCCTGTGACTCTCTGCCATTTTGATTGCTGCAGTTTTTATGTCTGACAGGGATGACTTGTACCCCTAAGAATTGTGGTTGGGAATGCATTGAGGTTCAAGATTCCTGTCATATATATATGCTAATGTTTTAATCAGATGAATTCTCCCCACCTTGTTTTGCCTAATGAATGTTGACCTTTCTCTCTGCTCCCCATCTAGAAATATATTTAGAGGGGAAGTATAAATCTTGTTAGCAAATTAATTGCATATGTATGTTTGCCATATGATCTCTCTCCATTTCAGTATGAAGAAATGTTTTGTTTAAACAGAAAACCAAATTCTCTAGCATCTTTCTTTCCCCTTTTTTAATGCACAGGTTTAGTTACTGCAGCATGGTTATGATAATGTACAGCTAATGTACTGTTTCATGAAGGTTTGAAGTACAGAATGTAGTAGATCAGTTATTTGAAAGTATACCTAACTAAAAAACCCTCATTTGATGCTGGGAGTCAAAGGTTTGCATTCTGTTCAAGTGTAGATTCTCTGCCCTGCATCTTCCAGCTCTCTGACTGTTCACTAGAAGACTGTTCTTGTGCTAAGGTGTGTCTGTCTCTTTGGTTTTGGCTCTCCCCCACCCAAACCTCCAGCAATCCAATAAAGCCCCTTCAGAAGGGGCAGAAACACTCCCTTGTAATGTCTCTGTGCAGGGACTACAATCTGAAGCTCACTCTCTTCCACCCTGATTGTGTTACAACACTTTCTGGTGACTTTGCCAGCCGAATAAAATGACACACAAAGTATTGACTGTTATCTTCAGGATGAAAATGACACCAGTACCTTACAAAGACCCGATGGACCACCAACAGTAAATATTTAGGTCTTTCTAGAGAGTAGTTTTAAAAATCAGGATAGTGTTTATAATGCAAGCCATGTATTTATTAAAGGCTGGGCTATTCCTAAGATTTTGCTTTAAGGCATTTGTTAGATGTGGCAGAGGCTGAAGGAGAATGGTCAGTGTGTGCTCTACAGGTGCCTGCTGGGCTGAGTGTCCTGGCAGAAAGAACCAGTGACTGGAACAGCTTGAGCATGACTTATTAAGTCAACTGTCAATGCTGTGTCACTGGAGAAGAGGGCAGGCTCGAGATGTAATATTTGCAATAAACATTTTAACTGTACTACCTATGGGCATGAATATTTTATAGTTTGGATGTCTGATGATGAAGGTATCAGTGTTAGGATTAAAAGACTTGACCCTACTCTTGTCCCTGCAGAACCTCTACAGATGCTAAAAGTAGTTCTGACCAGAAGTTCTTCAGTGAAATGCTTTGAAAATTATGCCAAAGAGGGAAACAGGTCAAAGAAAAATCAAGGCTGTGCATTTTGGGTTTTAAGAGTAAGGCAAAGTAGCTGTGAGCAAAAGCTCCTTTAAACAAAGACTGACATAATCCTATAAAATTACCTTTACCTGGAGCAGTGATCAGCTAATCCAGGAAAACCTGTGATTCTGTGGAGTGGCTTAATGAACTTCATGGAAGGAGCAAGGATGAAATTTCAGATAATTAGTTTGTTATATATTTGTCATCTAGTTCTAGAAGGATGTTTTCTATTATTTCCAGTATAAGAGTTGGAATTAAACGACAGTTTGAAAATCAGTGCATGGAGCAGTTTGGAAAGGCTGTAATGTCTTTTGTATTAAGCTGAGTCTGTGATCCTGGAGAGAAGGTGGTAATGAATGGATGAACAGCCTGAGTGGAAATCCTGGGGGTGTGAATAAAGCAAAAAAGTGAGATATCCACAGGAGATACTTTTAGAAGTGGCTAAATCACACCAAAACATACAGAATCCTGGGATAGCTGAGTTGGAAGTGACTCAGCAAGATAATCCAGCCCAGCCCCTGTCCCTGCACAGACACCCCAATAATTTCCCCCTGGGCATCCCTGGTATCCAAAGTCTCCTGGAACTCTGTCAGCCTCGGGGCTGTGCCCATTCCCTGGGGAGCCTGGGCAGTGCCAGCACCCTCTGGGGTAGAACTTTTCCCTGAGATCCAGACTAAACCTCCCCTGGCACAGCTCCAGCCCTTCCCTGAGTTCCTGTCCCTGGTCAGGAGAGGGAAGAGATCAGAGCTTTGTGATGATGTTGAAGACCCCAGTGAGGTCTGACCTCAGTCCCCTCCAGGCTGAACACACCAAGTGCCCTCAGCTGCTCCTCATTGAGGGCTTTCCCTCCAGACCCTTCCCCATCCTCGTGGCCTCCTTTGGATAATCTCTAATAATTTAATGCCTTTTTTATATCGTGGTGTCCAAAACTGGACAGAGTACTCAAGCATTCATTAAATTAGCTACATACTGGTATTTCTGCTTGAAAGGATGGAGTTCAAGCTGTTTGATTCATATGGCATAATAGAGATCTTATATATAAAGCTGAGTATTATATCATGTATTATAAGTATGAATATTTTATATGTAGGATGTCTGATGGTGAGGATATCAATGTTAGGATTAAAGATTTGACCCTGCTCTTGCCCCTGCAGAACCCCTATACATGCTAAAAGTAGTTCTGACCAGAAGTTCTGCAGTGAAATGCTTTGAAAATCATGCCAAAGGGGGAAACAGGCCAAAGAAAAATCAGTAACAAAAAAACTTTTGTTCTTTTACTCATCAAAAAGAATGTGCCAGGTAGAAAAGAAGGAAGAACAAAAAAATATTTTGACTTCACCAGTATTGTCTTATAACTCCCTAAAATTCCTGATTTTTTAATGTTGTCAGGCAAGAGCCACTGGTTCTAGGGACACTATAACTAATAATGGTTTGACTGTGGGTGAGTGCACATCTGTGTGTGTGCAAAGGCATCTCCTGTCCTGAAAGCAAGTATTTCTGATGGAGTGTCTGACTAGGTTGGCACTAACAGACAGGAGCTGTGTAAACATGTTTCTTGCCAAGGCAATTGTGATTAGAGCCCCCAAGTAATGAAAATTTCAAATAAGGGATTAGAGATTCCAGAATAATTTTAAATTAGAAATAAAGTTGGCCAAGTTAGTGGCAGCACTGTCAAGACCAGCCATCTTCAAAATTATGAGCAACAAAATGGTTTTGCAGATTTGACAAAGAAATAAGGAGTAAGATTATGTTTTTAATTCTATCTCCTGTAATTTTATGGTCAGTTAACAAGACTGGCAGCCAGTTAAAAGAAACAGAAGGAGAGATAAGCAGCTATTTGCTGATAGTGTGATAGCTGCACATGTAGTTTCTCCTTTTTGAAGATTCAAACTAATCATTCCAAGGATTGTGGGGAACTAACTAAAGAGAAGGTTGCCACAGATCCTGTTAAAAGGGATATTATCAGCAATTACTAATGATCTTCTTCAGAATCAGTCCTGGCTTAACCCTGCACATTCTGTGGATTAATGAGGTGTGGAAGGAGCAGACGTGTGCCAAAGCTTGTGGGTGGTGTGAGGGCAGTGAGAGGCTGCTAACACTGGAGGCTGCAAAATCACATGTAGAATTAATACCAGAGACTGGCTATTTTTGACCTTTGGGGTCAAAAAGAACTTTCTGCTATGATTGCAAGTCTTTTGGGAGGAGCAGCAGGTGTGGTGGGCTGGACCCAGGGTGGGCTGGGCAGTGATGCTTTACCAGTGACACAGAGGGGCTGGGATGGCTCCCAAGTGGGGCTGGGCAGAAAAAGGAGTTTCAAAATAGAGCTGTGGAAAAGATTGTGTTCCAGATCAGGAGGTTTTTTGAGATTAGAAACCAAGGGCTTTGTTAGAGTTTTTGGATCCTGTGAGCAGGTACACAAAGGGTTTGAAGGGAGAGCAGATTGCAGTGTCTTTGCCACAAGGTAAATTATATTAAACTATATTAATACCATACTGCAGACCCACTGTTGATCATCTGCAGAGGTGGAAGATATGGTTTTCCCTTGGTGACTTTTTCTGCTGCCAAGTTAGTTTTTAAAGCCTCTTGAGCTCCAGACTCCTCTATGTTCTCTCAGCCAGGGCATCCATTAAAGGGTTTCCCAAGCCCAGATACCTTCATCAGGTTGCTGTTACCTGTGCCACACTCCTCTCTGTGGGCTTACATTGCTGAATTACCAATACATTTCCTTCTTGTTGAAGCAGTGCCCTGAGTTACTGCACCCCGAGTCAGTCCTGTTCCTTTTCCCCCTAAAGCTCCCCCTCTGCCAGAAGCATTTGTTTCCTTCAGGCCCACAAGTGCCCTGCCTGAACTGTGATACGCTTGGTGGGTGTGTATGGGAGGGTTTTTTTATTTATCACCAGGGTATCAGAGCTGGAAATTTCTTGTATATTACAGATATTTTTTTCCTGTGTGGTAGAAGGGGTATAATTCTAATTTTCAAAGTTACTACATGAGGCTAGTTTGTGTTAATTTGCCATTGAATTGCCATGCTTTGAGCTAGGAGCTTTAGGAAGCACAGACTTCAGTATTAAATAAAAACCTTTTCAGTCTACTTTGACATCAGCTCCCCATGCTGCACTGTGTTCATTTATTTTTAAGCTACAATTTTGCCTGTATTTGTAATAGAGAACAATGCTGCAATTGCACAAAGGAATGTCGCAAGCAGGAGGGATCAAAGTGGTGCCTATCACACCTTCAGAAAAAGGTAAAAGCTTGACTTGAAAGGTGCCAAAACTAAAAGGATAGAATTGGGCATTGTAGTCTGAAAAGCAGCTGCATCTGTAATTCTTTCCTTTTCCTTTCAGGAGAGCCTTAAGTTGCTGGAAATTCTAGTAAATTAATTTTATTCTGTTATCTTAGGGTACTTACGCTACACTATAAAGACTCTATACAGGAGTTTGTGTTTGCTTTGCATTTAGTTGAAAAAAAAACTATCACAGAGAGAAGGTCATATGGTCAGCAACGACCATAATACAAGATTTTCTGGAGTTAATTTCCCGTTATATGAATATTTTTCTCTTCTCTTTATTATCCGCTCAGAAGCAATTAAAACTCCTAATGAAATGGCAATTAATACAGCATGTTTGGGTTTACATTGGCAAAAATTTCACTGAAGCTGTGGAAAACACTAATGAAACTGCTGTGGTGGCAGCTTGTGCCAGTCTCTGCTGCTTTGCTGGAGTGTCCCTGGCAGTGCTGCTGACAGAGCTGTCTGGGCTCTGCATCTATTCAGTGTGAGGGACCTTGGCTATTTCTGTGCCCTTTGCCAGGGATAACATGGACTCTGAACTCCTGTCTCTGCTGCAAGGAAAGGGCTGTAAAAACACATCACTTTGCTCTCTTGAAACTTGTTTTGGAAAAAGAAATAATTGCTGCAAAGAACAGCCCAGAGTTTTGAGGATGATAGCTTAGGCAACCTTGCTGGTCTTTTTTT
>VWZU01018336.1:586492-610778 GCA_013397095.1 Sterrhoptilus dennistouni | reverse complement strand
TTTTTTTTTTCCCTGTGAATTTCAAGAATCTTTGATGTCATGAAGTTTCATTAACTGGGGTGATGGACCATGCATTTATTTTTCTGGTCACCAAATGAGCAGAAGAAACCCCAGTCTTACAGACAGCAGTCCAGATTGATGCTGCCTGGGCAGGCTTCCCCTGCCGTGGTGCAGTCTGCTAGCAAGTCTAAAAATCTCCAGGCTTGTCCAATGGCAACAAAACTTCTTAAAAATTGAATAATTGACAGGAAAATCTCTGGATTGTTAATGTGAAACGTCTGAGAAAAGAAAAGAGTTATAAGTGAAAACAAATCATTCTCTTCCAGCTTCACATTCACCACACCACCTCCAATATTTAGGTAGGGGTGGACACACATGAATTTCTCCAGGCAGAGGTGAGAGTGTTAAAACCCTTGCAGTATAAACTGCATCTTTGGTACCAGTGGGATGACTTGCAGATCCTGTAGATCCCTGCAGCTGCTGAAAGGCCAGTGAATATACAAGGTGAAGGGCGTGTGAAATAGTCAAAATAAAACAAAACGCATTAGTGCATTTTGCTTGTTTTCCTGACGGCTGATGAATTTGACAGTGTCTGTTGCACATATTTTATTAATGTGTTCAAACAGACAGACTGAAAAATAGATGTGATGAAATGAGATGCATCACAGATGCCTGTCTGAAACCTCAGATCTGTGAAACAAACTAAAGTAATGCAGTCAGTGTCTTCTGAGCTCAGCCTGGCTTCTTCCAGGGTAATGATGCAGAGCCCTCAGCTCAGGGCAGCATCTGCTCTGCTGAGCCCACTTGGATTTCATGGGACTGCCCACAGTGTGGTTGGTGCTGCACCGAGGACCTTCTATGCTGGGGCTGGTAGGATGCAAAAAATGAAAAGTGGAATTAGGAGCTGTTGTTTAGCAAGATTATCTCTGGGAAACTTCTATTTGCACCCTGCTTTGGTGGCTTGTGTCACAAGGAGCCTTTGAAGGCAAGCGCAGAGCGGCCACTGCCCAGGGACAGCTCTCAGCTTTAGGAAAAGCACACAAAAAAATTGGGCCCTTCCTAAAGAAGTATAAGTGGGGGAGCATAATTTTATTTTGGATTTTGGAGCTCCAGCTGCTATCCAAAGTTATGAACTATTTTTCTAGAGAATGTGCGTCCACCAGTGCTGCCAGCTTTGGGTGATGTGTTTTTTACGCTCCACAAGCGCTCTAACAACATGTTATGAACACCACAAGCCACAAGAAAACCTTCAAATGCTATTTGCCCCCTATTAGCCACCAGAGACTCCACACCCTACATTAGTTTTGCTGCCTGGGGAAATACTTGTTATTTAATTTCTGGTTGGTTGGCTGGTTGTTTTTTTCTTTTTAAAGGATAGAATCTATTTTGAATGCAAAAGTCTAAAAACTTAGGATAATAGTTCACAGATTTGTAAAAGGGCTAAAACCTTTTCCAATCTTAATCTCGATCATAGTCTCTGACTTTTTATATTCTGTACCATGAAGCTTGAAACAGGTGACACTGCACTTTGTTACCTCCAGAAATGTCATTTTATATTGAGCAGCTTTCAGCTGACCTCATCTCTTCGCTGCAGGCTCAGTACATGATATTTCTTAATATTATTTTAAGATTAAATCTAATTGATAAACAATTTCCTTGTACACCCCAGGAAAGGGGGCTTGCCAGATATATGAGCCTGGCAGGTTATAACCCAAGCCAAGTTTTGGTTTGTGTGCAGTTCTTGTTGTGTCTCTGCTGTGCCTTTGATGGGTTTATCCCTGCTTGCCTTCCTTTCTTCGACCAGCTCGTGGCCAACACAGGACACTTCTCATTTGGCAGCTGCTGTGCCTATTGTGCAGATTTATCTCTGCAGCCACGGCTGGGAACATTTTTATTGGTTGCTGTCAGAAAGACTCACACAGTATCCATCCTTGGATAGCCTCGGTAAGTGGGAACATTTCCCTAGCATAATAGTAATAAACTACTGTGTGAGGATTTATGATGAACATAAGTTGTGTGTCAGTTTTCCATCAGAGCATGAAGCTATCAGGGTAGGAGGAACTGCCACCACGTGAGGCACAGTGTTTTGGTGGCATCCATAGGCAGGCACACAGCAGGCTGTCCCTCCAGTGGAACTGTGCACAATTACACTGTTGACTTATTTCAGATATAAATTGTGACACATGCTTTAAAGCAAGTTTCATAACAAAGGGGAAAAAGTGCTGTGCCTCTGACAGCTGCTGAAAATTGCATTGTCAGCCTTGGGGCTGCCTCCTGGATCCTGCCTGGCTCTTCCATTCCTCTGGAAGTGTGTTTGGTGCAGCAACAGAGACTGCTGTGGGTAAGGGATTGAGGTTCACCAGAAGAACATCTCATGCCCTTCTCAACACCTGGAGAACTCTCAACACAGTGTGGCTTAGCCAGCTGATACCATGCTGATCCAATGGATCTGAATGCAGAGAGTCAAAAAGGAGGACAGGCTGGCTTCAGGAGTCAGAACTTCTAGATCTATTTCTACTTCTCCAGGTATTTCCTGTGTAATGCAGTCAACAGTTCACTTTAATTAAGCTTCCTGAAAAGACAGTATGCCAGAGAGCAGAAGTGTTCCTCTAGTTCCAATGTCCCCTGTCACAGGCAGGGTCCCATCCAGCCTGGCCTTGGACACTTCCAGGGATGTGGCAGCCACAGCTGCTCTGCCAACTTGTGCTGGGCCTCACCACCCTCAGAGTAAAGAATTCCTTTCATACATCTCTATGTATGAAATCTCCCCTCTTTTATTTTAAAAACATTCCCCTTGGTCCTATCACTATATAACCATTTAAAAAGTCCCTCTCCCTCTTTTTATCAGCCCCCTTTCAGCTCTGGACATGGCCATGAGGTGTTCCTGGAGCCTTCATTTCTCCAGGCTGGACCAGCCCAGCTCTCCCAGCCTGGCTCCACAGCAAAGGTGCTCCACCCCCTGATGATGTTGGTGGCCTCCTCTGGACCTGGTCCAACAGGTCCATGCTGTGGGAAGTATTAAAGGCAAGGAGGCTTTCAGAAAGCTCTGAAAGCAGGCCCCAGAAACAGAGCAGAAGAATTTAAAATTAACTGCAACTGCAAAGGTTGAAAGTAGGAAAAGTTACAATAGTACAGCAAGCAAGGACATGAAACAATAGTTTGAGTTTTAGGTTTGGCTAGGATAGACCTTAAGATTGCAGAAAAATATGCTTAGAAAGATAGTAGAAGGTTTTAAGCTTAATAAGAGTATTGTTTATTGTTAATAGGAAGCATACAAGCAAGCACTGTTTGAAGCAGGTGTATATGTGCTTTTAGTGATTGGCCAGAACAATTGTCTGTGAGCTTTAGCAGTATGTTATTGGCTGGAAAAACCCTTAAAATGCCCTGGAACAAAGAAATCTTTGGCTGCTGCTGGCAAGACATGAGCTGTTGTCATCTTTCAATTGTCTCAGCCTGTTATGAGGCTGATGTATCAATAAAAGCTCAAGAAATGTCTCCCAGTGGCTCCATCCCGTTGGTGCACAAACCTCCACCAGATATGCCTGTGCTGGAGGCCCCAGCCCTGCCCCAGCCCTGCAGGTGGGGCCTTGTGAGGGCAGAGCACAGTGGGAGAATCATGTCAGTCATTTTAAATGTTCACAAATTGTAACTGAAGAAAACCAAAGTTTTTCCCTCCTTGAAGTTCACATGCAGCAGAGAGACTTTGTTCAGCTTTGTTCAAAGTGCCAGTGACAGGCTGAGCTCTGTCACACTTCATTTGGGAAGTGCCCATGGTTGTGATTAGAGAGCAGAGCACTCAGAAAATATGTTGTGGGGTTATTAGAAGGGACTCACTTTCAGTGTCAGCTCTTGAAGGTAAAGCCAAGTGACAGACTAAAAGCATTCAAAGCAGCTCGTGGTTAATTCCACCTGCCAGTAACAGCTTCTTCATTACAAGGAAAAGGAGGGAAGGAAATACAAAGAAAGCTTCATATAAGATCCCTATGAGTTTTCAAGCTTGTTTTCTGTCAAATATAATTGCAGTTATCAGTTTCCATTTATAATCCTGTAATTCACTTAGTGAATTTAATTCCTGTTTTTTTTAGAATCAGCAGGAATTCTGATGGAAGACTTAATTTTATATGTTTTGGCCCAATTTTAAAAAGGCATTTTGATGCCCGATTCTTTTAAGGGATTTTGTACTTAAGATGTTTTACAATAGCTGCACATGATTGAACCAGACATGCTGTGGTAAGAAGAGCTTGTGCAAGAGGGATGGCAGCCTCAGGAAACTCCCTGGGAACAGAGGGTAAGGCAGTGCTGCACTAGGCACTTGTCTGGCATTTATTTCATTGTCTTTCTTGGCAATCTCTGAATTTATCTGAAATTCTCTCATCCTGCCAATTACATTTCATGTCCAGTACTTGTGACTGACAAAAGCTGGTAAGAATTGCAGTTCTTTGTATTATATCTGTTACTTTTGATGCTATGAAAGTTCAAAGCTTTGAACGAGTTCTGACTGTACTTTGTCTTCCTTGGAAGTTCATGGAAAATATTGACATTGTTTAACAGACAGACTGAAATTTGATGTGCTCCTGGCACAGCTCAGGTAGATTCCTGACCTCTGAGATGAGGAAGAGCAGTTTTGCCTCAAGTGTCTGGAGACCAACAGGGCAGGGGGTGCAGCTTTTGCCTTGGTTATTATACATCATGCTGTCCTTGGCACTGTGTCATTACAGAATCACAGAGCCATTACTGTTCATAGCAAGGAGGGGAATATTACTCTATCTCCTATTTAGTGTTGTTTTTTCTCTTAGCAAGGGAAAGCTTTGGACCGAAATGCAGCAATTAGATTGTTTGTCCATTTCACAAAGAATTGTTCCTAATATTTATTTTTAGAAGAATATTTAAAGTAGTCATATGCCATACCTGAAACAGAAGTCTCAGAAGTTTTGAGTATTACAGGTTTAATTCAGACAGTTTTCACTTTCTGTCTCTCAGAAAGGAACTACTTGAGGTGACTGCTGATTCTGGGTCTTGGAAGAAAACTTGAAAGTGCTGCCTCTTGGGCAAACTGGACAGAACAAATCTGATTTACAGACCCGTGCTGGATTTCTGAAAGCACTTAAGCAGTTTAAGACCAGAAGTACTATTGACCTGAAAGTCAAACAGATGTTTTTGAGAATCCAGCCAGTTATTTTGTAACATGTAAATTCTCCTGCAGCAAAGGCAAGCAAAACCTGCAGTTCCTGACTGCCCTGACCAAATCCCATCCTCACCTTCAGCTGGATCTCCTCACACAGAACCACTGGAGGTCGTGCCTTTAGCAGAACCAGGGGGCACCAGGGAAAGGTCTGTTCCAGCAGGTTTAAAATCTTAAAAGAAAATATCTAGAACACAAGGGGCACGGGGATTTGGAGGAGAATCTGTATTGGTTATTTATAGACTAGAGCTGTATTGCTTCCTTGCCTTTGGATATTTCTGTGCTGTTCTGCTCTCAAAGACGTAAGATACCAACAGAGTTACTTATGACTTGTGCTGAGTTTTATTGCAGTTTTTCGTGAGGACTCGTTTTAACTCTCTTTAGGCAGCCAATTTAGGTATTTTCAGTGGGCTTTCCATATATCCAAGGAAGAAGGAAGGGAAATACTGCAAGGTGTAAACCTTCCTTTGGATTCACAGTATAACAAAGCACAGCAACAACAGCAGAGTCATTGGGTCATCTTTTAGTAGTGGAATTACGGGTTTTTTCTAAGTAGAGACTTAGAGTCAGCACTACCAAAAACATATTCCTGGGTAACAAGAGTGCTGGAAGGCAAGCTGCCCTTTGGATGTCTTGCAGCAGATTCAGGGTTTACAATCACACGATGCTGATGCAGTTTGTACTCATTTCAATGTCATACCAAGCGGAGGAAGAGAAGGTTCACTGTCCCAGGATACCTGGGTTTTTGTTGTATTTAATTCCTATTGGAAATGCAGCTGGAATAGATGGTGTGTTTTCTCTCCCTGGCTGCCTTTCCTTCCCTGCTATCATGATTGAAAAATGCAGGAAGTGTCACAGCAACACCATTGAATCTGTGCTGCTGTGCCTTGACAGCTTCTCCATTTCTGCCCATGAATTCCTGCATGTGCACTGTAAACACAGATGTTTAAGTTTGCATTTTGCTCTTATTTCACAATATTATTTATTTATAACAAAAAATAATTAATGTATCGGGTCTCTGTAGCATGCCTCCAGACTACCCAGCAGAATTACAACTGAAGCAGCAGAAAACTTGATGAGGAGAGCATTTTTCCTCCAAACCCATTACAGCCTTTCCAGAAGGGGCTAAAATTAAGATTGGAAAGGTGCCTCTTCTTTCTCCCTTTCCTAACAAGAAACCTGATTTTTTTCCCAGTCTAACAAACCCATCTAATCTTTGTAAATCTACCAGCTCTCATTTTTCTTCTTCTAGTCCTATAGTATTTTCTGCTCTTTGCTGAAATGATTGTCCAGAGGAGGTAATGAGTTTTGTGGGAGCAGGAGGCTGGTCAGACACTCAGTAATGACAGCTCTGGTGGCAGCTGCAGAGGCACAGGGAGAGCTGAGGACCTGCAGGGGGCTGGGGAAATGGGTGTGCTCAGCTCTGAGGGCTCTCTGAGCACAGCACAGAGCAGGAAATGCATCTGCTGATGCTGGGAAGGTTAATACGCCCCTGGGGTGGCTGCTCTGTCCTGTGGCTCCCTAACACCAAATGTGGCAAGAGCCTGGATGTCTGTGTATCTCTGTGCCCTCAATATCCGTATGCCATTTCTTCTGGCAATAACACTCAGGGCTGCTGCTTCACAGGGAGAACTCTGAGCTCTGGTCAGTGACACTCTCTTTTGGCTCCCATAAATTTGTCCACTTGCTGGAAAGAGTTTGAGGCTGAAGGCGCCAGTGGCTGATTTTGAATCAGTGCTTATTTGTGCCTTATTACATTGGAGAGTTTGTTCAGGAGCAGTTCATCCTTTTGAAAACATTCCTTCTGTTCTGCCAAGGGCACTGCTGGCTGCAGTTTCCTGTGCCCTGGGACATGTTTCCAAACCTTGGAAGGTTTCCTTCAGCCTCTGTCCTTGTCTCCAGCACAGACACATACCAAATATATATATTATATTTATATATAACAAATACCTGTTGCTATTCTCCATGCAAAGCAGGTGGGCTCTCTAGGGCAGTACCTGAGCACTGTGCAGTGTTCAGGCCATGGCACTGAAGTGACAGCACACAGGTCACTGGGGTTTGCTCCTTCTCCTGAGCACACTGCATTGTTTATGGTCATTTGTCACAAAATGGTTTGTTTCTAGGAAATATCCCTGGCAAAGAGAGAGGCTTTATCCCCAGAGGCTTGGTCTTTGAGGTTATTCCCCCTCCCCCTAGAGCCCCCTCAATAGGCCGAGTTGGGTTTTGCTGTGGGTGCCCAGGACTGGCACAAAGGCACTGCCAGTGCCAGTGGTGCTGGGCTGGGCTCAGCCTGCAGAGGCAGGGGGTGAGTTTGGGGCAGGACAGCCTCAGGAGGGGCTGCTGCACATCCGTCTTGCCTCTGCCCCTCCTGCAGCACAGCTGGGGAGATCACAGCTGATTACGACCTAACAGGGTGAACATCTCCAGCCTTGGAGGTTCAAAGTCTTTGCTATTCACCACAAGTCCAGGCCAGCCTCCTAGAGCCATAAATGAGCCTTAATTAGATGGCATAAAATTAGTACGTGAGAATTCTCTTAATTGGGACACCACAGTGGATCCCATTACCTCCCTTGAAGGAAAAGTAATTTATTCTGTAGTGTTTTGAATGCAGCATGCTCACATGGGGTAGGAAGAATTCATGGCAGATAAGTCTAAAAAGACAAAATAAAATATCAATTAAATTTATTAAATATTCACTGCATTTAAATTTTTTTGTCTTGCAATTTTTACTCTTTTTTGGAGAGCTTATTTGATAAAAGACAAGACATGAGTGTTTCATGCACCTGGTAAAACACCACTTTGCTCCTCAATACTGACCAAAAGTTGCCATTAAGCAGAATATTTGATATTGCTGTCATGCTCAAGTAGCAGCTCTTGTCAATTTATGTCATTAAAGAAAATTGCTTTCCTTGAGGAAAACCCAATTAAGAGAACAGTGAGTGGTCTACTGTGCTCCTGATCATGCAACCCTTCCTTTGATGGCTGTTCAAGGCCCTAAATCAGGCCAAAGACTTCTATGAAGAAAACTCAGTTTTCCAGGTATGTGGACAACGTGGAAAAAGAAATAATGAATTTTTCATTTTGGATTTATACCTGTTTATTCCAATTTTGGGTTCATATCTGCCTATCATGCAAGCTAAAATATGAAGGAATAATGTTCAAATATCTGTTATTAACATGAGATTAATGAAATAGGTGTGTAGAAATCAGTGTCTTGATGTTCCATATGACAATTAATATGGCAACGATTCATGTTTTTATAGGAAATTTGGCACAAGGATTGGAAAACCTAAAGGTTTAGGATCAGAGATGATTTATCAGTCCTGTATTTCTGAGTAACAGAAAGGACCAGTTGCACATAGCCTTGTAACAACTTATTTATTTTCACGGTGGAAACTGCCAGATTTTTCTACCTTCAAATTTTTTTTTATTTCAAATGTGATTTGATAGGAGAATGGCAGAGCTGATTATGAGGGGAAAATTGACCTTTTGTTCTGAATTTAAAACACATTTCCATCTCCTGCACAAATCTCATGTTTTTTATTACCAAAATCAACATTATCTCTCAACAACAGAAAGGGCAAATGTGATTAAACAGCCACTCACTTGGAACAAGTGGTGTCTTGATTCATTTAATTTAGAACATCCAAAGCTGCCAGTGCCTTGCCATCTGCTGAAGGTACCTGCTGCAGTCTGCAGTGCCCTCACAGCCACTGGTCACACCAGAGAGATCAGGTTCCCTCCTCCATATGGGAAAGCATTTGTGTGCTTTTCACCTGGACAAAAACTGGGCAACATAAATTGCCTCAGAAGGTGGACATTATTTGCTCCCCAAATCAAATTTGTAATGCCTCTGAGTTAATTTATCAATGCTATGGTAAAAGGAGTCGTGGCATCCAGAATTGACTGTGCATGCCCAAATGAAGATCTCTTCATTATGTGAGTGTTTCTGAGAGACGTGGACCCCAGCTGCCTGGTCACTGTTCCTCAAAGTCTTTCTGAGTGGGCACAGATTTAAGGTAATGCCAGAGGATTCAAGTTGAATATTTTTTGTGTTGTTTTGCAAACCAGGCACAGTCATTGTGACAGGGATGCAGTTTTGATGGGGCAGAAGAGACTTGAGCTGCTCCCCTCCCCTCACCTCTGCAGTGGCTGGTTGGAGAGTCAGGTACTTTATGGCAAGGGAAGGTGTTGAAATTGGCTTTCTCAGCTGCATCTTTTATGTACAAAATATCAGTTCCCAGTTTTATCAACCTGGCACCTCCCATGACCATTGTGAAAGCTTCTGAGATTTCTGTAGTCCAATATCTACCTTAATTTGCATTCTACTTGGAATTAAAACCAGCCTTTCCTAAAGAAGTCTGAATTGGTAAAATCAGTGCCAGTAATACAACAATTAGTTGGATGCTCTTTGAAATAACCTGTGGAAGAAAGGTAAGAATACATTACTCTTAAATGGGAAATACAATGCCAGAGACTGAGTTAAAATTTAAGTAAAACATAAAATATAGCCAACAAAATGATGTAACACTGGTTAATGATTTCTGTTCCATCTATAGCTTGGCATCAAATGCTGCAGATGTACAAAAAACTGGCATAAAGCCCACAAAAGGTAGCAGAAGTCTTTCCTCTGGCTTCAGTTTGCTTTGCAGTAGAAGCTGATTCTTCTGGGGTATCAAGCACACAGTCATTTATTCTTTAAAATACCCAGGAGTTTTTCATCTTGCAGTGTTACAAATCTTGGCAGGTTTAAGATTTTTCTTTGTAAATATATCTAGTGCAGATTCAAGCATTTTTTCAGATTAAATTTCAAAACTTGGCCTGTGTATGACCATGTAGCGTCTTGGGAAAGAAGGAAAATTATTTTAGAAATAGCAGAGAAAGGATACGTGGAATGCTTTCAGAATCAGCTCAGCTGTTCAGTGTAGGGGAAAAGACTCGTATTTACGGCCCTTTAACCCCACTCCCCAATTCCTTTGCAGAGGGATGTTGGGTGCCTTTACATTTGCCATACACAAATTGGCACTGTCAGCATGGAAAATGCATTCCTGTTAGTCTTCACACCTTGCTTTTATATTTCTGTCAAGGGTCAGGAGCTCTATCTGGGGTCTAATTCTCCCACTCCTCTGGGCTGTGCACTGTGGGGAGAGCAGATGTGGGCACAGCTCAGAGGGATTTCATGTTTAGAACATTAACAACTTTTGTACTGCTTTTCTACCTGCCCAAAGGCTCCCTGTTTTCATCTCCCTTGTGGCTCTCCAGAGCTTTCCCTCACTGTCAAGTGTCCACAGCTGCAGGGTGGTTGTCTGGAGTGTCCTGGGTGAGAGCCACAGGTGCTGCCAACACTCAGGTTTGGCATTATGCCCTGGGAAATATTTCACTTAGGTTAAAATTTTAGCTCTAATTGAGACAATTAATTGTTTGGAAATTCTTGAGTGTAAAGAAAAGCTAGTAATGTAGGGAAAAATACTTCTGCTATCCAAGGGATTTGGAAAGAAACTTCTGCAGATAAAATTTGAAGTGAAGGATTTAGTAGATTTGACTTTTCACAACTCTGAGCCCACTCATTGGTGGAAGTGATGCCTTCAGCTGTAGCTTTCATGTTTTCAGATTCTGTGCTGCTTAGGTGTGTAGTTCTGAGTCTCTTATTCAGTGTTAGTAAGTTCTCTTCACAGAGCAGGGAGACCAAACAAATCCTTCTCCTGCTGGAGACCAAGGACAACTTTCAGGCCCAAAAGCACAAACAAGGGTGCGGTGAAGGGAGGAACAAGAAGGATGGGACCTCACAACCTGAAGCTGGAATTGGACAATTAAACCCCAAAATGCAAATGGACCAAAACTTATAAAAATGTAACTGGTGGTCTGGTGAGCAGTCAGCCATTGTTGTGACCATTCTTAGTCCACCTTGAGTGTAGCCCTGGCCAGGCTCCTGTCCTGCCCAAGGTGTACTGTAAAGGCCTTTCAATAAATATCTGCTTTATTCCCCAGCTCTGTCCAGTCTCTGTTCCAGGTCAGCCTTCCCAAGGCATCAGAAGGAACAAGTGTTTTCACTTTCCTGTGGCCCAGTTCCCCTGCACAGAATGAGGCCAAACTCAGCTCCTCAGACCCAAGGTTGGTCTGCCTGGTTGGTTTGGGCTGTAAATCCTCAGGTGCTCTGTGCCAGTGCACAAATGGACCCAGCCCACAGCCCCTGGCCCTGCTGTGTCTGCTCTCACCTTCCTCTTGGGAGATGAAGAGTGGCACATCCTGAAAGCATCATTTTGGAAAACCACATAGCTTGGGATCTAAATCACATTTGACTTGGTAACTGGATCCTCCAAACAAGGTTCTGTTTTCAGGTGCACCCAGTGGCTGTGTGCTTTGTCACTCCACCTTTTCTTTGGGTTGTTAATTCCAGCTGAGGGTTGGCTTGCAGGAAAATCGGAGCAAAGCAGGGCTGGCCATGGCCTGCAGTTTTCCTGAGCTACAGTTCTCTGCCTTTTCTGTGGTATTCTGTACTTCTGGAGCTGTGCCCATCCAGGTGTTTGCTCTGCAGTGCAGGGGGCTGGGGGAACACAGGAACCTGCCCAGGGAGCATCACTGGGCTGTGCCTGCAGGCACTCCCTCGTAGCTGATGCTGTTGACCTTCCAGCACTCTCACCTGCCTTGGCCTCTCCTACCTTAACAAAGCACAGTGCCTGCCAGGCTGGTACAAAATACCTCTCCTTCAGAGGGCTGTTTGTTTGCTTATAAAAGAAAAATAAATTGTAATTTTGATAACAGGTTACAAAATCTTTCCTTAAATAGAAACGTTTGTTCTTATCCTATCAGTAGAAGTGTCTGGCTAAGAGATTTGGAATCAGTTGATTGATTCATATTATGGGCAAATTTTATCACTTCTAGAGCAGGGAGGAAAGTAATTTCCATTTCTTTTTCAGCACACTGTGAGCCAATTTGCTTTGAGGTTGATCCATAGGCTAAATTTTGGGGAGTCATGCTGCAGAGTGTTTTGATGGAGAGGTGTGTGCGGGGACAGTTAAAATGCTTATCCAAATGTTTAAACTCCTTATTCTCTCATACCCTCAGTGCTGCATCTGACACCTTTATATTTAATCAGTTCTCAGTGTCTCTCCTGCACAACTTTTATTGCCTGTTGAGTCATCAGAAAGGGTTTAAACATCATCTGATTATGGCTCTCCTTCCCAATATCTTTAAAAAACAAGTGCCCAGATAATAGAATCACAGAAAGGCCTGGGAAGGGACCTCAAACTCACCCCATCCCACCCCTGCCATGGCAGGGACACCTCCCAGTGTCCCAGGCTGCTCCAAGCCTCAGTGTCCAACCTGGCCTTGGGCACTGCCAGGGATCCAGGGGCAGCCACAGCTTCTCTGGGCACCCTGTGCCAGGGCCTGCCCACCCTCCCAGGGAACAATTCCTGCCCAAGATCCCATCCAGCTTCCTGCCCAAGCACTGGCAGCCATTCCCTGTGGCCTGGCCCTCCAGCCCTTGCCAATTGTCTCTCTCCATCTTTCCTGCAGCTCCTTCAGGCCCTGCAAGGCCACCCTGAGCTCAGCCCAAAGCTTCTCCTGTCCAGGTGAACAATCCCAGCTGGGCCAGCCTTTCCTCCCAGCAGAGCTGCTCCATCCCTCTGCTCATCCTGGAGCCTCCTCTGGGCTCTCTGCAGCAGGGTGACAGATGTTTATGCAGATGTTTGTGTGACAGGGCTGTAGTTGGGATAGTGGGCAGTGTTGCTGTGTGGATGCTCTGCAGTTCAGTGTGGACCTTTCACATCAAGTCAAGCTATTCAGTGCTAAGACTTAGCTTTGCTTTTTAGTCATCTTCTTTGAAAACCACAGTTTTCAGTTTTGAAAGTGGCCTGCATGCCAGGCCTCTAGTCTAGTGTCTGAATTTTCCCCCCAGGAGCAGTGGGATGCAGGACTGCACTAAATGAACCTAACAGAGATACCCCCTGTTTACAGGAACCCTCACAGCATCCTTTCTCCTGACCCCTGCTGCCTGAAATTGCTTCTTCCATAACAAGTGCTTTGCAGAGACTGTTTTCATTTCAGTTAGATGACTATGCTGACCATGTCAGTTTTTGTTTAAAATGGTTCAAATGTGCTGTTTGCAAGGCAACCATTTTGTTTATAGGTCTCGAGTTCAAGTGACAATATCAAGGTAGTAAGGCTTAATAATTGATCATCTTGGGGGAAAAAAAAAGGCACCCCAAATTAAAAACCTCAGAGAATTCCATTCAGTTGGTTTTTTTGCTACCATTTAAAATTAATTACACTGCAAACCTCTTTTTTTGTAGGGAATAAGAAAAAGAGTTGGATAGGGGAAAAATTAAAATATTAATCAAAGGCACATAATTAATTACAAAGAAAAGTAATCAAAGTATATGCAAGATGAGAGCAGGACAAAATGACAATATACAGCTGAGGAAAACCCGCTGGTATTAAAACAGTTTTTAAAAAATGATAAAGCTGTGTGTACATTACGGTTGTTTTATGCTTGTGCAGCTGCATAAAGCTTTAATAACAAACCCCAACTTTGTACACAACTGCCCTGGTTATAGCTCTTGGAGCATTGCTGAGCTTGGTTGGATGCAGTGCAAAGTCTGTGTGGAGCAGATCTCAAAGAGAGCAGGGAGACAGTTTGCTATCAGCTGCTTCTGGAGCAGGGAGGAGAGACTCTGACCAATGCCAAGACCTCTCACTGAATGCCTGTGAATAAAACAGCAATCTCTTGATTCTGTAATAACCAAATTGCAGCCCCTCTGCTGGATTTTCCCTTTCTGTGTGCTCCTGAGGGATGCAGTGTGTAAGCTGCCCTTATCTCCCAGGGGTATTTCCCTGGAAAGAAATGCAATGTGCTGCTGTTCAAATGCTTGCCTGGGTGATGGGATAACAAAGACACCTCACCAACAAAGGAAGTTGAAGCTTTTCATCAATTGCTTGTAAAATTCAGAAATAGGAGAGAATAGCCATCTCAGAAATGGCTCTCACACCATGTGGCTCTTTCTTTATATGTCTAAATCATTGCAGCCCAGTCTGTGCTGGGAATATCTAACCTATTTGCATTTCAGTTGTTTATTTTGTCAGTATTTCAGAACTAAACCCAGGAAGAGTTCTTTTATTTCAGCATACCAACTAGTTCTCATACCACTGATAACAAATACTTTTAAAAGCTAATTTAGAAAAATAATTATTAAAGCTGTTGTCCTTTATTTGAACATAGAACTTTTGTTTGAACAAAGAAGTGAAGTCTTTTGAATGTCATAAGCAGAGACTTGTAAGTGTTCCTCAAGCACCAGACTCTAATGTTGATGTCCTTCTCAGCAACTCATCAAATGGACTTGTGCAATCCTTGTGGCTTTGCTGCCATTTCATTTATTACAAGGGAATCAATTTCTTTCCAGTATAATTTGGTAATATACAAAGAGTATCACAAGGTATGTATTTTACATGGTAACCAATTATGGAAGCCAAAAATATTCTCTGTGCCTCTGCTCCAAAATTTTATACTACTTAAAATTCAATGCATGAACCTTTTAATACAGTGTCAACAAATTGCTTATGAGCCCCTTGAATGCCAGTCCAGTTTAATAACATTAGATGACAAGAACTTTCATAAAAATTAACTTCAGTATCTTTCCTCATTAGTGAAGGCATGTCAGACATAAAGAATCCTCTAATTGCTCTGCAGGAATACTTTATATTTGTTTTTAATCAAGACATTTAAAAAATTAGTTCCTTTTGAAGGTTCACTGCTGGCAGTTATTGAACAACTGTTTAGGGCAGTTTTGTTACATTTCCTCCATTTAGCTGGGTAATTCACCAAACTGTGGAGACACTTCACTGTGTCCAGGGATTTGCAATTTAAGTAATCTGTTTTTATTTGGGACATTTCAGACTTACTTCAAGCTCTTTGATCATCAGGATTTTGTTAGTGATAATTTTACCATAGATGCTTTCATGTCTGGAAGAAAAGGTCTAAAAAAAGACCTTCATAGTCACTTACTCATTCCTTTCCTCTACCCAGGTGCACCCATGGAGGAAAGCCCAATGTTGCTTTCTTTTAAAATGGCATCAATAATTAACTTACCATAACAACTGCATTTAAAGAATTATCTCTATCAGTAAATAGTTTTTTTTTTTAATTTCACAGGAGACTGGAACAAATATAGATGCCTAATCTTGGAAATTTGCATGCCTTTGAGATCTTGTCCTGGGAGATGAATTTTCCTTGGTGGCTCCTCATTGCCTGAACTCTCTTTTAGCAACTCCTCTCTATCCTTCTGTTTCGACACACTTTTGCAGCTTGCAAAGTGTGATAGTTCCTGGCACTATGATATCAAAACATTATCTTGCCACCAAAACCCTTTTACTTGGGTAATATTTATGTCAAATTCTCTTTTTCTCTGCATTCTCTTTCTCTTCTCCTTTTGCTGTTGTCAGGGAGCTTCTTTGTCAGAGAGACCCCAGGCTAAGGTGCCCAGGGGAAGGACTGAAAGCTGCTGGCTGTGGGCAATGGGGAGAAACAGAGTGTGAGAGAATGGAGAATCTCAACCCCACCTCATAAAAACCTGCTTTTTGTACCATCAAGCTTCATCCTCCAGAGAAGAGAAAACCCTTTGTTGTTTTGGTGAAGTCTAAAAACTCAGTTCTCTTTATGAAATATGATTTTGGTTTTTTGTGGTGGGTTTTTTCTGTTTGTTTGTGGTTTTTTGGTGCTGTTTTGTGGTTTTTGGTTTGTTTGTTCATTTCACTTTTCTGTTTTGTTTGTTTGAGGGTTTTGGTTTGTTTTGTCTCGTTTTCCTGGAAAATGCAAATGCTTCCATCAGTCAAAAATGCAGCCCAACAGATCTTTCAGTCACTGCTGTCTCTGGGTTTTTTGAGTGATTCACTGTTTCCTCTTTTCTCCTTGAGTTATTGACTTAGTACCTAACATACATCCTTTCAAATGCAAATTTCTCTACACACAACTTTTATCTGTATAATAATGAAATCTTACATTTTTGGGGTCTGCTCCATTTAATCTCTTATTTCTAATCACTCCTGGTCCAGCCTTTATGACAGATTTTATAACATTCTTTTACTTTTGAATTGAGTACTTTTGCAGTTGACCCAACAGAGATAAGTATCACCCTACAGGGACTGAAGCAGGTATGAATTTTCACAACCCTTTTCATATCTGTAATATTGACAGGGGTTGCCTTTCCAAAGTGAAACTGTGATTCAATTTCTAAAACAAAGGACCTGCTCTTTAAACTGATTTAAGAGAAATGAGTCAATAAGAAAGGAATTAAATTAGCAGTCCTTGCTCTTCTGTACTACAGTTAACTCTTTCCTTTTTGGCCAAGTCCAAGTGATGGGAAGTGAGGAGGGACCTCCATTACAGTCTGTGATTTTTAACTGACAGACAAGGGGCTTGTAAGGATTTAATGGAAAACATTAATGCATCGTGGTTTGTGTTACACTGAATTGTGTCTCTTACTCTTGAATGGATTTTAAAATGTCATACTTTAGAAGGGAGGTCAGGCTGTTGATAAACAGGAATGATATAAAATGCTAAAAATTAAAACTACAGAGTAATATACAGAAAGCTGAATACACACATCTAAGTGAATTTATAGACTTTTTTTTTGTTTTCCTTCAGGAATAGGACAGGAATCTCTATCCTTATCTCAAAAGATAGGTGAAGAGAAGACTGGGCTTTTGTCTGTCCACAGAAATGACTGTCATTAGTACCAGCTATGTTAAAATTCATCAGCAGCAGCCATCCAGTCACGTAGCAGAGGGTGCAGTTCATTGTTTCTAAGAACCACCCCTACAGTTAGGGGACATATAAGACATTCTCTAGTTCCTTTTATACAATTTGTAAAAAAAATAAATAAATTATGGGGAGCCACTTCACTCCCCCCAGAGGGCATCAATCAGCAGTGGTGGCACAACTGAGGCAGCCCTTCCTCAGTCACTCATCACTTAACAGGGTCTTTGTACAAACTCCACTCATTAATAGCAGGCTCAAGAGCCCTTCAGGGAAGGCAGGTAAATGTATCAGCAGTTTATTGCTTTATAGCAAAGCCCTGGTACCTTCCCTCTGTTGGATCCCAGGGACAGCATGACCAGCCAACACTGACTGCCCCACCTCTCTCCCTTTTCTCTCAATTGGCCAACCCACTATTTGTGACACATCTCCTTAGTGGACACAGCTTCAACTCAACGAGGGCAAGGCTGTTTCTACTCTGCTGTGATTAGACACAACTGCAGCCCATCCAGAGGGAGGCAGCCCACAGCACCATCACACCTTTTGTTTTTGCTTGTTTTAGGTACTGTTGAGAGAAAAATGAAGGACCTGCTAAGTGTGCTGGATGATGTCTAACTCTTGACCACACTCTCGGGCTGCTGCAAATTCTCCTGTGCTGGTTGAGGTTTGAAGCCTTGTGGACAATGTGTAGGAGACTCAGCCACCAGGTGCTGTGGGGGAATGCAGGGAACACAGACCCTCAGTGCATTTACTGACAGCCACACTCAGGGAGGTGTTCCCTGGCCAGACCAGAACAGTTCAGACAGGGTCAAACACTCAGTCTCTACCTAAAAATAAATTTTGTCCCTTGAATTTGGTTCTGTCATATCGTTACAATTCAGGACTGCTCATGTAACCACATGTAAAACTCTGATTTCTTCAGAGGGCTTTTAGCAAAGTTTATTGAAAGACAGATTCTTTTTATACAGAGTTTCAGTACAATGAATAGGATTGGTCCTTTAGGGCACCACCTTTTTGGAAACATCTCTACCAGTAAACAAGCTGGAAAAACATCAGGTGTAGGACGAGATCTCCAAGGATTATTCTGGGTTCCTCCTTTTGATTTCCCAGGCCAGACTGAGAGAGTTTTGTCCTTGGCTTTCCCACAGGATTCAAGGCATTGCCTGGAGCCTGAGAATCCGTGTTCTGACCGCTGTCAGTTCCCACACTGTCATACTGTGAAAACCAGGATCCAAATAATGCATGGAGCCCAAATAACTTGCTTGTTTTTGTGGAAGTTGCTCAGCTCCAGTGATGACAGGGAAATGTAAGAGTGAGGAAATGGATGCCTCTATAACAGACCTAATTGAAACAAAATGGAGAACAATAAGGAACCATTCCATGAATTTGAATCTCTGTAGTGTTTTAAGAACTGATTGTAATGTTCATGCTGTCAGTGTGTTTCTTGGGAAAAAGGCAAGGAGGGCAGGAAGAAACCAAGAGAAAGACTTTCAGTGGATGTACGTGTGCACCTCACCTGCTGCTCTGGCATTTCTTTCATGCACAGCAGTCCCACAGAGTTCCATGGAATCTGGAGAACTCCATTAAGAAGCTGAAATCAGGGAATGAATAGATTGATCAAAGTATGTGTTGAAGCCTGGGAGATGTGAATTGCTGCAGGAAAATTTGGGCTGGTTTCTTGAATTCAGATGTATTGGACTCCACTGTGGCTCCAAGTATGGAAAATAATACTCAAAACCTAAATCTGAAATCAGGGTCCTGCAAGGCAGAAATTTTCCCAGAGTGCTGAGCCTTTAGGACATAACTAGAGCATTCAGACATGAGCAGCTTGGAAGATAGTTTGATTTTAAAGAACATAAATAAGGATTAAGGTACATAAATTCCCTGTCTCTAAAATGGGATTCTCAAGTTGCTTCATGAAGCTAAGAATATGTATAGGAAATCTCTTTTATCATAGGCATATTTCCCTTCTGGCACATTTCCTGTACGATCTCTAGGAACAGTTCTATTTTTAGGTGTGTTATTTAAAATGTCTTACTGATGGCACATCTAAGCATTGCTAAAAACCTCTCAAGTGCTTTAATAGGAATGATTTTAAAGCATTTGTCTGGCTTAGTTGCAGCTAGAAATAACTGAAATAAGAAGCCATTAGGAAGCTAGTCACACTTCCTTAAAATTGATACTAAGCTGTTCATAACGCATTCTGAACAAAATAACATTTTTTTATTTGTTCATTATAGATTGTGCCTTAAGGAGAATGGATTTTATTGCAGTAAACTAAAATAGTTATGCACAAAATAAATACATGATAAAACAAGGAGGCAGAAGAAGAATTTTAAAGACCTATACACTGTAGAGTGTGAAACACTGTTCAAGAGATGGGACTGACTTGGTTGATGTCCAGGAGAAAATCTGAGTGGGAACTTGTAGTTACAAATGTCTTGGTGATGTGTGGGACTCTCAGAGAAATGGAAGTACTGGATTACAAGGAAATGAATGTTTGACATGCATTTTGTAGCTCCCTTCTTTCAATTCTCACCTCACTAATGCTTGCTATCTGCAGTGATGCAGACACGACTGCTTGGTGCTGACAAGCCCCCGAACACAAGGTGCACGGCTGTGAAGGCTGGACACACAAAACAAGACAAGCGGAGGCTTTTGCTGATGTCTCAGTCTCATTGCAGAGACAATATGACACCATTGTGCACTGCAAGTGCTGTTTAGATTTTAAAACTGAAATTCAGGAATACCAGAATATTCCTTACTGAATTCTGTCGACAGGTGCTGCTGCCCTAAGAGCTCCTCTAGTAACCTGAGAGCTCAGGTGTGACACTGTTTTACACTAGAACAACACACACTTTGAACTTCAGAAAGCTAAAAATTTTATTTTTGGGATGTGGTTTTTTAATACTATTTTACACAGATCAATTTAATTGGTGAAACAAAGACAAACTTTTTCAATTACATTGGTCAGACCAGAGGGACATCAAGAAGTCCCTCCTAGGGAAAGGAATGCAAACATAGGTACAGTTTACAAAAACATGTCTCTTGTTTACAAAAATCTCATTGGGAGAAGAATTTCAGAAAACTAAAACATCACAGACACAAAACCAGGGCTACACTGGTGCTCTTTTCTTCCTCTTGCCTGGTTTGCCTCTGCGTCTTCCAGTCCTGCCTTTGTGGAGCAGTGACTGCTCAGCCCAGCCCACATGTGGCACATGCCTCTCTCCTCATTCCTCTCTTATCAATCTTTAGTGGCTCATCACTTACTTTTGCATGGTCAGAGGATTACAACACACTGGCTTTAGAAAAGCACCCCAATGATTTTATATTTTAGCCACTACAAGAATGTAAGACTCTGCTGGCCCAATGAACTCTGTGCACTGTGGAACCCTGCTGGCAGTAGGCAAGGCTGCACTGCTGGAGTGCTCCTCCTGAGGAGGCAGTGACTGATCCTGAAGGTGCTACCAGAAAGTGAATAACCTGGTACAGACCATTTACAGAGCAAAGAACTTTTGTTGTTAGCTCATCCTCTCAAGTGATAAAACACACTACATGAAATAGTGCGGGCTCTGTGTGAGAATCCTGAACCCTGCCCAATTCCTTGCCAGGTAATGGAGTGACAGAATGCCAAGGCCCAGACTGTGCTGTTTCTTGCTTGTTTCCTCAGTCTCTGAAGGACTCCTACATTTAGATATCATTACAGGCGTGCACCAAAATTGAGTGAGTCCTTCAAAGTTTATAACGTGGACAGCTGTGTTTTATTTGAGGCAATTACAAACTGGTACAGTTTTCCTTAATTTCCTTTCCTAGGCTCAGAGGTTACACTTTCCTTTGATGAGGCATTTAGCAAGTATTGGGTTTTCTTTAAATGCAGCATCTTTTCAGACCCGGAGTAGATGGTGACAGCCACTCATACCATGCTCATCGTACTCTTATCATGTGGGACATGGTGCAGCAGCCATCCTGCTGCTCCTCTGCTCTAATGAATGAGGAACCTGTGGGTAAATTTCAGCTTCTGGTGCACAATCACGGACATTGTAAACTGCGCTGCAGTTGTCTTAGCAACAGCCACAGCCCACAAGCTAAAGAACAGCTTCTTAACTCACAGGTGGATAAAGAGACATTGATGCTTTGTCTCCACACGGAAAAATACATGTACATTGTAATAAGTGTTCTTCTCCTCACTAGAATTAATTCATAGGGAAAGCTGGTGATAAATATACATTTTCTCTGCTACAAGACCAGCCTGGATCCTCATGCATTATGAGACACTGTAACCAAGAGGACACGTGCACGGTAAACCTGCAAAAAGCAAAATGCCCTTATGCTACCTGACTGAACAGAAATGAACTCTGTTCATAGCAAAAACATCTTGCCAGAGCCCTGAACTGCCCCAGAGAGGGCTTGTCAGGACTGGCCTCATCCACAGATGGCTGGTCCAAAGGGAAGACCCTCTAACTGTTTCTGGATTTGGATCAGAGCTGTGTGTATAAAATGAGCTTTTAGAATCCATCCCCCGTGAGTGAGACCCACTGGAATGAAACAATTGATATAGGCACCAAAAAGTTGAATTATTCCATTGCTATCCTAATGCATGTTTTTAAATACATTGATTGTGTAAGGCTGAGAGGATGAATTGGGCTTGGAGCCGTGTCACTGTGCCTGCTACAGCTTTGTGACACAGCAATGTCTGTTTGCTGTGCTTTTATCCTGTGCTGAAAGGACAGTGATTACTCTATCATGACAGGATAATTTTCAAAGATTTTACTGGGGATTATTAGTTTTACTGCTCTAATAAACATATAATTAAACAATGCCTCTGTATTATTGGATCCTAGTCTGCTTTGTACACAATGGATTTACAGCATGTCTGTAAATACTGGAACTGTGATGCAGTAATTAAGATTTACATAAACCTTCTCTGGGAGGAGAATGAGAGATTTTTACTGCGAGACTCAGCTGAAGTGGTTGTAAAGTACCTGTTTTGTTCAAGTATAGCAATATACAAAAGGCATAGTTTTGTTCAAGATTTCAGCCTTAAATGTAGCATAGTCTGCACTTTGAGGGGATGGAAGTTCTTCTCCAAGTCAAGGCAGCGCTCCCTGACATAAGCCAAGGCAAATGAACATCTAATCTTCAGCCTAAGAGATAACCTTGAAGCAGGAGAACATATTTGGGAGCTCTTTTCCTCTACTTGGCTGTTACTGCTTTACTCATTTTGACATGCCCTGTATTGCCAAATGCTTTCCTCCAAAGGGCTGGAGCTGAGATGCTCAGACCTGACATTTGATTAAAAACACAGCATCCTTCATTTGGAGCTGTGGGCTTTTTTCATGGGGAAAAAAAAGATCAAAAAAGATATTAAATTGTCAATCAAACAGATAGGAGTTTACAAACCATACTTTATGGAGTAGAGCAGACTTCAGGCTGCTCAGGGAACTAGTGAGTTAAATCCCCAGGGAAAATGCTGTGGCAGGTGTTGAGTACATCAGTGCTGTCCCTTGTTAAGCATCACCTCCTCAAGACACTGGAGCAGCAATCCTCAAATGTCAGAGGTCAAGCAGGTGAGGCAGAAGGGTGGCTTGGCTGATCAGGAATCTCCTCTTGGAAATTAAGCAAGAGGAAGGTACACAGCCCGTGGAAGCAAGTTCAGGTGCCATGGGAAGAATACAGAGATGATGCTCACCACCACAGGGAGACAACCTTTGCAGCCAAAGCTCAGTTGGACTTGAAGCTGCTAGAAATGTGGGGGACAATTAAAAAGAGGGTTTCTTCAAATATATTAATGGCAAAAGGGAGTGCAGAAATAACATTGTCTTGTTCCAGGATGAGGATGGTCACCTCCCAAACAGGGACAGAGAGAAGGTAGTAGTGTTTATTGTGTTCTTTGCCTCTGTCTTCAACATGGATCAGGGGCAAGGGGACTCAGCGCCCTGAGCTGGAGGACCATGACTGTGACAATGATCAACTCCCAGTTGACCCTGAAATTGTGTGAGATCTGCTGCTCCAGCTGGATCCCTACAAATCTATGGGGTCTGAGGGATTTCATCCAAGAATCCTCAAAGAGCTGCTGATGTCACTGCAAAACCTTTCTTGATGATTTTTGAGGATTCTTGGGAATCTGGAGAGGTCCCAGCTGACTGGAAGCTGGTGAATGGTCTCCTGATTTTCAAGAAGGACAAGAAGGAGGACACCAGAGACTACAGGACTGTCAGTGTCACTTCAGTCCCTGGTGAAATAATGGGTAAGATTATTCTGGGAGGTGTTGAGGGTCTGCCAGGACCACACAGCCATCAGTCACAGCCAGCACAGCTCCAAGAGGGGAAAGCCCTGCTTGTCACCCTGATCTCCTGCAGTAGGGTCACTCCCCTGGCTGAGCAAGGGAAGCCAGCTGATGGAACCTTTTCGGACTTCAGCAGAGTTTGATACCATCTCTCCCAGGATCCTTCTGGACAAAATGCCCAGCATCCAGCTGGATAAACACATCCTGGGATGGGTAAGCAGCTGGCTCATGGTCAGGCACAAAGGGTGACACTGACGAGGGTGACATCAGACTGGGCCTGTCACCAGTGGGGCTCTGCAAGGCTCCATCCTCAGCCCTGTGCTTTCAACACCTTCATTAATGATTTGGACCCAGGGCTTAAAGGAACACGAGGGAGGTTTGCTGATGCCACGGAATTAGGAGGAGCTGTTGGCTCCTTTGAGGGCAGAGAGACCCAGAGCAATGAGAGAGATGGACACTCCCCAGCCATGTGAAGTTTAACACAGGCAAGAGCTGGTTCTGCACCTGGGACAGGGCACCCCTGGCTGGGGCATGGCCTGGGCAATGAGAGGCTGGAGAGCAGCTGCAGGAAGGGCCCTGGGGGTCCTGCTCAGTGGCCAGTTGGAGCTGAGCCAGCAGTGCCCTGGCAGCCAGGAGGGACATCCCTGTCCTGGGGCACCAGCCCAGCACTGCCAGGCCAGGAAGGGATTGTTCTGCTCTGGGCTGGGCTGGCCTCACCTTGAGTGCTGGGGGCAGTTTTGGGCACCACAACATGAAAAAGCCATTGGAGAGTGCCCAAAGGAGGCCACGAGGATGGGGAAGGGTCTGGAGGGGAAGCCCTCAATGAGGAGCAGCTGAGGGCACTTGGTGTGTTCAGCCTGGAGGGGACTGAGGTCAGACCTCACTGGAGTCTTCAACATCATCACAAAGCTCTGATCTCTTCCCTCTCCTGACCAGGGACAGGAACTTAGGGAAGGGCTGGAGCTGTGCCAGGGGAGGTTTAGTCTGGATCTCAGGGAAAAGTTCTTCCCCAGAGGGTGCTGGCACTGCCCAGGCTCCCCAGGGAATGGGCACAGCCCCGAGGCTG
>VWZU01018336.1:520726-586461 GCA_013397095.1 Sterrhoptilus dennistouni | reverse complement strand
TGGACTGGATAGTTCTGATGGGTCCCTTCCAACTCAGCATATTCTGTGATCCTATAAATGTTGTGTGAAACATAGAAAATGCAGCTCTTGACAGACTAACATGTCCATTCTCGTTTGTTTAAGTACTGATCAGCCTGGCACACGCAGTTTCCTTAGCTGGGGAAAACACTACCTGGTGCACTGGGTGTGTGCCTGTTGCAGTGTCATTTAGATTAGGTGATTATTTAACATAATATCACATAAGCTCCTCTGGAGAAAGGTTAGAAGAATGGGTCCCATCAATATGAAAGGATGAAGACAACCTTAATACCTTAATCAAGGCATTGTTTATGGTGTACCTGTAATGATTCTCCCTTTGCGGCTACTGGGCTGAGTGGCTGAACTCCAAAATGCTTTGCAGTGAGAAGACTCAGAGGTGCCACATTGATTCTCACCGGGAGCAACCCCCAGGAGGCTGAAGGACATTAAGATGGGAGTAGAGCAGAGGGAAGAGTCAGTTTTGTGTTTCCAGCAAGCAGCTGCAGTGTCTGTACTCAGTGTGCCACTCTCTCTGCTGTGTCACTGTAGGCCACTCATTTATTTTAAAAACAAATTGGCTTATGTGGAGAAAAAACTTATACAAATGTACAGGTCCATATGTGTTTTCCTGCCCTCTCATACCTGCTGAACCCCCCAGTCAGGGTCAGGTAAAAGGAGCAGGAGGGATTTCAGCAAGAATTACACTCTGAGCAGCTTCATGGGGTTTGGCACTTGGGTAAGAGGCCAGCAAATGCCTCTGCTCAGGGAATGGATCATGGTGAGCTCTTGTGCCAGATAATGTGCAAGAATTTGCAAGACAAAATGACTTTAAAAATGTCCCAACTGCTAGAAAAGCTTCAGGCTGCCCAGCTCAGTTTTTCTGTCAATGAAGACACACAAATCTGTAGGAAACAAGCCTTTCATTAGTGCTGGAGCTCACAAAACTGCTCCTGTTGGCTAAGGCCAGGCTGAACAGACCGAAGGACAGAGAGGAAATTGTGTAGTCGAGGAAATTATATTGCTTTAATTAAAATATTATCTTTGGAGATTTTTGGTTTTATAAGACATAAGCACCAGGGATCTTTGAATTTACCTTTGGAATCAAATGATCTCCAGAAAGACATCATTCTCTGTATGCAAGGTCTTAACTATGTTTTCTCAGTCATCCCTTAGTGCTGTTCATGGGAGTGAAATCTGACTATTTGTCAGGTTTTCCAGAATCAAGATTCTCAAATTAGATTCTCAGTTGCTGGCTGCTAATTGTTGTGTACAGCTGAGTTATTTTTCTTTGCTGACAGATATTTTGCTCTCATTTCTGAGGTACCACCTCTCACTGATAGTGGGCTCAGTATCAAATCTGTGAAACAGAAATGATTCTAGTAGGAGGAAAATGAGGCTTAGAGTAAATATTAGGGAACATTAAACAGCACTTAGATTTATGTAATTTTGATTTCTGGATTGTGCTGCAGAAACATCTACCCAACTAACTAGGCTTTTTCCTAAAGTAATTTGTGTTCTCTGTCAAACATTAACATCAGCATTATAAGGTAATTTAGCTCTTTTTTTTTTTGTCAAATTAAGGTGCTTCAATTTTTTTATAAGCCGTGCTTTGCAAAATCCACAGAACAAATGATGTAAGTACTATATTATGCTAAAAATGTGAAGTTTATACTAATTATACTATAGATTCAGGCCTTGAAATTTTGCCATAGTTCCTTCTATAATACTGCTCTCCTGGGAATTGAATCATTTGGCACCTGATTGCACTAATTACCACTGAACTTTAGAACCTTCAATAATGTGAAAATTCAAATACTTAACATGCACTGGTATTTACAGGATGAAAAGTTGGAATTTACACAGAAATGTGATATCCAATTCCTTTCTATAATGATGCCAATAACTTAGAGTTAACCCTTATTAATATTTAATGCAGCAGTAAATGTAAGCAGCTGTCACTGGAATGTTGTGTTATGATCAATAATACCTTGGCCTCAGGTGAATTTCTGTGCTCCTCTTCATTCTTTGTGTAACTTGACATGGGAGGGAAGGCAGCACTAATGAACCAGTTTACAAATATCCAAAATTCTTACCTGCTTCAGGGCTTGTGAAAGGGAGATTATTGTAAATACAGGCAACACTTTCCAACCCTATCAATAGCATAGAGAATTCTATTCTACTTCTTAATTCCTAGTAAGAATGAAAGAAACACTTCTGGTGCCTCATGGCATACCAGACGATGAACTTCTCAATCAGTGTGGTATTTTCAAGCACAGAGTTTATGTAGGAAACATGAGATGTGTTTACAGCCAGCCACTGGTACTCAGCTGCCATCTCCAGCACACATTTACTTGTTGATGTTTGGATGGGAAGTGGTATTTTGCTTTGTGAGCCTCATTTAGGGGAGAGTTCTCAAACAGAGGCCAAAGCAGACACTTGGTGCCAGGGGGAAAAACTGGGGAATTTGGGCTTCTCAAACTGGAGCACAGACAAAGACATTCCCAAGTGTCTGACCCATAACCAGTGATTTAGGTGAAGTTCTTCTGACCAATTTTAGTTATTTTGTCAACAAAATCGTTTTTTATTCACTTTTCTGAATAGTCCAGGTGTCACCCTAATTTTTCAGCCTTCTGATGTTTTACATTTCTATACTGGAGTTCTCACACTTGTAACATGAACAAAGAGTGATGTTTTGTAAATATGCATTCCTTTCCAGGGGGAAGGACAAATTGATGGACTTCTGGTTTGACCAGTGGGGTCAGAGGGGAGTCAACCTCATCTCCCAATCCCTGATCAAACTTCAAAAACTATATAAGTAAAAATCCCAAATAACTTTTTTTCTTTCTTGTTCTCACAACTTGACAGTGTGAGTGTGATCTTTTTGTGTCCGTCTGGCGACAGTCCAGGTGTCTTAATTCTCCCTAAAAGCAATCAAAATACATTTGTCTATGATGAGCACATCTTTGGCTATCAGTTCTTTCTCCAGCACACATAAACACCAACATTTCAGTTCTTTTTGAAGTCACTAAGTATGTTACTAGGGATGATATCTATCTTAATGATTTTCTTGTTTAATCACCTGGATTAGCTATTTGCAGGAGGCTTCACTGTTACAGTTTTTTCCAAACTTTGCCTCTGTTTGTACTTGGCATTGTCCTTGTCTTATTAAATCACTGGAATGACCCCAGATCTTTTCTGTACATTGCAAGGCTCATTTCAGTTGGTCACCATTGGCTTACAAACCAGCCTCAGTAATTGTGAAGATCTGTTTGTCACATAAACCCAAACTTGTCTTTTCCCAGAATTGCTGCCATCAGCATTACTTCTAGGTAAAACCAGGAAAACTTGATTTTTTTCTCAAAAAAAGTGATTTGGTATTTATACTAGGATCATTTTTTTTCACAGACACACCTCTCTGAAGCTAATTCAGGTATTTGCATATGTAATAGCTGACTCATTCTAATGACCCAAGTATTTCAGATGACTGCTTCATGTGAAAATTTGCCAGACCCTGGAAATACAGAGGGGGGGGTTCCTCAGTGTGTGCCCCACTGCTGTTCTGCAGCCTCTTTTACCCTGGTTATGTGAGTGGTGCTTGACCATCCCTAAGTGGCCACTGTCTGCTGTCCCTGCAGCCTCAGTGGGGACAGTCACCCTCTCAGTTCCCTCCAAACAAAGACAAGGGCTCTTTTTACCTCAGACAAGTAAAGAGGGTGTCTTGCAGGTTGTCAGAAACATGATCACTGTGCTGCAGTCATGAGGGTCAGATAAGAGCAGAACTTTTATAGCAGGAAATTGAGAAAAAATTCCCTTGTGGGAATTTGTGGGAATATGATCTATCTAACCAGTATCTGGTTACTGATGCCTTCAGTCTCCCTGAGCAAGCAGGGGAGATTTCCAGCAGGCAATCCAAATGAAAGCTACTCACAAGGTGCCATCAGTTCTTAGCTCAGAACTCATAACCCTGAGAGAGAACCTGCTATAACACCCTGCATGGGAGGAGTAGGGCTGGCCAGCACCCGGATTGTGAGTACAGCTCAATTACACCTCACACTGGAGAAAAGTCCTTTCCCTGGGCACAAGCTGAATAAGTTTATCTTTATTTCAACATCCCAAATACATTTAAGCAATTGCTGATGTGGCATAGATGCTGCAGATGTAGTGGAATAAATCTTCAAGGGAAAAGTCAACAGAAAACTGATGGGGTTTAGTGAGTGAACTGTGCCACTCCGTGAAACTGTTTGTCTACTGTGCACATACAGCCTTACCCCAATCACTTCTTCACCAAAAATGTTCAAAAATATGCTTTTCCCACATTCCAAATAATAGTATCCATTCATATAAAGACTAAAAAAATCAGGCATTAAAAGTCCTTCAGCTGCCAAGGGCAGTTTTGTTGTTTTTTTCAAAAAAATCAATTTCTTAAGATATATTTATGTTGTTTCACAGAAAAAAATAATTATTTGAACAGCTAAGCAAACAAGTGTCCTGCAGCAGACTGTGCAGTGGTGAGGCTTTGGGTGAGCCAGGGAAACATGAGGTGCTGCAGTACCACCATGCTTTGTACTCTTGCTTCATCTGGAATTTTTGCAGGACTTCTGTTTTTAGCACTAATGATAAGGAGCAAAGTGTTAAATCACAGGTACTTAAATATATATGTATAAGGTTCAAATTCAGCATTTAAGCATGGTAACTACGCATCACTGACTTCCTGCTGTCTCCTGACAAACTGGAGCATCTGCCTATAGCTACTCGTTTATTTGATGCTCTGTCACTTTGTTCTCCTTTGGCTTCCCCAAGCTGGATTAATTGGATGGCTCTGAAGCATTTGGGGAGTATTTTGGCTTTTGAAAATGTTCTCCTTTTGAGGCTGCTTTCCAACCTTTTCTCCCCTGCTTAATGACCCATTCAAAATATTACCAATGAATTTCTTAGACTAGATTTACATAAGACCATTAGAGTATTCCAACTCCTTTACTTTAAAATATTCATGGCAGTCTCACATTGTTGGCTTCACAAAACCAATTTCAGGCAAACCTCCCATCAGCTTCACTGGAGGACAGCAGGGTAGAGCTTTAATTGTCAAAAACTTGCAAGCTGCAGCTTCAGTGGCTGTTCTTCACATCAAGCACCAATTCTGACAGTGCTTCACTGCACATTCTGCTCACTCTGTGGAGCTGGGGAGGGGCAGGTTAGATGCTTTTTATTGTCTCCCATTTTTGAGAAAAATTACAAGAACTTGGTGACTTAAATCTCAACCTATGAAGACTTTTCTGTATATCACCTGTGTATAAAACTACACTCAATTTGCATCTTGAAAAGTAAAGCATTGAATTAAAACTTCTGTGAAAATTGGGGCTGTATTTAACCATTGATCTATTTAACCACTTGTCTATTTAACACTTGTCTATTTAACCACTTGCTTTGTACAATTTTAGAATGGAAAGTGATGCTGTCCTGTGAGAGGGTGACTTGATTTGCCCACAGAGACAATAGGAAATGTTTATGTAGGAGCTGTCTCGTAGCTTAAGCAGGGAAGTTTTGTCCAGCACTAGTTCAGTGTCTCAGGGGAGTAGTGGAGACATCACCTTGTTCTGCAGGGTGGCACTGAGAGCAAGCTCAACACCTGGCTCTGGAAGGCTCACATAGGGGTCACAGCAGCAGAGCTGGAGAATTGGAATTCTGTGCTTTTGACAAAAAGCTTTGTGTTGAGTTCCTGCACTGAGCACAGACAGAGCCTGCAGCAGCTGCCTGTGGTAGCAAATCTACCGTGGGCATCCCTGTGGAAGAGCACTTGACTCTGGCCCTGCTCCCTGGAGTGTGTGCCAGCTCCAGTTCCCTCTTTCCTCTTCAGCTGCTTCTGGTGCTTGTGCCCAGGGAGTCCAGATCCAGAAATGCCTCACTTAATATTGTCCAGTCCTTCCTATTCCACTATTCCTGGCTTCATGAACAACCTAAGAGGCAAGGAAAAGTCTCCAGAGAACAGTATGATGTAAAATGTCCCACCATCTTAAAAATTTATTGCTGAAGAAACTGTGCTTGCATATATTTTTAAAATGGAAATTAATAATTTAAGGCTGTTTAAAATATATGAATGTAACTTTAATTAATCTGGTTTTTGTGTACATTGCTTGGCAAATAAAATATGTCCCAAGAGGCTCTGTTTTGTTAACAATACTCACTTCCCCTTTCTTTTCTTTACACCCCAGAAGCAATTTTTGAAGAGCTTTTCCTAACCTTTCCATCAAGCTGAAGCCTTCCCTTCATCCTGCCCCCACACCTGTGCATGTCAAAGCTCACAGGCACTGCTGGCTGTGCCAAAGGCAGGTGAGGGAGGAACCTGCCTCAGCCCTGCCCTGGGCAATCCAGGGAGGGGACGGGCACCCAGCCCTGCTGGCATGGCCAGGCTGTTCCCAGGGTGTCCCCAGGTGTCCCTAGGGTGTCCCCAGGTGTCCCCAGACTGTCCCCAGAGTGTCCCCAGGGTGACTGGGGAGTCTCTGCAGGTAATGCACAAACTGGTGGCAGCTGGGAGAGAGGACTGTCCAGTGGCCAAAAGGGTCGTCTCAAACTGTGCTTGATGAGTAACTGGCTGCAAAATGGGTAGATTTGGAAATGATGCCAATACCTATGTTTGTGACTTTTTCTAGGGCAGTATGCTGTACACTCTGCCCTAGGTGGTTGATAAAACATATTTTAATGTATTTGGTAATGAATAGTACCTTGATAAGAGATTGGTCAGTCTTCTCTGGCTCCTGTCTGGTTTTTAAAGGTGTGAATGTTTGGGCTGAACTTGCCTTAGAAGGCCAATTGAGTGTAGCTGCTGCTCTCAAACTCAGCTACAACAGTTTCCTTTCTACAGAAAGAATTAAATACCATTTGAGTCAGAATGTGGGGCTGACAGGGATGTGCAAAATTCAGGCTGAGCCTTCTGCTCTGTTCAATTTGGTACCAGGACAGGATCTTAGGTCACCTGTATTCCAAGTGAAGGCCACACCTTGAGGCCAGAGAGCCTTCTGGCTGTCTCCTCCTGAAGTTGTCACTTGGGGTCGAATACACAACCTGGGTTTTCCAGTGTTTGTGGTAAGTGAAAGCAGCAACTTACCTACTCTAGTTCTATCTCCTGTGGTAATTAAAACTAGGAAAAAGCTTGGCTAAAAACTTCAAACTCATCTAAGGTGTAAAAGCTGATAATTGGTTTGTCTTCACAGAAACTTTGGGGAGACTGAGTGTTACCTTTTTCCCTCCTGAGGCATTGTGGATTCCAGCACATTAAATTTCAGCCGTCTTGTGTTTCTGTGCACAGCTTGGGGGCTCTGGAGGGGTGACAGTGACAGGCAGGGCTGGCAGGACAGGGAGGGTGGGAGCCCTGGGGCAGCAGGGGCTGCAGCAGTCCAGGACAGGCTCCAGTTTTGTTCCTCTCCCTGGAAATCTTGAGCACAATCCTATCTGTGCTTCCTGTAAACAGCTCACGTTTTTTTTTTTCTGTGTGAGTGGAGAGCAGCAGGATGAAAACACTGTTTTATGCTTTTGATAAATTGCTGTGTTTCTCCTCTCCTTGGATTAAGCAGTGCAATGAATTCAGCTCTCTCAAAGACAGCCCCATACTGAGAGGTAGCTGTTCCATTTTATCCTAGCACCTCAAAGGCAGGGGTATTTCCATATACCCTTAAATTTAATTTTCCATCTGCCTGGTATTTGGGCTCATCCCTATCCTCATTTTAAGGACAGCATTCAAGAAGTCCTCTATTGCACACTGCAACACTTTTTGGAAACGAGGTAGAAGAGGTAGGGTAGGAAAATGCTGGAGTTACAGGTACCACCAAGGATTCAAAATCCTAAATTAAGGATTAATCTACACTTGACAGTGATAATGTTTCTGCTCTATAGTTAATTAAAGGTGACATTAGGACCTTAGAAATGAATTCTGGTAATTTTTGAAGTCCTGGTATTTAGCTGCATGCTTTTGATAGTATCTGATGAATAAGGCTATTGGATCAGCTGAGTGCAAGAGTCACTATAAATGGCTGTAGAAGAGGTATTGTTGATACCATCTGCATATAACCTGGTATTAAAGTGAAAGCAAAAATAAGCTTATCTATAGATCACTAGGTAGGAAATTATGAACTGTCCATCATGTGTCCCAGGTTGATGCTCAGCCACCCCATTTTCTGTTCCTGTTTGCACAAAGTCTCACTTAGTATTGATTTATGCAGCATTTGGATTTTAGCAAATACGTGTCTCTGAAAGAAGTGGTCCAAAAGGTAAACACAGAACACAGAGATTTTTACAGATGACACAGGGCAGGCAAATATCTTTGCTAACAGAGCATGCCTGACTGACATTGCATATCTGACATGAAACCATATGGTAAGATTGTTGGGGTTTTGTTATGAATAAATAAATAATCCCCTTTCAGAAGCAATGTTTTCTAGCATCAAGCCAGAAGGAACATTTTGTTATAAAGTTGATTAACTTGTACAATGTATCCTGCACTCTGAAAAAATGCACAACCAATTCTTTGTATCAAACTGGGTTTGACATGTGGAGCATGTCAAATATCTGGGATTATTTGGTAGTTTACCCATTTTAATATTTTAAGTTACAACTATTTAGAGAACTTAAGCAGTGAGCTACTGGAAGACAAACATCCATCTGGAGCACAGTGGAAAAACCAAAATGATGCATTTATAATATTATTTAATAAAAATTAATTCTAAGCCAAGTGTGACAAACAATTGCCAACATCTCATCCTCCCATGTAGCCCTGACTTGTAAACTATAATCACATCTGTTGTATTAGCATTTGTAATAACTATGCTCGTGATAAATGATCACATCAGATTTTAATAGCTTTCCTAATGTTCACAAGAACAATTGCATAATGAGGTTACCTTCTCTTAAATTTATTGTGTGAAAAGGTTGCACGCAGCACATGGCCAAAAGTCAGCTCCTGCCAGAACAACTTTCTAAACAACTACTCACAGAAAAAAAATCCCTAGTGGAGGAGGTAGGGACTATGAGCAAGATGTATTCCAGCACTTCCAGGCAGGAGCTTATTTAGAGATTTTGTACTACAACTCAGTTTACATGGTCTTTGTCAAAAACAAAGTAATTCAATAGCAAAATCAAATCAGAATTAAAAAAAAAGTAATGTCTCCTGATCTTCTGCATACTCAAAGCTCCCTTCCTGCACTGTCAGAAACTTTTTGCACTACATATTCTGTCTATACCACTAATGCTTCCATTTTTTAAGTGAAATAATACCTGAAATTAATCACAGGACCATGTTTTCAGGAAAGTCTCTGAATTTGCTAAGTCTTTCACGTATCTTTAATGAAAGTAAGATGGGAGTCTCTCCTATGAAGCGAGGTTCCACCTGCACTGGGGACAGAGGGTGGGATTGCCCAGGATACACTGGAATGTCAGGATGGCTTTAGAAAATGTAACTGTCACCATATACTGACCAGTGTCACCTTAGTGTACACATATTTTACTTCCAAATAATACAGGAGTCACTTACTCTGGGCGTTGTCTGATTTTCTGTAACATACAAAAATTGCTTCCACATTTCCTAAGTATTTCAAACTTCATTCTTTCTGGGCCATTTTAGCCCTTGTCAGAGACTCAGATAATGTGAAGAGAGGCCCCTTTGGAGCTGTCCAACAGCCAGGTTATGGCTCTGGTGAGATCTTCCCCAGCACTGCTGCCTTGATTTTCAGCCTTCTGATTTTGTTTACTTATTTCTACTGGAGTTTCTCATGCATTTAATGTAAACAAAGTAGATTGTGTTCGCTTTCTTCTCTGTGATGGGCTGCTGGTTTGACCATTGGGATCAGAGGGGTGTTCCTCTCATCCCTCAATCCTTGACCAAATCCCAAAAACTATGTAAGTTGAAATTCCCAAAATAAACTTATTTTCCTCACTCTCAACCTGATGGTGAGTGTCGTTCTCTCGTGTTGTGCTTGTGACACAGCACCAACACTGCCTGAGATCTTGCCTCACCCTTGGTGCAGAGAAAATGAGCAGGGACAGCTGTGTGCACTCTGTGGGGCAGGTTCTGCTCCCTGTTAGACCAGTTTATATCTGCTTACTCATTCTGGTCTAAAAAAGATTAATGTCTGGTGCTTGATCTACTCTACTCTGTGCAGTACTGGAAGCTGAATTACCCCATCATTTGGGTCCTACTGTTTTTGTCACAGGGAATCCGTACAAATGATGTGTTTTTAGTTTGGCAATTCAGTCCTGTGTTATTTAGGAGCTGCAGTAATACTATGACAAAGTACAGGAACAAAGATCAACAGCTGATGCTTGAACTCTGCAGTGAACCCACTTTCTATAATCCTGGAAATATGTGCTTCTTTATGGTGCTACATTCAGAAAAGCCAGGCAAACAAGGACTTGGGCTGAAAAAGAAATGCTCAGGTAGAAAGAAAAGGAAATCATCCCGGGTTTCCTGGGTTTCCAAAGCATACTCTCAAATGCTGGGAAAAGTCAATGTTACATTTTTCTGGTGTAGGTCAAACGTAATAACTAAATACAATATAAAATATGATATTTATTATATGGATTTGTGGGCCTGATATTTCTGGGTCTGAGAGATTTTAGTCTGCTAGCAGCTGCTAACTTTTTCCCAAGGAAAAACTCAAGAAAGTTTCTTCTCAAAACACTCTTGGCAAACAACTGTCCTTTCTCAAAGCAATCTTTCTCCAGGTGGTGTTTTGCTGTTTCTCTGGTTTAACCAAAGGGATCAGAGAGGTGTCGTTCCTATTCACCAATCATGTTAAGTCTGTAGGGGAACACCTTATAAAAGGTAGTAAGAATTACACAATAAAATTTTCTTTCCTATGCTCTTTGCCTTCTGAAATACTTGGAGTCTTTCTTTCATGTCCTACAGTGACATGGATTCTTCAAACATATCCCTAGGTCAAGACATGAGGGTGATGGGAAAACTGTTAAGGCAGGATTGACTTAAAAGCTGCACTGTAGCAAGAAGGATTCCTTCAATGACCAAGGGAGGACAGAGCAGGAAATTCAGGGTAGGAAATATCAGTTCCTGCCTGTTCTTGGCTGTCTGTGGATAGGGCCAGGCATGGCACTGCCCTCATCCCCTGCCCAGGACACGGCCACAAGTCTGTGTGGTGGCACCTGAGCAAACAAAGGAGGCTATAATTGATCAACCTGCTGATTAAATCCATTCAGCTCCAATGACTTAAGGGACAAAAGACCCCTTGCTCTTTCTCTAGAGTTGATTTGTGAATGTGTGTGTGCACATACAAATTACAGACACACAGACACACACATGGCTTTCACACTCCTGGGTTAATATGTTGCAGTAAATTGCGTAGCCTGCTGGTAAGTCTGTTTATCACCAATTTCCCTGAGGCACCACTCATCTCTTGAGGACTTATTTTTACTTTCCAAACCACTGAACTGCTCTGCCTAACCAACCTCATTTAAATTAATCTGACAGATGTGAAAATTCCTTGCTTTTTGCAGCCCCAACCCCAGCTCACTTGTGCCAGAGCAGCTTCTTTATAAATTTAAAATGCTATGAAAACACCCACTGATATCCTAGAGCAGGGCAAACCGGCAAACCTCATGTCCTCAGGGTGGTCCCTTTGGCATGGCTACACTGAGCCCAGTAAAAGACTGTCTCTGGCCAGGCTTGCTCTTTCACCTCAGCTCCAGTCTGGCACGTGGACGGCCAAGACAGGAGCATTCTCTGTAGATAAACGCATCAGCAAGCAGCCTGGGCTGCCAGTTTTGGGGCACAATAGAGTAATTTATAATTTCTGGCCCTGCTTCTCTAGCTGTTGGGGGATTACAGAGATATTCCAAGGCTGGGGCTGCTTTTCAGTTGGAGTGGTCAAATGGAAAAGGACCAAATGCACTGGTGGGGAATACTGGAGGCTTAAAAAAACATAGAGGCTATTGCTCTGGAAGGATTAGAAAGGGGAAGAAGGTACACAAACAATATCAGAAGGGGGAAGCAATGGCTTGATATCAATAGGTTGAAATCTGGAATGGTTTACAGGCTCATTTGACAGGCCTGTCCCTGTGGCAGGGTTTGCTGTGGAGAGGGCAACATTCTCTTGCTAACAGCCAAGGAAGTTTCTACTTGCTCTTCTGTCTCCAGCTTAGTGATGCCAAAAATCCCAGAATTAAATTCTGCTGCATTACTTATCAACCAAGCTCTTATTGGGATTTCACGGTTGGGAGTGCTGGCCCTGTGCCAGGTGGTACCAGCTCTGTTTTCTTTGGGAAGGGATGGGAAATGATTGATCAGCACTGAAAGCCTTTACCTACACTTCAGGATCGCTTGTTACATCTTTGGGAGTGCAGCCCTGTTAATTGAGCTACCTCATGCTTGTTTGTACATGAATTCAGAGTGCCTAAACAAAATACTTCATATTTCTGGGTTTTGGCATCCTCCACAGATGGACTGAAGGAGGTTTGTGGCACACAAGCATCAGGACTGAAATGAAGGGCAAGCATGCTATCAGCACTACCATCAGTATCTGATGAAGATTTTGAATAACTGACTATTCTGTTAGTTTCTGATGTGAGTTTTTCTGTGTCCTAAGTTTGGTCTTTGACTTAGAGACGCAAAGAAATTGTCTTCAGTGAGAGCACAGGGTCATATGTCAGTACCTTTCAACATGGAGATCAAAAAGTAAATCTCTGTCTCCAACATTGTCCCTTTACTAGCAATGATGGCACTTGTTCAGCAGAACACACACCTGATTCCAGTAGTTTAAAAACAAACAAANAAAAAATTGTCTCCTCTCCCCTCCCCTTTTTTTTTTTTTTTTTTTTTTTTTTTTTTTTTTTTTTTTTTTTTTTAATCTGCTGTATCACTTAATGTGTGGGGAAAACAAAAAGAGGGTTAAAGAAGAAGCCCAACTACACATTTTGAGCATGGAGAGTTTTAAAGAACAGTTCTAAATTTAGCAGCTAAACAACAAGACCTCACAAGGCAGTGCTGGTAACTGCAGTGACATGGTGCTCATCTTCACTTATTCCTCAGCTTCAGAGAAGACCAGATGCCAAATAATCTGGTTATCATCAACAACCAGTTCGTGATGGAAAACTTCTGCCTTTATCTACCCATATGGTTCAAGAAAATATGGTTTAATATGAAAATAGTTTTAAAAAAGAGATTGACAAAACCCCAGGAACACAAGATGGCTTTGTGCTGGCAGTACAAAACTGGAATTGTGGGGTTCTTGAGGCTCTTTCTTGGCAAATCCCACAGGTTTGCTGTATAAAGTGACCAGATGACTGAGTTTTCTTCCTTCATTGGTAATGTGGGAACACTCACAACATGTTTGGAGGCTTAATTAGTATTTGCAAATCACTTTGAGCCTCTCAGATTGGAAGTGTTGTTAGCACATAGTACTGATATTAATTATTAAAACAGAATTGGGCTCTGTGGATGTCTCACAGCTGGCACCTGCAAACCCAGGGATTTCAGGAGGCTGTTCCCTAAAATAAATTTTGCTTGACAGAACAGGAAGTTCTAAAGTTGATTGTTTGACAAGGATGGGCTTTGGAGAAATATTCATGGACTAAGAACACATTTTCACTCAGTGGATTTACAGAAAAAGTTTTTACTTCTAAAAGTTTCTAGAGATTTGGGATTTCACTGTGTAACTGAGCCAGTCACACATGAAATCCCTGAGTATACTCCAAAACCATCCTGATGTGAGAGACATTTGTCTTTGTGCTGCTGCAGCACTGCCTGAGCTGATCTACTCTAAGAGGCATTTCTGTAACTTCTCTCATGGAGAGAAGTCTGTAAGGTCCTTTGAAGCCAAACAAACTTAAATACATAATGCATTTTTTAAAGCCTTCTCCATTTTTTGGGTGGTTTTTTTTGTTATTTTGGGTTTTTTGGGGGATGGAGGATAGCATTTCATTTTTTCTATTTTTGAAATTGTGGGGAAATCTAAAAGCTGGATTGTGCTTCTTGTAACAGGTATTATGTTGGTGTTATATTAGGAGAAGAATGACACCATGGAGATGTATTTGAAAAGGAAGACAATTTTATTTGGATGTGCAAAAATGTATTTCAGTGTTTGTTTCAATATGAGTTCATGAGTTTTTCAACTCATGAGTTGTTTCATGAGTTTTAATGCAACTGTTAAAAAAAATCAGTCTTTTACAAGTTTAGTTTTTGTTTCTTACTGCATATTGCAGAGAACAAGAGAGAACTGATGGGTTTCAGTGCAGACCTTGTGCCTTCTGGTACAATCTGGGGAGAAATATTATTTCACATATACTGCAGATGCTTGTCTGGAGGATGTTTTCAGCTCTTTGCATAGGAGGGCAAATGTTCCTATTTCAAACTCATATTGAAGAATAGCACTTTTAACAATCTCTTTTTCTCTGTGATTCGTGATCTGTTGACAAACACTCTTCTGCTAAGCAGAGGACAGAAGGGGATGGCTCTGTGCTTTGCAGCCCCTCCACGGGAGCTGGGGCTGAGCAGTGGCTTCTGTGGCCAGAATCTGCATTTTGCACCCCTAGCACAGTAAGGATAATGAATAAATACTTTGTAGTGAGATATGAAATGTTCACAGCTGCTGATCAAAACCAGCAGTCGTTTGTTTGGTTAGGAATATTTTGCTGTTCAGTTTTGTGGCAGTAGCACTAATGGATAGAAATTCAAACATTATTATGCAAGAAACTTATGCAGATTTCTCTCCCCTTTTATTTTTAATTTTTTAAAACTGTCCCCTGAGCAACTTACTGCCACCAGAGCCTTCTAACATCTCTAAATGTTGCTGACTGAAAAAAAAAAACAAACAACACTGTCACATTTGGAAAGTCAAAGCAGAAAAGTGTCTCATTTGTAGAGCGATTCATTTCGATTTTCATCTTGCTGCTGTCACTGAGGATACATGAACAACAGCAGTTGGTATTGTCAGGAGACCTAAGCAGACCTGTTTCGTTGGCTGACTTGACAGCTGTTCCATGAAAGAGATTCATGCTCACAAAATCAGAAAAGTATGAAGAGCACATTTTCGTCTTAACCCTTTCTTGCCTCGCTGTACCTGTGTTATACTTTCATAAAAAATCAAAGGGAAGGATCAGATTCCTGTGGAAAATAGCAGAGAGACTTGGTTTAGCAAATTGCCACGTGTGCCTGATGTAGCACTCCCTGAAGCAGTCTTTGACATTGTTTGGGTCTGCACAGCTGCCTGGGGAAATTAAACACAGGGTCTAATTCCCCTGTTAGCACAAGCAGCACCTAGTGGGAAAGAATTTTACATTATTCTTCTGAATAATCCATTTCTCAGGCAACCCGGATCCTTTCTTCCTTTAGATCAGCAAATATTTAAATATTTTTGAAAGTATACCTTCTTTAAGTTTTCTGCTTCCTTTAGCTTTGAAAAAAAACCATATTATTTTTAGCAGGTATTATTGCCACATGTTTGGAACTTCTAAAGAGTGAGGATTTCTTGTAACAGTGGGTTTAACTTGGCTGTTTTAGGCAGAGTTCCTAAAGCAGCATTTGTCTGCCTGCTCAGCCCTTGATCACCATAATCACCAACGTGATTTATGCAGCAGAAGAGTTTGTCTCACAGTTCTGCAGATGAGAGGAACTTTAGTATCCAGCTGTTCAGCAGGAGTGGTGCTGATGGCCCTGCACTGACATGCATTGGTGATGCTGCTTCCTTCAGCTCCTGCTGCAAAGCTCTGCAACTTCATCATACAGGACCAGGAGGTGTTGTAGCTCTGAATTGTTACAGTCAATGGGAAATAAAAGACTGTGGAAATGAATCTCCACGAGGAAGTCAAGCTTGATATAAAGCTGTGCTCCATCACAAATACAAATGCCTCAGCAATTACACGAGAAGGAAGCCAGATTTCAGCAGTGTTTAGTTGGGGCTGGGGAGTTTGGTTCAGACTACACTGAAAAAAAAGGTAAAATAACTGGAATGCATGAATGAATCTAGGTCTGCTTCTTCCAGTTAGCCCTGCTGTGGTCCTGAGTATGATTTATTCCAAGTCTTTTGAAAGGTGCTGTGGGCAGGCACAGGTGTGGTGAGGTAACTGGTTTGGTCTGCAGTCATTTCTCTGGGCTTAGGCTGTGCCATTTTAAATGAATCACCCATTTATCTAGGACCAGTGTCTTGGATTGCCTCTATAGAAATCTAATCTAATTATTTCAATAATTATAGCTACTCTGTTTAGGGTGAAGCTTAGAAAAGCTCCTTGAGATGGTACAGAGATGGGTTTTCCTGCCCTGGGACAGGTGTTAACTGTGGCATTTGCCTTGGCAGTTGGATATGGAAACAAGCCCCATGTTCTACCAAAGTGAACATGAGCACAGGCTCTGCAGTGCAGCCATGAGATCCAAACAGGAGAGCACAGAGGCATTTTACTCATTGAGTGCTACCACTAAAAGCCACAGGCAGGGCGGCCCTTGTTGGCAAACATTGTTTCCATTAGGAAGTGTTTGCAGAACAAACCTATTAAATATGTATTGAACACCTCTGGCACGGGCAGATGCTTGTATGGAGGCCCAGGTGACACTTGTGTGAAATAATGCTCAGCAGTCAGGAACCTTTTACTCGTGAGCCATGTTAAACACGGCCCTGCTTTTCACAGGACATTTTCTGTGGCTTGTACAGCTGCCCCCAAAAACACACTCGAACAGAAGAGCTCAACTGACCAAATCACTCTGAGTGGCTCCTGCTGTACTCGGCAATGCCACGCTTCTGCTGCTTTCTAAGACAGGAGAAAGGAATGACAAAGAGCTCTCTCAGACGGGGCTGTAGCACTTTCTTACCTGCCCACACCAACAAAACTGATGTTTGTGATTATCTGGAGGCTGCAGCCAGGAGGATTTTTACTGTAGACATAAGGAAGAGTCCTCATCTTCTGTCATTGATTACCAAGCAAGCAGGACCTATGAGTAGTTGCTTCTCATTACCAGCTTTATCCTGTAAAGTGCTGCTGAGCACCTGAGACCTTTTGTTTATTGGCTTGTTTAGGACATGCAGTGAATATAAGCAGTGAATGCACATGTTCAGATGTAGTGTTGCATTATCTAATTATCTGCCGGCTAGGACCTAACAAGGTTGAAATATGAGGGAAACAGAAACAAAACTGCAGGTTGTTTTAGAAATGTATTTTCAAAGCAAGCCTCAGCTTAGTTTTCCAGGTCTGCTGCTGCTTACAGAAGTCATTCACTTCACTCCTTTAAAGCGTGTAAGCAAAACTAATTAATTACTTCAAGCTCAGCATGCAGGGAAGTCCTTTGCTAGATACAGACCTGCACCCAACCTATTATCAACTTTAATTACCAAACCCTGTGCTTTTTATCTAGGCTTAAGCACTCATCCCAGTTTTTTTCAGCCCAAAGGCTCCTGGGGCAGTTTATATGTTGATACCTTATTGACCAAGCATCCATAACAAGTTTTTCACAACCTGGGAATTTCAGCAGAGAGAGACAACAGTCTGGCTGTGTTGTACCACAGCACATTCTTCATTTTCTGGGCTGTGCTGTCCTTCTGCCAATCCAACACAGTCCTGACAATTGTTTCTAAGTGTGATGTGCCCACAGCCCCCAGCCCAACCCCTCAGATGTGTCCACAGGAATTGGGGCAGTGCTTGCTTTATATGTTGGGCACAGTGAAGGACTTGATTGTCTGAGACTGTAATATTCATTAGAATGGGGTCTAGATGTTTTAAACAAGTCTGCCTCCTCTACCTCCTTTTTAATTAATAAGTTATAAGTTAATTAATGATGTGATTTTTTATCCCATTTCCTCCTAAAAGCAATCTTGCTGAGATTTTAACGTGGTTACAGTGAAGTCTACGTGTTTTAAACAAAGCCACTCCTTCAACTCCTTACTCTATAATTAATAAATTATGAACCAATTAATTACCCTTTTCATATCCTCCCTGTCATATGCCTCTTATATTCCAAAAGGTAGTTTGGTACTGAGCATCTGAATTTTTATAATCTATTATGGAATGACTGTAGAATTTCTATTAAAAAATAGTTCCAATCTGAGTCTCTTTCCTTGAGAATATGATTTGCTCAAGAAGAGCTATCATATTATTTGATTTACATAGTAGGAATTAAGGTTTTTAATTCCTCTTATAGCAGCTTTGTAGTGTTTGTATCATATAATGACTACAAACATAAGACAATCTATATTTTTTCTGCAAAATACATTAATTTTAGAAGTTCAGATATCATATACTACATGAGAAAGTGAACATGAGTATGTATCTGTAAGCAAGGGACTGAAGAAAGAAAAATAAAACCCCACTGAAGTTGACTGGAAAAAAATTGCAAAAGCTGAATAAGGAGTTCATTAGTATTTCTGTACTATTTAACCCAACCTCTACTGTACATAACAATCTCCACAGCAAGTAACAGCTGCAGGATCCCCCACTGTGGTTCTGCTACAGTGAAGTAAAGCTGTTCTGTGAAATACACAAATCAGGAATTCCTTGTTTTCTGAACCTTGTTTTCTGAACCTTCTGAGCACCCGGGCAGTGCTCAGCCCCCGGTTTGGTGGTGAGAACAACGTGCCGGGTGTGCGGCAGAGAGGAGCCTGCAGAGAGCCGGGACTCGCCATCCTGCTGCTCCAGGCTCCGAGCGCTGCTGAGGATGGGAACTGCAGCCCTGCCCTTGCCCCGCCCCGGCAGGATGAGGCGCTGGGCCAGCAGGGCTGTGGGAGGGAGCCCAGGGGAGAAGGGAAGGGGAGCAGGCAGTGACTGTCCCCGTGCCCTGCTGCAGGAACAGGCAGGGAGAGGGTGCCCGGCACAGCTGCTGCTCCAGCTCCCCATCTGCATGTCCCGGGAAGTTTCCTCTTCTCTGGGGGGGGCAACTGCAGAACAGCATTGGGCAGAAATCATGCGTGAAGCAAAGTCAGGAGAGAGCTCTCCACCCTTCTTTTGTTTCAGTTTTGAAGGTAATTATAAGTTGGATTACTCTTTTTTTTTTTTTTTTTCCTCCTTCATGCAGAGACCGTCACGAGTATAATGCAGTTACTTGGGGAGGGAAAGCAAAATCAAGCCAGAATTTCAGAAAGTCTGGTTCCTGAAGGTGAAGGCTGTGAGGCTTAGAGCCTGCAAGGCTCCTCCACTGATGTTAGTATTTCCCTTGTTTTCTGCCTAGTAAATTAAAATTCTGTGACATTAATGATTGCTGAAGATTTTAACAACCCATATTCTCACTCTCTGTACTGGAAGGGGGAAATAATAAAATTAATATATCCCTTAATACCTATATGCTGTGTTAATTTGCCAAAATGCAAAAAGTTCTGCTCTGAAGGAGTAAAGAAATTGAAGTAATATGTTGTATATACAGGTAACAAATCATAGATCCTGTTGAGTCTTTACTATATCACAAAAAAGCACCAAAAGTTTCAGTTGGGGACCACGGATCTTTTCAGCATATATAATTTGACATGAATCCATCTCCAAATTGATAATCTAATATTTCAGCTCCTATAGAAAATTTGTGCATTTTCAAAAAGAAGGACAAAGCAATAGAATCTATTACCCACTTGGTTTATTAAATGTAATTCTTGCCTGTAAAACCAGAATATTGATATTTAATTAAGTTTGATCTTTATAAATGTCTCAATCCTTAAGCCAATGCTAAAAATAGAAATGCCTACTGAAAACCAGACTATGCTCCAGTCACTCAAAACAGATTGCTCACAGAATGCTGTACTTTGTTGTAGTGAGTCTCAGTTCCAGGTGTTTATCAGCTCAAACACAAGTCGCTGTTAAAACTTGCAGGATAACAGGCTAATAAACAGTGAGCAGGTGGGAAAAGACATCCAGTGTCTGATGATTACATGTGTTAGAGTGGTGGTTGGGAGATGACTTTAATAATAGAGAAGGTGCAGCCTGCTGAGAGCTGCACGACAAGGCGTCCTTGGCCACGCACACAACAGGCCTGAGCATTCTGCTGCAGCTTGGAGCTTCACACAAGGACAGTTGGCTGCTAAAAATAACTTAAGAGAGAACAAACTAAAATATTAATATGTTGTGGGATGCCACAATTCCGTGCACTCTGAGCAGCACTGCCATGCAAATGATCAATTTCCAGGAGGAGAAGAGAGAATTAATTCTCATATTGCCACACTGAAATGGCTTAAATATGCACCAAAGCTATTTTCAGTGACCAGACAATTGCATCCTGTATGGCTTTGTGAATGTGAGCTGACAGCCTGCTACAGCAAAGTGCAGTGCAATCATTTCTGGGCTTGAGCCAGGCATATCAATTGAATCATGGCTCCTCCATAGCAGCTCAGTGAAAGACATGCAGAACGAGCACGTCATTTCATATTGAACAGAAGGCTAAGGGTTTAATGACTGCTCAGCGACCTCAGGCAAGATTTCCATCAACACACTTAGCCACTGTTGTTTTCAGAGGAGCCATGAAGTAAACACTGAAGATGTAGGAATTTCCTGTGTGTCCCTGGCCCATGTGAAGGCTGGCAGCATGCCTACATGTGATGTTTATTAAATACAGCAGCAAGTCTTTCTTTTATGCCACTTGGGACATCTATGGAAATTAGGGTCTTCACTTATATGAATTCTAGGCTTTTAGAAAGTCTCCTTATGCTACTGATATAGACCTTGTGCATTACTGGTACTTACATCTTCTATCTGAAGTTTTAAGTCAGGGTGACACTGCTGTCATGATAAAAAGTATGAAGGAGTTCTTCCCTGGGCCTTGAGCACAGAGGCCAGGAAAGAGTTGAGCCTGTTTAGTATTTCAGATTGCATTTGTGCAAGGATTTAACTGCTGAAACAAAACCAGGAAAACAGATCAGTCAATGTTATAATCTGGGTTGCATTTGGAATTGCACATTGATTGAGAGGGCAGCAAGGACTGGACTTATGCAGTGGAAAAGCTGTGACATCCCTGAGGCTGCTGGGACCAGCTCAGGCGAGATCATCAGCTGTGCCAGGCATTCCTCCTAGGCACAGAGGTGTTAACTTAGAGCAAGAACAGATAAAACCCACAAAAGGGATTTTTATCCTTTCTATCTATATGTGGGGAGAGAGATGTAGGTATATATTCAGCTGACAAAAAAGCTGCCTTTGAGCTAATTTCCTGCATGATAGCAATGATTCCTCTTCTAGACAGATTTTCTTTAACAAAGTACAAACACTTAACATGAGCAGCTCTACTGGTTAATTAACTCCTTCAGCATGAAAACAATACAAAACAATACTTGGTGTAGATGACATCATTATCCAGAGAAATCCAGCAGGTAACCAGCTCTCCTGAGCTTCCCGCAAGGACTCCTCTGATGGAATTACAGTACCTGAAGATCTGATCCTATTATCTGTAATGTGTCAGGTAAATTTTAAACGAAATCTTCCAATGTATGTTCTGACAGGAATACCTGCTCCAGTAAACAGCAGCCAAAAGGTGTTCTGGTGCAAACCCCTGCCTGAAAAAGGCAGCTGGCTTACAGGGGTTCCCACTGAGAGAGGGTGGGGATGAACTTGCAATGCTGTGTGCCTCACCAGCTTGGCAGGAATCTTGCATGTCTTATAGAATATCCTTTGATTCTCAGTAAAAAGTTAAATAGTTTTTGTTAGAGATGAACATCAGCAGTACAACTTCAGACCGCAGTTGGTGCTGCTGTGCTGTAGGGGGGGGTTCCAGACTCTCCTTTTTCTCTGTATTTCGCTGATTTCCATGGATTAACCAGGTGCAGCCTGTACTTCCAACTCTGAACTAGAGGCAAATTCCATCTTCCAGTTGATCTACCCAGCAATATTCAAGTGGCATTCAGTAGCAGCATAAACATTTTGAATAGATCCAATTCAGATAATGTTTTCTTTATAGTTTGCCATTTGATAGTGGAACAAATATGATTATTCACTGCTTTTTTCACCAATAGCTTTTTTGTAAAGCTTGAAGATAGCAAAATCCTGAAATACATTTCTCTTGGATCATTTAACAACTCCAGGCTTGATCCTGTAAGCTGTAGGTAGTGCAAATGCACAGCTAAGCCACTGGTAGGATTAAGGAGGATGCTGTATTTATCTCAAAGGGCAGCAGGAGAAAGTTGACATTAAAGTCTGCTGTGCCACTGCAGTGTGAGGATATTGCTGCCTGTGTGAGCACTGTGAGCTGCTGGGCTGTGGCTGCAGGGACTGCATCCACTGCTGTCACCCCTCCTGGCACCCTGGGCTCCCACCTGCCCCTGGAGCCCAGCCCTGGCTCCCTGGCAGGCCAAGGTGTTGTGCATCGGCAGAGGAACCCCAAATCTCCAAGGACTGGTCCAGCCTGTGCCTCCTCCTGCTCCTTCCCCACCCTGCCTGCCCTGGGGGCACCTGCTGCTTCCCTCTGAGCTCCAGGGGTGAGCACACTGTGCTCCATGGTAAACTCATGCTGGCCTTGGGGAAAGGTGAAAATAATACTAACTGCAACAATAAAAACACTTGTCATTTTTTAAACATGATTTAAACAATTTGTTCAAATGCACGATTTTTTCCAAATCCCTTTCTCCTGCAATCAGGTGATTTTGTGAATAGTTCTCATTTTGTGTTTCCTAAAATAAGTGTTGCCCTCATCTTAACAGAAAAAAATTCCAAACCTATGGTATGTTACCATTAACAAAATAAACATAAAATAATTTTTAAAAGCTTGAAAATTGGTACTGCGAGTTTAATTAGCCTTCAAAACACTGATGCTATAAGTTCTTTATATCTTCAGCCAGCATTTTTAAATGAAAATAGTAAATTAAAAACAGCTTTAGAAGTGTAGAAGCTGAAATATACAGTAATACCACAGAGAGAGAGAGAAAAAACTTTTGCAATGAGGAAATAAGGGAGGAGTGTGTAAAGCTGTTTCTTTGTGTAGTTCCTCACAATCCTTAGTCTGTTTACACAGAGAAGCTTTTCTGTCATTATATCACTCCATAGTGTATTAAGTATAAAGCAAATATTCACACAGTGTCACTGGTTTTCACAGGAGTAGGCACTCGATCAAGGTTTACCATGTATGACTACGTTTGCAAAATCAGTGCTGCAGGCAAAGTCTTTCCAAAGAAGGTCCCTGTAAAGTGGTGTTAGATAATCACAGATGTGCTGTGGATAAAGCACTTTAGAAGGTATGGAAATGGATTTGAAACCATATGAAATACACTTCCGAGATTCCCCAAAGTCAAGCCCTTGCTGAACAGGAAAATGCAGGAGGCTGACAGGCAGCTCCTGGTGGGCTGAGCCTTTAAGGTGACGTTGGGATTGCTCATCTGGTGGATCTGGAGCAGACTTGTCTATGGCAGGTAGTGGGGAGCTTCCAGCCCCCGGTGCTTTTGGCAAAAGGTTGAGAAAAAAATGTTATGACAGCCACAGAGCAAGTGTCAGAAATGTCATTGCTGCTCCAGAAATGAAAGTGAGCACAGCTGAAAATAGCTGGGACTCTCAGGTGTCACTGCAACATCATTTTCATGCTCACTTAATCTGGGCATCTCATTAAACCCCAGGGCTAGGGTTTGCTGGAGTCATCTTCTCAGCCTACAGGCCTTTTGGAGATGAGTAAACCTGCAGTGGGACAGGAAATCCTGTATGGTGGTGCCTGCTCAGAGCCACTGACAGAGGCAGTGGGATAAATGATGTGCTCATGTTCAGCTGTGTGGTTCCACTGAGGTCACAGGTTTCATGTATTTGCTACAAGGTGCCTTTCTGTTTGGGTTTTGGGGTTTTTGCAGCTACAGAGATATGCAAGCTTAAATGAGCTTGGGAACAAAACCTGAGCAATATCATAGAATAGCTATTATCAGATCAAAAGTGCCATCATGGAATATTAAAGGATTGAGATGCCATGTAGGGAGAGTCCAGGCTTCATAAATGTAGGGAATGGCTTTTCAATCCTTTATATTTATGTATGCCTTCTACTGACTTTGTTAAATCCCGAAGTAGCAAAAATGTCTATTCCTTAAATAAAACCTGTAAGTAATGTCTGACAACTGCAGGCTGTTTTATTCATTTATATATGAATATATATTTATAGTCATTATGAGAGCCTTGTTTTTAGTTACATTGATGTCCCTCTATACTTCCTAGCAATTTACATGAACTTTCCCAGGGTATGAATTACAAGCACAAATGAGAACCAGACTCCATGAGGATAAGCAAAATAAACTGGATAGCTGTATTAACTGATAAATTTTTGTTACACTTGAGCACTGCCTTTCTCTTTTGCCTTTTATTTTGAAGACCACACTCAAAAGGGCACAGCTTGAGAATATTTAGTGCAGCCTAGGTGGGATTTCCTTGCTTGTCTCCTCCAAAAAGGCGTGTCTCTTTCTTGAGAAAATAACTCCTACTTCATCTACATATTAATTTCATGGATATTCAGAAGAAGGAGTTATGTTACAAACTGTAATGTAGGTAATGAATGAAACACGCTGCTCTGCTCTATCACACGTGGTTCCAGAGAAGCAAGTGGCAATAATATTAAAAAATCAGTTTTGATTGAAACAGAACAGCTGTACATTTACTGACCTAAATTCAAGCTTTGGAAAGTTGGTAAAGACAAGGTTTATAAGTTTAGTCACTTGCTGCAAACTGACTTCACAAGTTTGCAGTGAATATAATAATATAAGTAAGTTTAAGTAAATATTCTATTACAATAAGATGACCAAACAATTTGGCCTTGTAAATTGATGGTTGGACTTGGTGAACTTAGAGCTCTTTTCTAACCTTAATGATTCCACGAAATGGAGGAATATATAGGTTAATTAGCATTAAACCAACTGGAAGCATATTTTCATGCTTTTCTATGCTTTGCAAAGCATGTACACAGTGTGATATGTACTGTCCCAGACGCCATTTTCATTCTTTGATGCATTCTATATTAGATTAATAACACTGTGTGATCTGGGAGGTGTAAGAGAACATACTGCTTCCTGTCAGGATGGAAAGCCAATGAACGTCGTTCCAAAGCTCTGTGTGCCACCTTCATAAACAAAGTTCACTAAATAAAAATGATTATAATTAAAATGACAGTTCCCTGGCCTTCCTGCTGTGTGTTGCTACTCAGAGAACTCAGAGCTTGCCCAGCTGGGGCTGCTGCTGCCCTTTGGGTGCTGCCTGGAACAGCCCCCCATGGATCCATCCCAGGCACTCCTGAGAAAGCCATCCACAAATACAGCTCTGTAATCATGGGAAGCAGCTCAATCCATGTCGAGAAATGCCAGCCATTCCCAGCTGGTGTGCATTCTGTGTGGCACATGTTCTCAGGTGCCAGAGCCTGGTGGCAGTGCCAGCAGAGCCCGTCCTGTGTGCTCCGTGCCCTTTCCTGCAGACAGGCAGCCTGGCATGGGGGACAGGGGGGCATTCTGCAGCCTTCAACTGGCCCCAGGAATTCTCAAAAATCTGCTCAGAGCAGAGGCAGATGTTAAAAAACCATAAAAGTTAAAAGATAGGTCTTGTCCGTAAATTGGGATTTTGAATTTTATAAAGAATGTATTCAAAAATCTGCTCAGAGCAGAGGCGGCATTAAAAAAAACAAAGTTAAAAGATAGTTCTTGTCTATAAATTGAGGGTTTGAATTTTATAAAACACGTATTCAAAAATCTGCTCAGAGCAGAGGCGGCATTAAAAAAAACAAAGTTAAAAGATAGTTCTTGTCTATAAATTGAGGGTTTGAATTTTATAAAACACGTATTCAAAAATCTGCTCAGAGCAGAGGCGGCATTAAAAAAAACAAAGTTAAAAGATAGTTCTTGTCTATAAATTGAGGGTTTGAATTTTATAAAACACGTATTCAAAAATCTGCTCAGAGCAGAGGCAGCATTAAAAAAATCGCTCAAAGATAGTTCCTGTCTGTAAATTGGGATTTTGAATTTTATAATTTTATAAAGAATGTATTCAAAAATCTGCTCAGAGCAGAGGCAGCATTAAAAAAAAAAATTTAAAGATAGTTCCTGTCCATAAATTGAGACTTTGATTTTTAAAAAGCACGTATTGTAAAATTTTTCCTGTATGCAGAGTCTGACACTGCTTGGCTGCCTCATCCAGGCAGTCTCCAGCACATCTCCCCGTGTAAAGCTGAGGGGAGTTCTGTTTTGAAGTGGCACAGTGCAGCTCATCACTACAGATACATGACTGGAGGCTCTGAATTTACAACCAGCCTGACTAAAGTTGGATTACTAAATCCATAATCCTTCATCTGAATAAGTGCTCTCATTTTAAAAAGTGCAGTGTTCAGTGGACATTGTTCAGAAAGGCAAGTGCTCCAGAAAAAGTGTATTTATATGTAACAATGCTATGTTTGAATGTAGAAAAACATCATATTGACTTTTTTCCTTTTGTGAGTTTCCTTGGGAAAAAAAGAAACAAAACTTCTGTGGGACAAAATCTAGTTTTTGATTGAAAGCCAGTGATCTTAGAAACAAAATGCTTTTGTTTAAGAAGTTCCTTAACCCATTGTGTTGACCAGTTTGCATAATATTTTTTTTATTTAAAGGTTCAAGAATAAAAATTGATACTTTAGTGTGTGCCTTAGGAACCAGGATAGCATAGCAAACAATTACAACTGTTTGCTGAAATAGTTGCCCTCCACTCTTCTCCTAATCACAGCCACAGTGGCTTAAGACACCATATTTATACAAAATAATTAAAATGTACATCTTCACAGAGAACTGTTGCATAGTTTTAATATTAATTTAACAAATGTAATCCCTATGAATGAGGCTTATCATTGAAATGGCAATAGGACTTTTGGGGTGTTGCTAAGCAATATTGTAATTACAGGGATTGGCTACAAACTGCTCTTGTGGGGAGAGGCAATGGCTCATGAAAATGCATCAGCCATTCATACCCTGCACATTCCCCATGTCCCTGTAGGGTACCAGGTTCTTCCTGCAAAGATTCATCTCAATTTCCACAGAAGGAGAAAAGATTGTAAAATCAATAAAATCATTATGGTTGCAGCTAATCTATTTTAAAGAAATAAATCCTTGGAAGCAATGCGCATTATTAACACAATGAGAGAGGTCTGTGCTCACGGGCTGTGCTGCCACTCAGTTTCCCAGACACCAAGAGAAGCACACAAACCCTCTGGTCTGCAAGTGTCTGACAAGCGTTTACATGTTAACATTCATTAGGAGATTCGGTCAAGCAATTCGCGCTTGATTAATTGATTATCCCACGGTGACAGTTCATTTTTTGAAATGTCTGCCAACCTGCGAAGGAGCAGGACAGTCAGAGTGATGACAAAAGACATTGATGGACAACGCTGGGCTTATGGAACAGCTGCTGGAGTGGCAGACCAGCATCTACAGAGTTTAATCAATGCCTCAAAGACATGGCAATGCTGTAAAGACTGTTTATTTCTTTTCTGTGCATTTATGAATTGTTAATGCAATCAATACATATTAGCTTCATTTGTTGTTTGGTTAAAATGTAATATGAATTTTCAAAGTTAAGAGTTGCCTTAATATCAGGTTTTATACAGTGAAATTTATGAGTCCCTGCAGTTTTATGAGGTTTTATTGATGCTTAGAAAGCCAAGCATAATTTCTGGCTTTGTTTATTCCAGCAATACAGAATTAGTAAGAGCAGACATTGCTGGGCTCATTGAATAAATTAATTTCCTTGGCAATGTGTGCATTTTGAATTTTCTTGAATTAGGTCAGAAAGAGTGGATGTGTCAGCACAAGTAAATAGCAACTGCACTGCAAGAGGATTTCAAGCTAGAGCAGTGTAAGGGAGAAGCTCTAAACCACAGTAAATTACACACAGAGAGTACATGTGTTGGAACAGATCATCCCTTGCTTAAGTGGTACTGGAGTCCATTGAAATACCTAATAGAGAAGTTTGGCCCAAAATTAATCTGCAGCAGATGTTTGACTAATGAATGCTTTGAAAGAGCTGGAGTGTATTGTGATGAAATTACCTGATATTGCAGTGTACTGCTTTCAGAGCGTGTTTTTGTCTTACTTATGCAGTAGAAACAAAAATGCAGAAGTCATAGTGTGAATTTCAGAAAGATCACTTGGTTTTGGAGTATAAAGAAAGAAGAATCCCAAGAGATTAAATTATTACAGCTTACAAGTGAAGTTAGAACCAGGCTGATCAGTGACCTAGCCATGGGCAGGTATTGTTTTGAGCTTTGGTGAGACAAGCATTCAGAGAGCTGCTCTTCTCACATCACCCACCTCTATTCCTCTCCCTCTTCAGCATCCTCCTTCTTTGCACATTCTACACACTGGGTGACAGGGCAGGACAGTGCTGAGACAGCAAAGGTTCTTCTTTGGTGCTCAGGATCCCTTGTCACTGGGAAGCTGCTGTAGCTCACCTCTTTCCTGACAGCCCTGCCTAAAGATCTGAATTAGTTTTCCGAAAGTCAGGAGGAGTTATCCCTGAATTCAGTTGCAATTTCCACAGCCATTGCTGCTGCCTTGTGAAATCCAAGATTTAACTGATCCTGAAGCTCATGATGGTTTCAGAAACAGGCTGTAGGAAAGAGTCTTCTCTATGAATCTCACTTTTTGCATCACTGTGTCACACATTTCTGGGTGAACCCCTCAATTTTTGGTCTTTGTCTCTCATTAAGTTCTAACCATCATGGGCTGCTCTGGGTGTGACTGGGATGCCACAAATTCAGGTGAGGAACAAGGAGAGCCATCACACACCATGTGTCTTCTGAATTAAGTGATTGTGTGTCTCAGAAAGAGAATTTTATGGAGATAAAAAGATTGTTCATGGAAATTAAAAGATTGTGCTTCTTTGCCAAGATAAAGTAGATCTGTAAGAAATGTGAGTGCTCCTGGGTTAGGGCATCACCTGTGTGTTAGTAATGAGAATACCAAAGAACCTTTACCTGACAGAAGTTTATTCCAGAGCAGCCAACCTTGCCTTTGCTTCCAAACCAGTACATACTGCCTGGTGCTGAAGACAGGATATTTTAATGGAGAGAAGGGCTGCTGATGTGAGCCACCATTCCTCTGCTCCTAATAACAGAGGCTGCTGTCATTCCAGTGACAATTAGCAGACAAATCCTATTACAGGAATAAGATCACCTAATCCTCAACTCTGCTACATACTATTCACTATGATAGAGTTTTAATTATAAGACTTGTGCAGGCTACAATACTTCGTGCAAAAAATCCACAAAATTCAGAAATTGTGTTAGATGACTTCACTCAAAAATACCAATTTAGACATCTCCTATTTCAAAATTATTACTCCAACCATTTTAATTGGCTTAACTCTTTTTCTGTGCTGTTCAGAGTGGTAATGGTATGAGACCCAACAAGGTCTGAAGTGTCACCAGCAATTTTCCTCTTTGCTGCATTTTTAACTTGTTTACAAAGGTAGAAAGCAATAAAAAGATACTTGGAGAGAGCCCACCAGGTACATTCTCCACTTGGTGTTTGCATCCTTTAAAACTTGTGCTCTAGGTGCAGCAAAGAGAGAATTGTGAATACAGGAGTGAATGCAGGAGCAGCTGGCTGCACACTGGGGGAACTGAGCCCTGGAACAGCCCAACTCTGCTCCAAGAACCTTCTCCAGGTACTGCAGCTCTGTCCATGTGGAACAGGGACAGTCCCTCAGCAATGAGGAGATCCAGCCTTTTTTTTATACTAGGCACTGTCTTAGGGCTTCTGGTTCCCTTGGTGAGTTCAGGGTGACCTGTACTTTCTGCTTACTTGAAGAATAGAACAATTCCCATGAGGGAGGATATCCAAAGAATCTCTTTCACTCTTGCACAAGCTGTCTTTGGACAAGTCTGGTTGCATAATGAACCTTGTGCTTTGCCCCCTGTACCTCTAACTAGATCTAGATCTTCCCTAGGGGACTTTCTACTCTTCAGGTTTTGCAAAGTATTTAGCACGAGTATAAATCTGCTAACATGGAGTTACCAGTAAGTGATGGATTGAGATATTTTTTCTGTTTGAGAAAACACCACCTGACAGTCTATGCACAGACCTTGACCCTGTGAGCAGAACTCAGCCCCAAAAGCTGGGCTATCACTTTAAGTCACTGTACTGTTACTAAAGACTCTCCATATCAATGCATTTTAAAATCTGTTCATTATAATTTCTGTTTCACAGAGCTAGAGTAAGTGCTGTGGCTCTCTGTTCCCACGATATGCATGCTATTTCTGGCCTTCTACTGTACTTAATAATTCCGTGGATTAACTGAACTGTGAATTGGAGGCTCAGACTGCTCAAGGTGTGCTATCTTTGACTGATGCTCTTTCCAGTTAGCACAATTAAGTGTCAGTTACAGCAATGAAACAAAGCAATGAAGAATCCTTAAAAAGAATATTGTTATAATTTCTCACAAAAATCTATTTATTATTTTTAGCAACCTACATTACTCATTTCCCTTATTCTTCCCCAAAACTCAGAACAGACTTACTCAGTGGCTCTTTGAATCACAAGTATCAGTATTGCGATTCTTTGTCATGCCTTGTATTTTGTTATCCCCAGACTCTAAATCTGTTCCTTTTCTCTTCCGTGTTATCTTTAACATCTTTATAACAAAAGTGCTGCAAAAGCTATTGGAGAAAGATCAGTCTGTCTGACAACATCATTCTTTGCAGTGTGGTAGATTTTGAAAAGAGGCCACCAGCTCTGCAAGATGAAGTAGCATTCTCTTTAACAAAGGAGGATAAGCATCAGAGGCATTTGGGGAAAACCTCTGATTCAAAGTGCTGCACTGTGAATATGAATTGGAACCAGTAATAAGAAAAAAGCAGAGTATCATGTTCAGTAAGCTGAGTTCAACTCTATTGAAGCAGGGGCTGCAGGAACTGATAAATTCTTGGGACACACTTGAAAGCAAATTGAGAAAAGTTACTATTTTCTCCAACATGCTTTGAATCAGGTTTTCTACAGCTATTTTTAAAGTACATGGACCTCCACCTTTAGAAGCCAACATAACCATTGAGAAAATAAGCTATTTATGTGTCTGAGTGGCTGAAGCAATCCAAAGAAGATCCGTGTGCCCAGTGCACCAGAAGTTTGGAAGCAGAGGTGACACTGGAACCTGCTGAGACTGACCCTTGTTGCTTCAGGGCCTTCCCACTCTAACTTTCCTACAGAAATGCCTGTAGGATTTCTGCATACTGTCCCCTTCCAGTCTCACTCACTTCCATAGGGGCTTGAACTGTTGTCTGGGCAGAGAGACAGGGACTAAATGGAAGTACAGCTTAAAGGATGAGGTTGCATCAGCTGTAGCATAGCTACATCACTTCATCACTTTTTGGGAAAGATGCATTTTAAAACAGACCAAGCATTCTGAAGCATTGGTTATTTCCCCAGATGTATCTTTCTGTTGTTTCAGATACAGAAAGAAATGTTAGAAGAGATCTGAAATATGTCTGTTTGTAGGAGGGTTAAAACGTGGTTGCTGTGAGCAGTTGGAGTGTATCTAACGTGATCTGCACACAGCACTGCTCACTGCTGCAGCCATGGATGAGCAGCACAGGGAACCTCAGGGAGAGGAGGAGAGTTTTGCACCCTCAAAGACTCATCCTCAGAAGTTCTCTGAACAGTGACAAAGCAAATACAGCTTCTGAAGAAATCTAGGGCTGGGATACTTCCCTGTAAACTTGAGTGAGTCTGCAAAAAGGGCCATTAAGTGCAGACACATTTACTGCTGACCATGCTTCTGCACTGGCCCAGAGAGGAAATGCAACTTTCCAGCTGGGTGGTTATTTGTATCTGGTGTGGAGCACTCCTAAGATGCTTTACTTCAATCTCCTTTTGGAGAGATTATTTCTGGTTTATAGTTCAAACCAAATGCATAGCTTTAGATGCATTACTGGTTACTATACCCTTTAAACTGTCATTTCAATATCCATTAAGTCTGTGAGCTCCTAAAATTATTATGTGGACATACAGACCTCTTTCTATTGAAGTTTGCTAGATGTAAGCTTACATTTTTTCCCTTTGTTTGGACCCTTTAGTTACCTTGAAAGGAATCCATGGACTCGAAAATGTAGCGTAGAATGGTTCCCACATATTTTGCATACCCTGACCTGGCCACCCCTCCTTGGAGGCTCCAAGCCACGGGGGTCTGGCTTCAGCTTCCCCTCCTGATGGGAAACAGTGAAATTGTCATTGAAACAACCTGTGGATTGTCCCATTCTGTGTCTAAAAAACCTGCTGGCCACCTGCAGCTGGTTTACCATTTCCCAGGTGCCCCACAGCTAAGACACAGCTGAGGAGAAGATCCAATCCAGATACAGCTGTGCATGCAAGGAATCTCAGTTTTGTGAAATTCCTGACAAAGAATAGTTTAAGTTTACTAAATAAAAGAAATAGAGACAGATTCATGCAACTAGGCTATAAAAACAGTCCTTACATGCAACAGGTCTAATAAATGCTTTGTTTAGGGAGCAAAGTCACAGCCAGAAAGCAGAATTGCCTTTTCCCAAGGTGAGCCTCTAACACTATGCACCTTCTTCACAGAGGAAATGGCAAACACTTTCCTTCTATGAAGACCAGAGTGCTGTGATTGTTTCTCGTTCTGCTAAAGGACTACAAGAATATTGCTTTGCCTTGCTAATTGCAGCTGCTGTTGTAGCAAATAGGGTTTCTCTTGGAATATGAATAATTAGCCCTTCATTTGAATGCTTTAACAGCATCAGTGGTTGGTTGCTAAAAGGACAGAAACACAGAAACATTTAATTAATGAATATTCAAATATTCAGATGTTTTGAAATGCTGCCTCAGCAGTTCTTTGGGAAACATCTTTGATTTTAATCACATAACTACCTGTTAGTGGTGCTGCGGAAGCTGTGATTAAAGTGGCTGAATGCTGTAAAAATGCCTAAAAATCCACACACCCTTCTGAACTCAGTAGGAGCCAGCATTTGACTTGCATGCCCTAATTTGAGAAATTTGAAATCAAATTAAGATTAAGTTGCAACAAAAATATACAAAGAGCAAGGGACTCGAGGATGCCCTCACTGTGTCAGGTAGGGACAGGCTGCAAACAACAGGTTGGATGAGGGAGGTGAAGGATGGCTGGGAGGGAGATGGGGGCAGCTCATGTCTGCTCCCCAGGCCACCTCACAGGGCATGTTTTAAAGTCTGAATCTCTTTCCCTACACAAAAAAATATATTAAATAGCTTAAAAATACAACAAGGCTGGTGCTGCAGAAACCTCTTCCCAAAGGCCCCAGTAAGGGGGCAGGAGGTGCCCAGCTGGCAGCTGTGTGTGCTGAGGGTGCTGCTGCTGATCTGCTCAGGAGCATTTAGGGCAGAAAGGAAAGTCTCCACGCTTGGAAGGGACTCTGGTGATGGCACTTCCAAGACTGGTGTGAAGGGTAAATCAAGTATATTTCAGCCTTTGAAGCTGAAGGGGAAAACCAAGAAAATTTCCTTGTCTGTAGTGTAGGTTTCTGATTTCTATTCCGTGATTTCATGGAGGAAAGAAATTGTGGGACTGAATTTCTTTTAGGAACAATGTCCTTGTCTTATTAATTCACTCTATGCATTGTCCAATTTTGGGGGAAGGGCTGCATTTGTGTGTGGGTGGTTTTATTGTAGGAAATGTCTTACTTAATTATTATCTACTGAAACATCACCTAGGAGATACTCTTTCTCTGACACGCAGCTTGATACTTCATGCAGAAAGAGGTAACTCTTCCATAGTTCATTAAATTATGTTGTGGTGAACTTACCTCCACTGGGTTGCAATTAAGAAGTGAAGCCACTGCCTTTAGAGGAAAAGGCAGAGAATAATTAGAATATACTGAATATATAATTTGATCTCTGGAAATAAGCAAGAGGAAAAATACAGTGTGCAAACGTGTAGACATTAAGAATTAATGTATTATGTTCCAAAGATTTGTATATGGAAGTATAGTATAATTATATAATTTACTGTTCCTTGGAAATATTTAGTGCTTTAAAAATGCCAGGTGTTCTTTCTAAATTTGTTAACTACTGTAAGGTAACTGTAGTAAATGTACATTTTCCTTCCTACTTCCCTTGTCTCCATTGTAGCACCCTGGGAACTTCAGTCACTCTGATTCTGGACCCATTGCTTATTAACGTGTTATAAAACTGCAAATTTTATGTAAAAAAATTACTGCAAACCAGTAAATTTTATGTTATAGTCTCACTTAATTAATTTTTCCTTTTAATAATATTCTTTTTTCCTTTTTTAAAAAAAGTTATTGTATCTAGCAGAACTAGTCTCTCTGTATGTTTTCTGACAAAAACCCCACAAAGTTCCTTTCATTAGATAATTTCAAATGTGAAGAACAGAAAAGGAAGTTTTCTCAGCTGATGTTTCTCAGACCTCCTTGCCCACCATTCTTCTGCTGCACAAATCTTTTTTTTTCTGTTCCTCTTCCACTTAAGCAGGAGAGATATGGGAGAGATCATATGCCTGTTGTTCTAGACACTGTGTTATAATGGCTTGGTAAAGTCTGTTCATTTTGTTTTTCTCCTACAAAACACAAATCATGCCAAGCAGCTTTCAGCAGGATTGGTGGGTTCAGCACTGGACCACGCAGGGGTGTGGCTGGTTTAACATGCAGCACTGAACATCTACACCACCAGTGCTGAGCTGTTAAACAACACCTGACTTGGTACATTCTTGAGCAACTTAATTCCCTTCACTAGCAGGAGAATGAGCAGCTCATAAATGCAGAATAATGGGAACTTTAATTACGTAGTGATTTAAGGATGCCTCCTGTTTACAAGGAAAGAGCATCTCTTGAGCTGAACGGAGGGGAGGGGCAGGTTTCAATTTAACAGCTCAGAGAAAAGCAGAAGATTGGTTTCCACTGTTGGTTTGGCTGTTCACAGTATCCAAGTGAACTCGGTGTCCTTGGTGCTGATGTTTGTTTTGAGCATGTGAATGGTATCCCAGCTCTGTTTAAGTTCTCCACACAGTCTTTAAGATGAGTTTTAAACAGTTACAGTGAACTACAATAAAGTCCCAAAGAGTGCAGAATTGCTTTGCTATGGCATAAAATTCCTGGTCCCTGCCTGCAGGTGGGAATATTTACTTTTGGGACCATTGGAATACACACCTTCTCATTTGTTTACAGTGGAATAGTGAGAGGAGTTTGTTTTCCTGTATGAGATAAGCATCATCATGTTTTCCTGAGCAGCTGCACACACAATTAGGAGGGCCCAATTAAGGCTGCATTCCATTCGCACAGAGAGGCAGTGACTGCTGTCTGTAATTTCTCCCGTGGTTTGACTTAGGGGTATTAAGTTGTGCAGGACTTCATTAACAAATGAAGTCAAGTCAAACAAGTCATGGAAAAAATTGCAACAAGCTGGAAACTGGTATGTAAGACCTTGGCCCTTGTGCACTACCCACAGCTTGAGAAACGGAGTCTCCCCTCCCACCCCTCCCAAGTAGCCACCAGACAAGTGACCAGTTTCCTCTGTCTAGGCTTGTGCTTTCTGTCCTCCTGGCCACAGCAAGGACTTGTGTGTGTCCTCTGCTTCCATATCAGCCACTCTGACTGCAGTGGGTGCAGGCCATCCAAAGACTCCTGTAAATTCGAGCCTGAAGTAATCCTAAAGCCAATATACCTTTGTTTGTCCCAAGCATTATCTGCACCATCATTACAGGAAGCTCAGCACTGCCAGATGGACAGAGGAAGGTAAAGAAATTGGAATACAAAAAGAATAGGACACTAGAGCGCTGGTGCCTTCTTGAGGGATGAGGAATTTCATTCAGACTCTGCCTTTTTTCCCTCCTGAGGCTGTTCAGTACCAACTGCTCCATAGAGGGACTTGATGTCCCTGCCTTCCCCCAGGCCCATGTAACTGTGCACACTCTGTGTCACAGCAGGTTTTGCCTTCATCATTTAGGGGTACCCAAAGTCTGCAAACACAGATTTCTCATCTAATGTGTGCCACAAAGAGCAAAACATCAGACATACAGTCCCTGTCAAGAGCTGTGTGAGAAAATGTGTGTTTTCCAACCAAGCACAGGAACAGAGGGCCCAGAAGACTCAGTTTCTGTAGATATGGATAGTGATTCTAAAGAAAAGAGGGAAAGACCATCTCTGAATAGCCCTGGAGTGCAGAAGCGGCAGTACAGGAAGGACCTGGCAGGAGCATTTTGACCTTTAATCACCACATAGACCTTCTGAAGTGGATGAGACCAAAAAGTGACAAAGATGGGACTGAATTTCACAAGATGCAGAATATTCTGACCCTTGAGGATTGGAGCTGACCGAGCAGCTGAGCCCCTCAGTGATGGGGAAGTGCTTTATTGCACATTGCTATGAGGTAGTGGCTTACAGGAGAGGGCATATACAGAACAACAGTAAAATCAGTTAACACCTTGTGTATATCAAATGGTGACAGATCACAAGCCAGTCATTTATTTTCAAAATTGGATAGATTGTTTGTTTGGAGAAAACCATAAAGATGTCCCCAAGAAGCTGATCTTGTGTAGGCCCTACACAAGATCAATTACTTTGGGTTTTTTGCTCTCTTGACTGATGCTAAAGCAGTAAACTGGCAGTTTTGATGCTGATACACAAAGAAAGCCATAATAGGGAATAAAGCCACCTTTAATTTCAAGCTCCACTAGAATCATGAAAGGAAAATTAATGTTTACTAAATGAAAAAGGATGATGCTGCTGGAGAGAGGAAGTTTTGGTTAAGCTTTTAAGGGAATATTAATAACTTTCAGAAATGGAAACATATATAATAAAACATGTTTAAAATGGCATAAACTGCAGAAAATCCAGGAAGTATTTTAAACTGACTTAAGCTCTTCAATATGTTACTATGTTTTAAAAATCATGCAAATTGAATGATAACTGACATATGGAAGGAGGCTTTCTAGTGCAGACACATTTTCTATGGAAAATTAAATACAGTTTTATATTTAGAATAAATGTTTTGAGGTGGAATTAAAGTCTGCTGATCAACTTTTGAATATTTTTGTAATGCTTCTGAAAATTTCCAGGGGAATCTTAGGTGAATCCAGGCTCATTCCCTGGGAATATCCTTTCAGAAAGCTGCCATTCTGAGAGTCCTCTGACACACTGCAGCTGAGTTTTGCCCATGATATGCTGCCAAGCACCAGAAATGAATGCAGCTCAGAGATGGCAGGTCACTTTTTATTTTGCCAGATACAACAACAAAGTGTCAACCTCTGACAGTTTTTAAAACTAAGCTTTAAAGGAAAAGCAAACCTTTTTTTTATTTTTTTTTAATTTTATTTTAACTAGTCAGAGAAGAAATGCTCACAGAAAGAGAGAGGATAGGGAAATCTGTGGAAATGAAAGCTTCCCTATGGGAGTGAGTCAGCACTACATCATTCTGGTTTTATGCTGATAAATACATTTGGGATTAGGTGACATGGTCTTTATGCCATCAAATAAATGGGCAGGGGATCTGGTTCAGTCATCTGGGATGTATGTGGGATTGTAACTGCTGCTGGTAGTGCACTGGATTTGGTGATAATATCATAGTTAATATGGTTTGGTCTTTTGTCATGGTATCTGAAAGTCCTTAGGTACCTTGAATCCTCGGCAGAGAACTCTCTTTATAAGAGGAAATGGAAACACTGAATGGGTGAATTGCCTGATGTAACACAATACAGCACAATCTATGAGCAGCAGGGCAAGACAGGAACAAATCACAGCAGCTTTGGATCCCAGTTCCACAGCCTCAACACCTCAGTGCTGTGACTCCTGTGAAAAACGTGCTAATGGTTGACAGGAAATACTGTCAAATAAATACTGGTCTGCCATGCTATGGCATAAGAGCTGTAACTGCTTTACCAGGCTTTAGGCTCAAGAATGTTAACAGAAACTAAAAAGAGAGAAGGAAAGGAAAGGAAAGGAAAGGAAAGGAAAGGAAAGGAAAGGAAAGGAAAGGAAAGGAAAGGAAAGGAAAGGAAAGGAAAGGAAAGGAAAGGGAAAAAAGGAAAAAAAAGTGGTGCCTTCTCAATACCATGTAATAAATAAATGCTGCATTTTTTATAAGACTGCCAAGAATACGGCACAGTCATGACAGTAGGGAGAAGGTTGTAGGAGACCATCTCTGTATAGTACACTGGTGATAAAACAGCTTACTTGTGATTGCTTTCTACACTAGACTACATTTCTTTGAGCAGATTTGCACTGGCACTGTGGTGTAGGGTTTCCTCTGAAACCATCTGGCCAGATTTTGATCCCTTATAGCAGTAGGCTCATGAAGTCATTGCTAGCACTTCTTTCCAATGTGAGAAACAACCAGGTTCACATTCACAGTCTAACCACAACCATTTCAAGCAGCAGAAAAGGGAATATCATAAGACCTCACTAAGTGCCTTGCCTTGGCAGAGAAGGAAATAGATATTTCTCTTTTTGTCCCAATAACTGTAGACCATTCTAAACCAGCCTCCAGGGAAGTTCTTTGTTTGGGGATGTTCAGTTTAAGAAGACTCAGAGTACGTGGCTGCAGAAGGTTCAACCAGTCTTGAGTTGGCAGAACTACCCTCACACACATAACAGATACTCGAAAGAGCACCAGCAAGCCACCTCACTCTGCTACAGCCACCAGATCCTTTGCTCATCACTTCTGCTGGTACTGTCAGTTGAGAAGCAGATCAAATGGCTTCTGGCTTATAAAGAGCAGTAAGTTGCAAATGGCAGGAAAATGACTTCTGAAATTATACAATGCTAGTTCATTTTCAACTGTATTTATAGAAAGTTTCCATTCTGGCAAACAAATGGTGCACTGTGCACTGGGATGGTGTTATGGAAATGTACAGTGAGCATGGAGATGTGCATAGGAGTTTAGTTTATGTGTAACAAGCTGTGTGTGCTGTGAATTAGGAACTTTGCTCTAAGGCTGCTGTGGCTCCCTTGTGCTGTCAGGGACAGCAGCATTCTTGTGCCAGCCCTTCCCTGCATCTCTCCTTCCCCCCTCTCCTCCCCATCACATCCTCAGTAAAGCAGAAAATAAAGAGCATGATAGAATAATGTTAGAAACTGGCCAATGAAGTAAGATGGCAATCACTGCAAAATCTCACTCAGATGAGTTTCAGGCTTGGTTATATTCATATTTGACTTTCAAATTCTGATACAGTCAGAGTGCAAAGCCATTCTGTGTTTTCACCCTTTAGGAGGTTTTACAATATGGATCCTTTGAGATGTATTTTCCACCTTTTTTTCAGCTCCCAAAGGAGCATGTGACCACATATATTCATCTTAAAAGTTCTAACTGAAAACTCTTCCAGGTTTGTGAATTCAGTAACTCTACAGCAAAAATGAAATAACTTCAATAACTTTTTCCCCGCACAGGCTTATGCAGAAGATTACTAATGCTTTCTCTAGTTTTTATGTGGCAAAATCTCCTAATAGAAAAGTCTATGCCATTTTAAAATACCCTGTCTCTTCTGACTACAGTCCATAGAGCACAGTCTCAGGCACACTGTCCAGCTGTGGGGATTGCAGTATTTACTGTGTCCCTGGTGCTCAGGACCTCACCCAACCACCCACCAGGACTGTCCATGACCACAGTCCTGTCCCCAGCCCATGGACTGGCTGTTCTGTCTGTGGCTCAGAAGTTTCTGTGTGTTTGAAATCCACCTGAGATCTGCCAGGAAATGCTGTGCCCTTTGACTCTTCTGTCAGTGTTGTTGTTGGTCCAGGTTGTCTCTCTTGTACCACCCCAAAGCAGCTCTCACAGAGTTCTCAGGGCTCTCAGGAGCTGCTGTGGCCGTGGCCAAGGCTGGGAAGGGCTGGTGAGCCCTGCTGGCTCCCTCACTGCAGACCTGACACACAGGGAGCACACTCTGTGATGCTGAAGCCTCCTGCTACCACAGGCTGGACAAGACCCTTCTCTTTTTTGGTTTTGTTGCCCTTTTCCCAACCTGGAAATGAAACTGGAGATAATTTTAGTAAGGAGGTAATGTAAAAGAGGATCTTTATTTGAAGGCTTTCAGAGCAGTTATGGAAAGATGTCCACAGAAGCCCACCCCACAGGGATGACTACATATTTAGAGGTTTTAGGGAATTAGCATAATTGATAAAAAGGACCAATTAGGAGGATAAGTGGTGGTGCAAGTAGTGGTCAAGCCCCTTCTCTGGAATCTCCCCTCAGCACTGGCTGTACTTTGTCCATGAAATGGATCTCCAAGAGTTGTTCTCAGCCTTAGTTCCCAGGAGGAACCAAGACAGCACAGGGCCCTGCACCTCCTGGGGCTTGGAGCTCTGTAATCTTTTTTGTCTTTTTGCCTGGGGAAAGGCCATGGAAAATTACTGGAAAACTACCTACTAGTACAATAGGCTACAGGGCTACAAATATATGTGCAATGAATACAGAGAACATATAAAAACAAAAACCACGGCAAAACCCAAACTGGCATCACTTCCAGGACCAACACAGTGGTGGAGAGGCTAAATATTTTGTTGCTGTAAAGTTTTTTTTCATGTTTAATACCTTGTCACAGACAGGAGATGTATGCATTAGCATTAGGATGGGGACATGTATTAAACTTTTCTTGTGCACCATGTGCAAATGTGCTTGACTTAGAACAAACCCTTTGGTGTGTCTGTTTAAGAATAATGGTATGATTACTGCAGAAGGTAAATTTTATATCATGAAATCATAGAGTTGTAAAACGGTTGGGGGTGGAAAGGAATCTTGAAATCCTCCAGTTCCAACTCCACTGCCCTGGGCTGGGGACACCTTTCACTAGTTCAGGTTGTTCATAGCCTCAGCCATTCTGGCCTTGAATACTTCCAGGGATGGAGCATCCACAGATTCTCTGAGCAATCTGTGCCAGTGCCTCACAAGGAAGAATTTCTTCCTTGCATCTGATCCAAGTCCATCCTCTTTCAGTTTGAGGCCATTCCTTCTTGTCCTTTTGCCCCAGTCCATTGTCCCAAGTCCCTCTTCAGCTCTCATGGAGCTACTTTAGGCACTGGAAGGGGCTCTGAGGTCTCCCTGAAGACTTCTTCAGGTGAGCACCCCCAGCTCTCCCAGCCTGGCTTCAGAGGGGCTCCAGGCCTTATAGCATCTCTGTGGCCTCCTCTGGATTGTCTCCATGTCCTTCCTGTGCTGGGGACCCCAGAGTTCTGCAGGTGGGGGTCTCACCTGAGCAGAGGGGCAGAATCACCTTCCTTGATGTGCTGCCAACACTGATGTACAGCCCAGGGCAGGATTGGCTTTCTGGGTTGCCAGTGCACACATGCAGGTCATGTTGAGCCACCAAGTCCTCCAGTCCTCCTGCTCTCAATCCACTCTCTGCCCAGCCTATATTTGTGCTCTGAAACATGTGCATCATATATAATGGGGCATATATAATTGCACAGGGAGAATTATTACAGTAACATTGTGTTCCTCCATGGGGTATGACTATCACTCATACCACTTCTCAGATTTTATCCCGACTTCTCCCTAGTAACAACACTCTTCATGCCAAGAAAACAACTGTCCTAAGTGAAGTCATTGTCTCTTTAATGACCACAGGGATATCTATTGTATTTAATATATTGCTTTGGGAAATCTGTTCTGCCCACCCCAAATGGCTGTCTGTCTTAAATATCAGCTCAGAGTGATGTGTGCTATATAAACAAAACTACACAGACAGCATGTTTGTCAATCAGCAAAAAAGGCCCTACACCCTCTATCCTGGGCACATGTACTTGGTAAGCATTGGTTTCCAACAGATAAATGTAATCAAGGTTTATATGCTCACAGAAGCCAACAGGATGGGATTTTTTCACTTGAAAGATCAGAAGAAAATTGTAACTAATGTTGTGGAAAATTACTTTGATATTGCTTTCTCAGTACAGCATCACAATTAGGTAGCAATGTGAAGCACAGGGAAAGAATAAATGAATAGTAACAAATCAACACAAACAGCTACTGTCAGGAGTACTTTGCTCAGTGAAAGTAATGTAAGCATTACTTAAAGTTTTATGACTGTGGATTTTATACTGGTTTAAGTAGTACATCAAGGTCTCACTGTCATGCTAGCTAGGACTAAAAAAATCAAGAACAATTTCTGAAACGGACAGCTAAAACTGAAGTACCAAAGTATTTTTATTAATCTTGTTTCATAAGTTGTTCTATCCTAAATTAAAGATGACTGAACTGTCAACGAAAAAAGTCCTTTTGGACAATGCGAAGGCTCCTATGATGCTTTTCAGTGGAAAATGAGTGTTACCAACTTCTCTCCAGCCCTGCTGATGAGATTCCAGCGTCTGGAAAATGTGTTTTACCACACAGGAAACACAAAAGCAAAGGCTAATCCAGTAAAGCTTTTCCATGCAGAATCTGTTGTCCTAAGGAGCTTAATGATATGTGCATTTGTTCAATTCTCTCGAGAGAGCAATCAGGCAAGCAAATTATAGCAATATCCCATCTCCATTAGAGCCAGGCCCCTTTATGGACAAACACTCTGAGCAGAGAAAGGGAAGGATCCTTCTCAGCATGCCAAAAACGCTGTCTGTGATGGACAGATTTTCACAGGAGACTCTCTAGGAAGGAAATATGCCAACCTGTTTTTTATATGAAATAAATGGATACTTTTTCCTGTGTTCTTTAAGTCACCTAGTGTGTATTAGTGATAACTGGTATCATTTTCAAAAGCAGTGGATATGAGGAGTTCCTCAGTCCACTGGGAATTGAAAGCACTTAACACACATGAAAATCAGCCAAACAGAAATAAAAGTAATTGTACTGAGCACCTCTTACTCAAGGGTACAGTCTGGTTCCTATTACAATAAATAGTAATTGAATGTGAGAATTGAGGAATTGATTACACACCTTTGGCAGTAACAGCATTGTTGGCATGTTTGTGTTTTAGGCATCCACAGCACTCAAGCATATTACAGAGTGAGTTTCCCTGCCACAGCTAGGAGCTCTGTTCAAACTTGCTTTTATTTAAATATGCTTGGGTGTCCCCTTCTCCAGTCACACTGCTCTCAAAAATCACTTCCTAGTTACTACAATCAGCAGTCAGCATTCAAGAGGCTTATGGCAGAGAACAGGTCAAGATGAGAGACTGACAATGAAAAGAAATTGCACTGGTTTTGAGACCACACTAGAAAATCTTCTCTTTGAGGAGCAAAGAATTAACTTTTCAATGCAAAGTTACACATTCTTAGATGCATTAGAGTACTGCCTACGTTTGCTGTCTATACATCTTTCCCCCATGACTAAACTACTGGCCAGTTTCAGTCACATACGGCCAGTACCTCTGTTTTAATCTATAAGCTCTTTTGCATCTAAGAATACCAAAATTAATTGCAAAAGCACTGAAGGAACTAGTTAATTCCCTGCTTTGCACAACAGTGAAGATTCATTACTTCTATAGTTTCAGCTGAGTGGCTGCTTTCAAAATTGGCATGTGTGCAGTTGGACTAAATAAACAACATATTAAAGTACAGATTGTTTAGTGACATGGAAACAAGCACTTAACAAACCTAGACACAGAAATTAGCAATTAATGTAATTATTTAGGAGTTCTCTGTGTTGCAGCTCAGCTCCTTTAAAAATGTTAGCAATGATTTTAAACAGACACAGTTGTGTTTGCTGTACAATGAAGATGTCAAATGAATAAACTTTTTATGAAGCATTTGTTTAGTCAAGGGGTAATTTCAGTGCATATAAGAGCAAACACAGGGACAGAACCCCAGAACACAGTGGCATTATCCTGAACAAAAGTAACTGCACTGGCATTTGTCTAGGCTCTAAAGCAGCCTTCATTACAGCCACAGGCAAAGAGAAAAGGACTGTAAGTAAATCAAGAGATCTTGGGTTCTTTCCTACTTCTTTTGTGCCTCCCTTTAAAAGGAAACTACTATTTCAGCCCACAAGTTTCTCATTCTCACATCTCTCTGGCCTTTGTGCCTCCCCACAGTTTCAATTTAGTAGTGCAGGAAAATGGCATGCATATGAATAATAGTTATGAAAGGTTTAATTGAAGTTAAGCAAATTAAGTGAATGCATCCTAAAATATTTAAAGTTTCTGATGTGACTCATTTATACATCTCTTACTTTGCATCTCATGACACACTGAATACCAAATGCAAGTAAATTCAGAGGAGTGCATTTCCAGGAACAGAACTTTTGATGAAATCAAAAGAAATGATAAAATCTCTCATTTTCACATGTATAGTGATATAGTTGGTAGCAAGAGAGAATCTCAACGTTAACAGAAAGTTAACTCCACCCAGCTGGACCCTATGCACATTGGCAAAGGTCCCTGTATAATAAATTAATTGGTTCTTGGAACTGTTTTTTCAGCAAATGGTTTTTTTTTTTCAATTTTTTAAAAAGAAATTGATAATTACTTTCAAGGTAGCCTTCATTAAGAATGACATATCTTTTTTGAGGTATCCTCTGTAAAATATGTAAAACATGTTGAGAATGTAAGTACAAAATATTGACCATGAAAGGCAGGTGATTCAAACAGAAATAGGAATGCTAACCTGGTGTCTGCTGATGAACTATTTCTTCTGGATCCTGCAGGTGAATGAAGACAACGAGCCCAACTGCTCCAAACAGCAAGATGAAGGAGAACATACATGTCAGCCTCATAATTACTGTTCTCAGATTAATCCAGTTCTGAGCCAGGAAAAGAACTGCACACGATCTCCAGGGCACTCCTCACTCATAGTCTTCGTCCTCTCATATGGAAGTCTGGTGTAATATGTCTACAAAAAGTAAAAAAGAGTAAAAAAACAAACCTCTAAAACTTAGCATAGAGGGCATTTATTTTTCCAATGCAGATTAGTAGATTGCAGTTCTCATTTAAACCAAATAACTGATTTCTCTAGTATTTCTTTTGTACAGTTAATTGCAATCATCCAGTCTATTTCTGTCCCATCAGTTTGTCTTTAATTTTATGTCCTTTTCTTTAATATGTAGAAAAGACGATGTAGTATATGTTAAAAATTCCATTTTGGGAAAAACGGTCATGCCATGATTGCAGTTTTCAGATAAATCTCTCTCAATAGTTTGCTTAGAATCTGTCACTTTTTATTATTACTTTTATTTCTCACTGATTAAACAGTATGAGAACCATAAAGGGAGATAATGTGTGGGGAACAATCATGAAAGCTGCACCTTTGTGCCAAACACAGAACTGGCAGCTGCTCCTTCACCCCTGAGAAAGAACAGTCACACTCACACTGACCACCACGGATCACCCATTGAAGAAGCTCTGCAGGCAAATTGATTTCCAAGGGAAATCCTGGTCACAGAGCTTGGACCCCCTTTTCCTGGCTTGCAGCAAACACGAAGGCAGAGAGTGGGCAGGGAGCAGGAGTCTGTGCAGGAGCCAGGGGCACAGGAGGCTGCCTCTCCTCTCCTGGGAGCTCCCAGGGAGGTTCTGCCTCTGTTCTGCAAATGCTGCTGCCTCTGACGTTTGCTGTTAGTGCAGTCCCAGAGCAGCCCTGGTCCCTCACGGGGCTGTTGTGTGTCTTTCTAAACCCCTCACTGAGCACAGCCCTGAGGCTTTAGGCCATGAAAATCCTGCTGGAACCAGTGCCTGTCCTTGTATGATACCAAGAAGGGAAAAAGGGAAGGAATGGGAACCAGGGAGGAAAACCATTGCCAGGGCCACATGTCTTCATTAATTAAAGGGAATGCTTCTGTCACAGAGCTACGCCAACCCTGCATTTTTCAGTAACACAAGGCAAGGTGTATTACAGCACAGGCAGTGGAACTGGTTCCCAAAATGTAACCAGATCTCTTAGTAGCAAATTATTGAATACAAGGGCTCAGCTGGAGGTCAGCAACAGGTTGCAGGGGTAACAATCACTTTGCTTCCCTCGTATCTTTTACTGCAGATGTGACCTGTTCTAAAAGAAAGGTTTTGAAGCTGGTCTTCATTTACAAAGGGTATTTTAAATACAGAAGAACTGTATTTAAAATCAGTTTGAAGGAAGGATGGGTCATGGAGAGGTGATGATTCAAAGTAGTTATGTCAGGAAAAGTCTTTAAAGATCTATTTTTAATGTGCCTGGAATATTTGGTGTTGGGGCAACTTGTATGCTTTTCATGGTTTCCTTAGCGAGTTTTTGATTTTGTAGTGTACTGGCATTCTAAATTTCTAAAATGCATCAAAGAAGAACATGAGGTGTGAAAGATGAAGTCATTCTGTGACTCTGACTGATAAGGTTATTAACATTATTTAGTGGCAACTCTATTTATTCAGTGTGTAAAGCAGCCAGAGCTCCAGGCCAGGAACACTGGGGGATGCTTGTATCTTAAATGAAAGCAGAACACTACATTCTCTCTATGCATAACCAAATTTGGCTTTATTCTCTGTTCAAATTATGGCAGATAGTAATTGTGTATCCTTTTTTCTCACCTTAATCATTTCTCACACCTTTAACAGTAAAACGAAAAGAAAATATCACTAAGTTTTTCAACACTAGCAAAGCCAGGTTGTTATAAGTCATTGTGCAGGTTGTGCCTGTTGTGAATCTTGCATAGATGAACATTTGCAATTACGACATATATTTACCTTTAAATGCCAAATGCTAACTCTATAGCACCAGGGAAGTCAGATTAGCCTTCAAAGTCACTGTGTTCCAGTTCAGCCACTGCTGTTATGAGCAAACAGGAACACAACCCACCCTCTCTCTGTTTCACTGCAGTATTTGTTTGGATACATAGGCAGGGGTTTGGATAAATGAGCACTTCCAACCAAACCCAGTGGTGACAAGGCAGGTACAACACCAAACTCGCACTATCATTTTCTAAATCTGTACAGTCAGAGCTTTCTGAGAACTGTATTTGGTTTCCTAACATACAGGATTTCCTTTTTGTCACCTATTTATGCTCTCTGCATGCCCATGGGGAGGAGGAAGCTACAACAGGCACAAGGCAGGTGCCTTGCCCAAGGTTTTTCAGGAAGGCCATGATGCTGCAGGGCCCTGGGCACTGCCCCTCCCTGCTGGGAATGCCCCCAGCTGGTGGCACACAGAGCTGGTGGGAAGTGCAGATTCACAGTCTGAGAGGGAGCAGCTGAAAAACATCCACCCCCGAATAACAAGGGCTTTATATTTGCATAGTGTTGAATTCTGAGGTCTTTTTATAATGAATTATACCCTTGAGCAAATATGGGTTTCTAAAGCAATTATTATTATTATTAGCTTAAAATGTGAAACCATTTTCCCTGGTTTTTACTTGTTAAAATGTTTTTTGCTTGAAGTAGAGGCAGCATCAAGAAAGAAGATCCCTAGCCAGGCTTTAATTAGTGCAAAAAACACTACAGTAGCAGCTTCTAACAGTTATAGTGTTTACATTATTCCACATCCTATGGAATAACTGTGACCAGGAATACAAAACCTTTTAAGTTAGGCATTACAGCCTCTTCAGGACACCTCAAGATACAACAGTAAGAAAGCTAGGTGATGGCATATATTTGAAAGAATAAAAGGCCACAGGCACTTGCATAACTAAAGGCAGACTGCTGCTTGTTGCCTGCAGCCATGGCATGTTTCTGCAAGCAGTGAGCACACGAGTCCGAGGGGGATAAAGAAAGAGATCCTCTTTCCTCTCAACGAAATTACTACCTCTCAACACCACACAAACATCAGAGATCTTTAAATTACGGGTCTAAGCTTTTCCCCTCCCTATTCTCCTGTAATTATTTTTCCAATCAGTTGACTTTAATTAACATGTCCTTTGTGAGCAAAGCTGGTGAGTGGCAGTGGCTGGTTTATAGATGCTGAGCATGTGCTTCCCAAGCCCTCCCAGGCTGCTCCTTGAGTTACCCGAGCAGAGGAACTCTGAAAGCACTGAGCACTGACTGATAAATGGGAACAAAGTATCCTCATTAAGGAAACATTTGAAAATACCCTTTACACTGCAATCACATAATTTTAAAGATGGATGAGGGAAAAAACCTACAAAAAACCTAAGTGCAGCTTGACCTAACAGCTCCATCAGGCAGGTCTTCCTCAGGCTTGTGGTGCATGCTTTATGTGGGAGCTCTGGATTGACCCATCCAGTGTCCGACTATCTGGGGGGCAGAATTTGGATGAATCCACACCCTTCAACTTGCCCTTTGCGGTCACATACTTCAACTGTGCTCCTGATAATGGGCAGTAACATGTTTTTATAATTCTCAGCATTACCCAGAGTGCAAGCAGATAAGGTTGCAAGCAGCTTCCAATCCGAACTCCATTCTGAGCTGCCCTGAACCTATTAAACAGATGGAAAGGGGTTCATTAGAATGTGCAATAATGAATTGAAACATCTCACTTTTAATTTATTCTTCCATATTACATTCCTATGGTGGAGGAAACTCCTAGGTATCAGTATCTGTTTTCCTAAGCTTTCCCACTACCCTGCTATGTGACTGCCCTGCACTTGTGTGAGTGTGCACGGAGAGCAATTAGCAATCAGCATTTTCCAGTTCAAAGACATTTATCAATCACCACAGCACTCCTGTGAATTGTGAGCCGAGGAAGTATTAGCATCAGGTAGGAGAATGGGTGTTGGATCATTAATGCAACACTCTTAAGGAAAAAGAAGTTCAGTTTTAGGTTAAAAAAAATCCAAATATATTTGTGGAAAGAACTTGAATATTATAGCAAAATTTCCTGGCAGCAAATCTTTACAAACACAGAAGCAGAACTAATTTCTCCCTGCTCCCAAGCAGTATGGAAAGACCCTGCAGAGATTTACTTAAATCTTCTGACAAAAGTGACTCTGAAAGTAGTGCTATGTAGGTCTGCTTTTGGCAATCTCTGCCTGGAGCCCTAATGACCAAACACTTTCACTGTGAGCAGTTTGGTGTTATAATACTGGATCCCTCCAAGACACCACCTCTGTTGTTTGATGCCTAGTCTGAGGTGGGTCAGCCAGGCTGCACTCAGGGTGGTGTCTGATAGCTCATGGCTATTTGTTCATCCATGAGTGTTGCAGGCATGATATTCTCTCTCTTGTCTGCTGCTACCAAGCCAGTGTGAAGAAATTGATGAGATCCAATCTAAGGGCATGGTGTAATCCTTAGGCAGAAATTCAGGAGCCAGCCTTTGGCCATCCAGAACTGGATCTTTCCCTAATCACCTTGAAGCAGCATAGGAAAGTAAAATAAAACCTTGCAGAGCAAAGTGGCAGGATAAGCTGTCCCTTTTCCCCAGGAAAAGGCTAGTTATCTTCAACTGAGGTCAGTATGAGTGCAGCACATCTAAGACTCAGAAAAACATGATATCAGGGCATGCAGCCTCACAGCACTGCCAACAATTGGCTACCAAGAGATTGGCCCCTTGCAGAGAGCAGGAGGGACAGAGGGTCCAAGGCTGCTACAGCCCCTCACTTCTCTCCCTGCAGAACCCAAACTGCCTGGCCCTCCTTGTAATTGGTGCTGGTGTGTTGTACTCCAGAGCTGGTGACCAGCCCAGCTAAATCAGCCTGAAGATGAAAGGCATTGTGCCAAGATGAGAGCAAAAGAGTGTTTTTCCTCTGTGGAACCAGGGGAAGGGAAGAATCAAGGTGTGCCAGAGACTGTAAAGGTGCAGGGCACCTTTATACTCTCCTGAGGCTTCACTGCAAGGTGCCAAGGCAGCTGCCAGTGAATCAAGGGAACATAGACTAATGGCAGCATCAGCATTATATATATTATAATATTTTATATTCTATAGTATATATTCTATAGCAAGTCAACAAAACACCCAAACTCTTTGCAAATTGCTAAACTACTTATGGCTAAATTGGACAATTACAAATCACCTGTGAACGACTGTAAATGCCTGGTTCACGTATGAATGGTAAACGTCATTTCTCATGCTGTGTGAGGTTTAGCTGCTCTTCCTACAGCAGAGAGCAGGCTGGTGCCTCAGAGCAGAGCAAGGGCCCACTGTTTATTGAAAGGAGCAGAGGGATGCAGGTAGGTGTCTTTTGGAATCAGGGATTCAGGAATCAGCAGCCCGTGTGCTGCTGGACCACCAGGTGCTGAGCAGCAGGGATCAGCTCGGGCACTCCTGCAGCTCTGCTTGTGCCATTCCTGGGAGGCAAACTGGGACATCCCTCTGGTGTCGTGGACTCTGGAGAGGTTTCACTGTCCAGGGTCTGTGTACAGAGAAATGTGGCAGAGCACAGGCACAGCCTCAGAGGTGTCTTACCCCTGATGGCCTGTCTCCAGCTAAAGCACTCACTGGAAGGATTGCCAGTTCAGAGAGAGATACTTTTTAATGCAGAAATGTTTTTCTAAGTCATGACTTGCCTGACAGCAATAAAAACTACATGTTAAATTTCAGGACTCCTGTAGTCGATCTGGGGAAATTTACCAGGGAGCTGTTGGCAGCTGCAAGATGTGAGGGGTTTTTTTTTCTTCTATTGGGTTTTATTTTGGGGATCCTGAAAAAGCATCATAATGAAGCACTTACTTTCTGCATTATTAAGATAATTAACTATAATAATATGGTTAGAGACTGGGATAGTGATACCGGACAAATAGCTGAATTAGGAAAAAGAGAATATTATTACTGTAAGAATAGAGGAAAAAAATTACTGTTATTACTGAAGTGGTCTCTTCCAGACCCATTAGCTGTTTCTAGGAGGTGTGTGAACAACAGCTACTTCTCACTCTGCAGCCGAGCCAAGCATGTGTTTCCTTGCTTCAAAGCACTTAAAGAGACAAAAGGTCTTCAGAGACAGGGCACTCACTGAGTTTTCCCATCACTCAAGTGTCCAGTCTGTTGTACCCCGGACCTCTAGATCAGGTTTGTCGTAACATTTATAGAATCAAAGATTGGATTTATAAACATCATTCATATTCACCAGCAAAATTAACTTTTATAGGAGTTTTAGAAAAGCAGAGGTGGAGATACTAAAAGTCATATTATTCTGTATCTGTCAGCACTTCTTGGAAGTAGGAAATGCAAATGAATCCTAAGCATTATGCCCCAAATCCTCTTGCTTCTTTAACATAGAAAGAAGTAGGAAACTATTAATCCTGTGGCTGCTTCCATTCATCAAATGTTCATCTTTGGGTGTTGTGTTTTCTTGTCACTATGTTCAGGGTCATGTATCAATAGAACAAAAACTTTTATTTTTCCCTGAGATTTGGGAAGGACAAATTTGTTGCCAGATGATATTTCAAATCAAAACATGTTGTCTGCCTTATATCAACTTTATATATAATCATGTTCTTCTTTGTGTAATAATAGAAAAGAAGCATTTTGGAGTAAGGTGAAATACTAACTTTAAAGTTGAAACCGTTCAAAATATCCTGTTTCTGAAAAATCCCCAAAACTCTCTTCTGAAAAGATCTGGATTCATATTTACCCTTCCTATGAGGAAAGGAATGAAACCTACTTCAATGACATCAACAGAGAGTTTAAAGGTTTCTCCAGCACTGAAATCCTTTTAAATCAGAAGTGAAACACTTGAGTGGAGAGGGGTGGCTCAGCCTGATGTCCTCAGGACCATGATGAACCCTCACCCAGGTGGCTCCAGGGGGTATCTCCTGAGCACTGCCAGGTGCACAGACCAGTTCAGCAGCTGGAATTCAGGAAGGGAATGCACACCTATCTTGTGTGACTTGGTGCTCTACGTTACACTCTCCATTTCCCCAGGAACCACTTGCAGAGGCAGGAACTGGGTGAATTGGACCTACTGAGCTCAGGACTAGCTCAAGGAGCTGACACCTCTACCCCTGCTGCCTCAACAGCCTCTCCTGCAGCCTCCCAGTGCTCCTAAATGCTCATGCTGAGCTGACCACCTCTGCTACCTGCCACCAGTGCTCACCAGCAGTGGGGCAGCAAATTAGGCAGAACTTATTGCCAATTAACAGCTCTATTCTCTAGTCACTGTGTCATTACATGTCTTGGCTTTCAGCATCTCTTCCAATTATGCAAAATGGGGAACTCTTGACAGGAAGAGATTCCTGAAAATTACCAGACCCTCTTTTGCTAACCTATACATCAATCCATTTGCCCAAAAGTCCAAAAAGGGGGGTAAGAGCCTTTCTCTTACTGTGGTGGAAACTTGTTTTGTCAGGTATTAGTGGGTCCAGTTCTACTCTCCCACATACACAAGTGCTGTCCTTTGGACCCACACAGTGCTAGAAGGAATATTAATGCCACATAATGTGTCAAAGCCTGAATTTCAGCATAATTGCAGAAAGCTGTGTTATTTTACGTGGCTGAAGTCAACAGTGCTAATGTATGACCCCTTTTTCCCATCCCAAAACCCCTGGTTAATCTGCTAAAGCTGCTCCTCTCACTTCCATCACATGTTGCAATAGGAAGTGGGCACTTCTGGTTTCCACTTTCATCTACAATTTAAGAAAAAAAGGGACAGTACTCAGTAAACAACCAAAATAATCCTTTCAAAGTCAAGAAGATTTCTTTCCTATCTTTCTGGGTACAAATTGTAGCAGGCTTCATGTGTCACTAATCTCCTCAGTCCTGCAGCAGGGCCTTAGCAAGTCAACACACACCTCTCCAAGATCCTTGAGGGGTTATAATTCTATTCCTAAACTAAAACATGATCTCAAAAGCAGTTTGCCTTTGAAATGAAAAAACATTTGGGTTTTTTTTACTGTGTTACAAATTAGCATCTCACAGGAACTGCACAGTGACAGTGTAAAGAGTCAATAATGAACTTGTCCAGCTTTTTTCCACACTGGAGGGAAAGGCACACAATTTGCACGGCAGCCCAACCCTTCCAGCACTGCCTGGCAGCAGGATTTATGAGCATGTTATCCACATCCAATATTACACACAGAAATACGCTGTGTGGAGACCACTGAATTCTTGTAAAATACAGCAGAAAAGTTCTGGTTATTCAGCTGCCCACTTGGTTCTTGTTACAGCCCAGTTTGAATTGCTTCCCTTCCCTTCACTTGCCTCAATCTCCCTTCTATTTAAAGTAACTCTCACATCTCCAAAGGGTTTTTTAGATTATTGCACTGTCATATGACAGCTATATGATATAATATTCTTCTTCAGTTGTCTTGCTTCATTTGTCTATTCCCTAGGTTTCCTGGGTATTTCAAATGAAAATGCCTTCTTTCAGAAGTTACAATGCACCTGGAATAAGCTGGATTTCCAGGGGCACCAAACAAGTGATTACCCCAGATATCCTTGCTCCTCTAAGTCAACATGAAGCAAATGTAAATTTGAATTTTTCATTTATAAATTAATTTTTCTTTGCCATTTTAGGTGTGTTATGATAAGGAGGAAAAGATGACAAAACTTAAATATTTTATGAGCAGTTCATATATAAATATATATATATATATGTGTATAAAAAGTTAATATGTTCCTATCCATTGGGTAAAAGTTTTATTCCCATGCCACACCTCTTGATATCATGAGATTTTAAATAGTTTTTATAGCAATAATTTTGAGTGGCTTTATGTATACATATGTGTGGGGCCCTCTTCCTCAACATTATGGCTTACCTGTGCCATATGTAATACAACTCATGTAATACAGTGTAGAGCTTTGTGATTCCTCAATGGCATTTCCTTGTTCTAAAGGACAAAAGTATCTGAAGCAGAGAATCTGTGTCTGGGAGTCATAAGCAAGCAAGCAAGCAAGCAAAAAAAAAAAAAAAAAAAAAAAAAAAAAAAAAAAAAAAAAAAAAAAAAAAAAAAAAGAAAAAAGGAAAACTGTGAAACTGTAACCTAGAAATTAAAAACCTTTGTCACCAGTGAGGGTGGCTTTAATTGTGTGCTTGAGGAAACAAAACACACCAAAGTTTCTGCAAAAGCAGAAGGAAAGCAAGCTCTTGACTCACACTGTGTGAGTTCATGGTGATGCTCTCCTACAGGAAGAACGAAATAGCCTTCCTAACCTTGGAATGACACATTTTGCTGTGGCTGTGGAGAAGGTTCCTTTATGGACTCTAGCACCTTCTGTAATGTATGACTGTTCTCAGCTAATACTGACTCTTAATCCTTTGAGCCATGATGAGTAATTAGTTCATTATTGAAATTTTCTTTCTCCCTAATCAAAGATCTGTTTAGTCAAGGCGCTTTTTCACGTAGACTATGCCTGTATGTCAGAGCTGAGATATTTTCTCTTGTTCTTGATTTGGGCAATTAAAACAAAGCCGTCAGTTGAGAAGACATATTCTACAACTAGATCTACTTTTGTCTTTAAAATGCCTTCTATATTTTGATTTCAAATTAAACTCTTACCCTAGAATAAAGCAAACTGAAACAAATATTTGCATTTTATTTTGAAGTACAATTTCTAAACAACAGAAAATAGAATTTTTATTTTTATTCAGTCATTGTGTTACTGCAGCATATAAAGGGAAGCTGCACCGAGTGCTGAAGGGGGAGCTGGCTGGGTGTGCAGAGGCCACCATCCACCTGGGCTGGCCCACACTGAGCCCCTCCTGCTCACATGCCTTGTGGGACCAGGGGGACACCTGCAAACTGGGAGATCTCTCAGGTGTCTATGAGGGAAGAGAAGGACCTGGAATCTCTTCCATCACTGTAAGGAGTAAAATGGTTCTGTGTGATGGTGTCGCCCTGATTTTCAGCCTTCTAATCATTGTTTACATTTTCTACTGGAGTTTCACACACGTATGACATACACAAAAGCAGATTGTTTTCATTCCTCTCTGGGATGGACTGCTGGTTTGACCACTGGGGTCAGAGGGGTGTTCCTCTCATCTCCCAGTCCTTGATCACATTCCAAATCCTATTTAAACCCCAAATCATAATAAACTCTCTCTTTCACTCCTCACTTCAACCTGGCGCGAGTGTTGTTCTTTAGTGTTGTGAACATGACGGTGAGTGAGGGCAGGTGCATGTGGAAGCTGGCAGGGCTGCAGAGAGGCAGAGCTGTAACATTTGGGGTGGCTGTAAGGCACTGTGAGGGAATGTTTACTGGTGTCACACTGGAGCACTGCTAAGGCAGGGCAATGAACATTTGCTCTACCCTTACACCTCTTTGTTTCCAAAAGTTTTGCCTTTTGCCAAAGTCAGCTTTGCGGCAAGTGGGAATCCCACCTGCAACTTCAGAGCTGTGCTTTGAACAGCAGGAGGGCTCAGCTGCCAACAGAGCCAGGGAGCAGAGGGCCCCAGGCTGTGCTCAGAAACGGGGCTGCTTCCTGAGGAGTGGCTGCACCCAGTGTAAGCCTGGCTGGGTGAGAAAGGAGCTGCAAGGTTGTCTGTAGGTGCCCTTTATGAAGGAGAGCAGATACCAGTATGATGGTCACTGTACAAGGAAATAGAACTCCTGCATGTGACACACTTTTAGTTCTTCCTTGTCTGCAAGCTACTCTGCACCAGAATTTCAGACCCTCCACACCTAGAGCAGCCAGAGGAAACACATGGATATCAGGGCAACTACTCGGCCTTTTAAACAGAATGCAATTTGTGATATTGAGCTGTAATGACAACCCTGAATAGGCATGAAATCTCTTTAAAATCAGTTCTGTAGTGCTGGTACAGTGGGAGAACATTACTATTTGATTTGCTGTCATTCAGTTATTTTTAAGCATGTTTTGTGTGATTTGCAATAAGAATAGATAAGGCAAGTAGCTGCTGGGCATTCCTGTGTGCTGCAAATATTGGAGATCACTAAATGTCACCAGCAAACTTCCTGTTGTTCCATTGAGACTCTGGAGGAATGGACATAATCTATTGATTCCATGCACTTGACATCAGCCTTGGTGTATAACTCCATCCCTTCTCAGCTTCTGCATTCAGTGAGGAGATCGTACACACAGTCTAAAAACTTCAGTCTTTTCATCCCTCTATTTGCTGTAACATAGACAGGCAGAATGGTGCCTGCTCCAGGAAACAGAACAACTGTCAAAGTATTTGTGACACAGAGGACTCCCCCTGGGGAGGGAAAAAGGCTTTCTGGCATTCCTCTCCCCAGCACCACTGCTCTGGCTGTACTGCTGAGACATCAGCATGTTGGTCAGCTGGGCTCAGACATTGAAGCACTAAATCTAATACAAACCAGGGATCTTTTCCAGTTTGGTGTGGGCAGCCCTGTGCCACACAGGGTTATTCACCCTGTCCCCGTGCCCTCTCTCCTGTGGGCTGACACTGATCAAATTCTGGCCGAGGTCTCAGACAACATCACTGCAAACTCAAATTATCTGCATTTGGTACTGAAATCGAGGCATTCACCCTCAACAGAACCTGGAAGGAACTAGACTGAAATCTGCTTGGAACTAGATGATCTTTAATGTCCCTTCCAAAATGTTCTGATTCTATGACTGAAGATCAAAGAAATTATTATTAGTTTACTGTAATCACTCACATTTAATGGTTCTGTAAAAGGTACCAATAGTCTTGGAGTTTGACTGTAGATTGTTTTGTGCCTTATCCTTCTGTGCACTGTCCACTGGGAGCCGTCCCACATAGATATTTTTATTAAGCTATCCAAATTTAAAATCAAGACCTTAAAAATAAAATAGTTACTGACCTTTCAGCTCATTTATAATTAAAAACTGTTCTAATGTTGTTCATATAAATAATAGATAGCTGTTTTCACAGATCAATGCCTTCTTTTGCTTTATAAGAAACATTTTGAAGTAAAATCACTGTGCCTTTAAGTTTAATAGGAAAATTTGATGTGTTAGCAACTATGGGCTGATCTCTGTACATTTTTCAACTGTAAATTTCACTTTAAAATACAAACAATTATTAATATTGATTTGGACCAAAATAATATTGAATTTCAATATATTTTTGGCTGTTTTATGAATTACCCTGCACAGCCAGCGTGATTATGATGAAAGAGTATTTGCACGCTCAATTTCTTTTCATCGAGAAATCTTGAAGAGTGCTAGTTGTGTTCAGCCTGATAAAGATAAACACATGCATTCAAGGAAAATCAGACTACCTTAAAAATCTCAACTGAAGCATAATAAATTAATATTTGATCCAACGTATGCAGTTCTTATATCAAGCTTGCTGAAGTTTCATTATTAACAAACACTGAGTGTTTAGTTAGAATGCAGCTCACCGCCTGAGCCCTGTTTTGGTTGTGCATCGCCTGCAATTACAAAATGATGTCAATCCATCACTGCAATTTCCTGCGACTAAGCAAAGAGATGAATATATTCATGTCCTAGGATGCTGTAAGACACCAATATATTTAAGTGCCATTAAACCCATGTTTCTATGCTGTGGTTGGAATAAACATTTCACAGCTCTGGTGATAGAGGGATTTGAGCTTTTCTTCTGATCTCAGCTCGAATTTCAAGGCCGGTTTGTTAATTGCTTACTCAGGTACTCCAGCAGCTCTGCAGAGGCCTCACCTCTGGGACAGCCCTTCCCCGTGGCCATGGCAGTGGCCAGCAGGGTCACTCAGCCACTGTGTCCTCCTTACACCCACAGGAGTGTGACAGGGGCCCTCCCGAGAGCCTGTGATGCGTGGGCAGAATCATCTCGAAAACAGAAACTCCATTCCCCAGGGAAAACAGGTGTATTGAACCAGGACAAAATGTCAAAGTGACATTTTTGTAGAAATGGATTTTCAGAAAAATTTAATTTCTTGGGCCTGAAGTAGTGTTTTCATTGTATTGGAGAGCTGTGCAGCAAGCCTGGGAACTGGCAAAGGTTCACCAGGAATGTGGAGAGCTCGAATCCTCCCCACCTGGTCCTGCTCCTCCCCCTTTGCAGCTGGCACATGCCAGGAGGACAGAGACTGGGGACTGTTCACCTCCAGCAGCCTGCCTGGGAAGCAGCTGTTAAACTCACTTTTTGCTCAAAGTGGAACTGGGGAGTGTGTAGCAGGCAGCAGCTGGGCCAGCTTTTGTTTTGATTCTCCCAGGGAAAAATGTATTTTTAAAAATTTTCTTTTTCCACATAGAAAATATTGGTTGTGCGAAAAGGGCATTTTCTTGCTGAAAAACCTTCTGCTGGAGAATTCCCCAACCAGCTCTTTTTCTGGAACTTACTCCCACAGACTGAAAATAACCCAAACTTGGTACCTTTCCAGTCATGTTACAAAAGCCAATGTTTTGCTAGAGTCCCTGGAGACGACAGAGTTGTGCTACTCATATTAAGAAAGAGGTAGTAGCCAGCTAGCAAGTGCCTAGGTTTGAATGCTGCTGGCCCTTAATTCAATCAGAGGTAATGAAAGATTAATAATAAGGCACTTAACCTTAAATAGTGTTGTAATTACTTTGATTATGGAATAAAAACCAGAAAGCATTTATGACATTTTACTATTTTTAAACCTCATTATTTTGGAGAGTGTCATTAAAGAATTTTGAACACTTGAAATCAGTAAAACAGAAAAATGAAATGCCACTGATTTTTCTTTACCTGACTCAGGTGCTCTCTAGTGTGATTTCTCCCTTCTATGGGTAGACCAGTAGGTAGGTGACAAAAAGTGCCCTTGAGTTCCTTCATTTGACAGGAAATCTTGTTTCACCATTTTATGCTCACATGCCCACAAAAGTGTAGTCATCTCTCTGTTATTTTATACTGTGTTTTTTATAGTGCTGTGGTTTTGATCAGAGCAAGTCAATTTTCTTGACCAAAATGGATTTTTAACAAAACAATACCTTTATGAAAATGTATTGTTTGGTCATAATTTTGTGATGTAAGGGATGCTTTCCTTGACAAAGATAAATTCTGTGTCCTATATTGCCAAAACTAATATCGTCAATATTACTATAATTTCATTATACACACATGCTGCAGGGTAAATATATTGATACAAGACACTTTTAAGGACACCAAAATGTATTGATACAAGACACTCTTGAAGGCTCCAGTCTCCAGGAAAAAAGTTGGAGCTGTACCACGTTGTCACACTAACTGCACACCACAAAACCTCTCAGCAGAGAGAAGTCTGGTTTTTAAGAAAGAAGAGTATCCTTCCTTAAATTTCCCTTAGTTGGATCCAGATGCTGCCCAGTCACTCCATATCTTTTAGCTAGGCTAAGTTAAGATACACACCACATTTTGTGTCCTCTAATCTCAGCAAGAGTGGCTGGCAGAGCCAATTCTGCACTGCCTGACGACATGGTTTGGTTGAAAGAGGAGCAAGCCTGTCTGTGCCTGGGTGTGGGCTCTGCTCACTCCAGAGGGATGGGCTGCTGAGAACAGCACAGCTGGACTTTGCTGGGGTGGATTTCCCATGGAAATCCTGGCACTGGACTGGTTTTGTTCAAGTTCACCAAAAGCAACTTCTGTCTCCTTAGTAACTTTCTTTTCAGATTGATGCCTCTACTCATCCTGAACCTCAAATCTATACCTTTTCTATTCTGCTGCCTCATCAGATGACACATCATGGTTGTGTGACTCTGAGAGAGGAAAAACAGTGTAGGATTTGAGGAAAATACACTTTTTACAAGTCAAGTCAGGCTGCACATTATTTCTACTCCACTTGCAATTAGCAGTGTGTGGGCTGATCACTAGCACTAATCTGTGGTTAGAATGAAAACTTCACTGTGTTTCTCTGGATGTCACATCTTACTGTAAAAGTTTAATTTAACAAACTGCAGAAGCCAGCAGAGGAACTCCTGTGGTTCCAGATAGCAATGTTGCAGCTCTGCAGCCCTCTTCAGGGCTAACAGTGACTAGTTGATGTACATGCACCACAGGGAAAACGACAGCTTTGCCCAAATACTGTCTTGCTGTGTGTGCCTCAGAGTGGCTGGTGTCAGTGTCAGATCCCCAAAACACTCAGGTGTAACAGGGATGTTAAGTGCACAACTTTAGATTTTATTCTGGCTTTTCCCAGCTTCCAGTCCATTACTTCTTCTTCCAAATCCTTAATATATTTTATTGATTGTTCCTCCAGGTGAATTTTGCACCCTTTTCAAGTAGCATCATGACTGTATTCTTGCTAAATGCTGACTGCAAAACGAGGAGGACCTGAGACCTCTTCAAACCCTTAGTTCTGGTTTAAACACACTTCTAGCACACACTGTCTGGCAAGAACATTTTAGAACCTCTTTCTCACATAACTAAACTGTAACTACAAAATAATTGTGCGTAAAATACTGGACATGAGTAACTACAAAATAATTGTGTGTAAAATACTGGACATGAGTAAAACAAAGTGAATTGAGAGCACTGAGACTAACATAAGCAAACTGTGCATCTTATGCTATTGGTTGTGATGCATTTGTGTTTCAAGGACCTGCTCAAACATAAAAAGAGCTATTTTGGTTTGAACCATTAATGCTACTTTCTTTGTCACCTCCTTTTATCCATCTTGCCTCATCTTTTTTTTCCTATTCTGTATATTGAGCAACTGTTCAGGTGTTTAATGTCAAAGCCATCAAAGGGATAACCCAGGGGACATAGGAGACGATGCAAACAGCAAGTGTAGGCAGTGAGCAGCAGCTGTGTGGTGGAGGAATTCTCAAGCTGAGTGTGTATATGGGCTATATCTGAACTGTTCTGAAAATTATCTAAAAAAAGCAGCCTTATTACCATAAACTTATTTATCTGTAGAGCTATGCAGGCCCTCAAACAAAAAAACAGGAGTCTATTATTCAGGAAGATAAACAACTCCCCAGACTGAAGACCTATGTGATGTGTTGGAATGGTTGAGCCATGTCAGCAGCACCACCTGACCCTCCCTCCTGAAGCTCTTCCCAATTTAGCTGCAGGAAAACATGAAGTTGGGCAAACAGATCCCTTACTGCTAAATGTGGTTTGTATTACACCCTCGCATGACTGCTCACCACTGACTGAACCAGTCACTCCTAATGATCAACACTGTCTCTTCCCCTCACACTTAAAACAACTACAGAACTCAAACAGCCTTACCAGGGAATACACAAGATTGCAGATGAGATGCTGAAGCATAGGGCAGCACAGAGTGCAACTGCAGCATGGTGCTCTCTGAACTGGGTCCTTGTTGTTTGGCTGAGGTGCCTGGGGATAACTGGAGGCTGCACCTTGCAGAATGAGAGGAAAAGGACCAGCAACTTTTTTCTTTTGTGCTCCTGCCTGTGGATTTGCTGCCCTTCAAAATGTTATGACTAATGCATAAAGTGCTTCTCCTCTCCAGACACTCAACTTTTCGCTAGCTCAAGACTTAAAAAAAAGTCATGAATCTGTCTTTTGCTGCAGGTCTCCAGGCATGTAACCTTTACTGTATATGCCATGCTGGCATTCGCTGTCTTGCCTGCGTGTTTACCAGCCTCGCTGCCTTGCTGCGAGTACTGCAGCCGTGCAATCTCTGAGAACCTTCTGTGTTTACTCTTTGCCATCCTCCCTCATAACTACAAAATTAAATGGGAAAAGGATCTCTTGGAGAAACAGTCCAGAAGAGCCTAGGCAATATTTTGTGCTGAATTTCTCTCCTTGGACCTGTATTTATCATTGGTGTATCTTGGCAAGACACCTCTGGGGTTTTGAAACTAATTTTCCATCATCATTAGCAAGAAACCTATCCTCAGCTTCTTTCATTAATGTCTAATACAAGACTGAGAAGAAGTGCTGAACGTGTATACTCTTTTTAACTTGATGATGCCATATGCAAATAATTAAACAAGGCTCAGAAGCAATGGTTAAAAATACTACAAAACTTCCTCATTAAGCTAAGCAATTATCTGCCAGAAGAGAGACTTCTTAACCCTCTCGCTCACACACATGATAAAATCTCCACATCTTGCAGCTGTTTAATTTTTCCCCAAGAGGAGAAAAAAAAATCACATTTAATTACCATCAAGGGTGAGGACAAATGGTGGGTGCATAGCTGGGGACATTCGGGTTATATCTGTCAGTGAAGTGGCTGTGACTCTGCACGTCATCTGCCCAGATATTCCATGCAAGGCAAACATCCACGAAAAATCGGGGGAAACATCAATTGAGTTCCAGCTATGTCATGTGCTACTGTGCAAAAGAAATGATTCCTGAAACTCTAGGGCTATGATTTGCTGTTTGGTGATGGTTCAACTCAAGAAGTTAATACTTGGAGCCATCTCACCCTGCACGCTGCATTACACTGGCATAGTGTCTTTGAGCTGTCTTCTCACTATTCTTTGAGTAATGAAGTGAGCTGAGGAAATGGATTCAGCTAAGGAATAGTGCCTCAAAACAGAATGGCACTGAAAGAAAGCCATATTCATGGAGATAAATATATTTTCAAAGTATTAAACCAGATTAAATGCCTCCATGTTCTGTTCTTACAGTTTATCTATTTAATCACCTGCACCATTCCTGTCACTGTAATAACTGAGATTTTCACAATCTGTAGTTGTGAAAACAATGCTGTTGCTTGCCTTTTACAAAGGTAAAGCTGTGGCAGAGCAAACTGAAGAACTTGCCTACAGAAGTGGGGAATTTGTAGACAAAAAGAGGACAAGTTTGGACCTTCCACAGTTCAGGATAGTTTTCCAGCTACTGAATCATCCTCATTTTCCTTAGGTACTGAAGAATAGTGAAAAAAAGTAGAATGTTTATTTTTGTAAAAGAAAAAATTGAATATGCAAATTGGAAAACAGGAATAGATGTTTTTAAACTTACGACCAGAAGGTGTTTAAATCTGCCAAGAACTTCAGTCAAGCAACTGTTTTGTGCTAGCTGGGATGTAGGTTAGTGGTTTCAGCAAATACACAGATAATTAACTGAAACTTCTTTTGTTCTAGCTGACAACATAAAAGCAGTGAGAGAAAGGAAAAAAAATCACAGGGGAGTTCTGCGGCATCTTGCAAGGTTTCCAGTGCAATATACACAGAATTACACTGATGAGCTTTTCTAGTGCTAATGAGGGAATGCCAGACTGACAACACCAAAATCTGACAGTTTTGCTGAAAAGGAGCAGTATGAGAAAAAGCAGCAAAATTTCCCTTTTTCCGAATCCAGTGAATGGTTGTGAAGGGAAGGCCACAGACACTGAATGTCCCTCTTCCCCTTCCAGCAGTGCCTGCAGCACTGGGACCTGAGGTGGCCAAGGCAGGGCTTTCCAAGGCTGTGACACAGGAAAATAGCTTGTCTGTAGGGAAGGGAATCTAAGCTGGATAACTGCAATATATAGCACTCTATTATCATTACATATTATGTGCAATACATGACATGAAATATATAGCAAGAATATCACTAGCATCTCTCTGGAATGTCCCTGCAGGTGTAAATGTGTAGGGAGGTGCTCTGGTCAGTGAGGACTATGAGGTGAAGGGTGTTACCAACTTGCAAACTCCTCTCTTCCTCACTCCCTCCAATAGTTGGTAATGGATTACTAAAACACAGTATTCATTTATTGCAATAGTGAAACTTGTGGTCAGCAAGATGTGAATTAATGAGGAATCTCCCAGAAAGTAAGAAGTATCTTAACCCAGCTTCTCCGGTGATCACATTGAATCATATGTAAAATTATTCACAGCAGAATTATTATTGTCCTTATTGCAGTGGCAAAACCAAAACACATTTACTTAACAAGAATTTTTATAACAGAAGAAGCAGCGGCCAGTCTGCCCAGCAACCCTTTTAGGTGAGATCCTGAGAGGTGTTTTATGTTTAGGAAGGTTAGCACTGCAGGGTAGACACGGTGCTGAAACTTCTGACGAGGGTTGGGAGGTGGATGTGAGGTGTGTTTAACAGGCAGCAGCTAAAATACAAAACCACCACTGGCAAAGGAACTTGCTGAGTTATCTTGCTGCAGCCTTGTTTGCCAAAGAAGTCATCTGTAAACCCTGCCATCATTAAAATTCTTCACGGTGATAACAGCACTTTCCCCAGAACACTTTGTTGAAGCTTGCAAATGGAATTATCTACTATGACTGCTCTTTTGAGCAGTGTAAATCTTCAACAACAATCCTAAATAAACCTGTGATATACAGTGCATGGAACACCTACTTTTTATAAATATCTCTGCAGAGGAATGCTAGAGATAGGAAGAATAAATTACAAGCAAGAGAATGGCAAATTAAAACATGCTCTAACCCTGTTTGCTCCTTGGCACTGCTCTACATTAACTTAACTCCAGCCCCTGGAAAGGCAAAAGTCACACATTTTATTTACATAACTCAGAGTTTTTAAAAAAGAAACAATAAAGAAGTGAAGCTTTGCAGGAAAAAAATGCATAAAGTATGAACAAGAAATACTATTTTAGCCTCTGTGGCCAGAAAGATACCAGTGTTGAGAGTAATATGCCATTTTAACAGAGATACAAACACTGTGACCTGACTAGTACAAATATCAGGCTCTCTGCTGGGGAAACCATCTCTCTTTTCAGGTGAGGGACACCAAATGACTCCCTGGTGCCTTGTTAAGAGCTCAGTGCTCAGCACCTCACCATGCACAGGACAGCTGCCTTTCTGCTTTAGGCTGACTGCTCCTCAGGGATCTGAAATGACTTCCCTGAATTTGGGTGTAATCCCAGGCATGAGGTACTTCTTAATCTAATCCTAAACCACTACTGAAAGTAAATGTCCAGAGCTGAACTCAGTCCTGGAAAGCAAAGCAAATGTTTACCAATGGCCCTTTAAGCACTCTCTGTCTTATACTTTACAGCCTGGCCCCAGCTCAGTGAAATCTGGGCTGTTTAGAAAGGACCAGAAAGCTTTGCCACGTCCCATTGCTATAACTCAGAAGACTCTGCGTCATCTTGCAGCATGTGGAGGAACTGAGAATTAGTGTTTCTCTTCCATTTCACCCCAGCCAGCTCTTCTCACTCTAAATCTGCTCATTCTGGTGAGGTCTAGGATGAAACAATTTGGGCAGGCAAAAGAACCTATAAAGTTGGTCTGGGATAATGATGGTCCAGGTGTCTTATTATAGAGCAGGTGACAAAAATAATAGATCTTATTCAGAAGGAAAAGTTACATTGTACTGTCTAAAGGAGATTCATAAGTATGATTCAGTAGAGAGACTGTGATGCTGCCACACTGAATTAGCCAGTATAACTTGCTTTGCTCTGCTATTGTACCTTCAAATAGGTGCAGAGCAGGTATGATCAATCCAGTCATGTGACATAGAGCTTGTATCATCTTCTACCTGTCTGGGAGATGACTTTTGTCACCCTGGTTATAAAACTCCTACACAGCTGCTGTGCCTGCTAGATGTGCTGCTGGCAAGGGAAAACACACATATCTTTAGGCACTGGCCATGCTGAAGGATGACTGGGATGAAATATAGAATTCTTTTTCAGGATCTCCTTCTATTGCAGCAAATAAGCAGTACCTACAGATGTTTTAATTTTTCACACTATACTGCAGTCCTGTGTGGCCCAGGCTTTGTAACTACTGTCAACTCAAATGTCAGTTGGTATTTATTACACCACAACCACAGCAAGGAATTTCTAAAGACCTTAAGGAAAGCATATTTAGTTTCTCATGCTCAAAAGAAATTCTGGAATAATTCCAAGTGAGGAAAGAAGATAGGATAAAACATTTTAACTTTCAACGAGCACTATCTGCACATACACATTTCCTGTGCTAGAAGGACATTTGAAGCGGATGGGATGCAACCAACCCCCACATTCCCAGAGACAGAGCTCTGACTCTCTCCTGCAATTCAGGGCTGTGGTAATAATACTTATATTGTCTGCTCAGTTAAACTGCCCTTCCCGGAGGCAGTGCTCTGGTCTGCTCCGACGGGCACCAGCAAAATGCCACCTGCGAGAGAGCAGGGGAAACACATTCAGCTCCGCCGCTTCCTTACAAGAGGCTGGCAGGTATTGCTTTTACCGAGAGCATCCTAAGTCCTTGCGAGGGGTGGGGGGGTGAGCTGAGCCCTTGTCTTTGCTGCAGCCCCTTTCCAGCCGCCCTCAGCCCGCGGCCGAAGCCTCAGGCGGGGGCAGCGGCACGGGCCGGGATGGGAGGGACGGGCCGGGAGAGAAGGCGCAAGCCGGGCAGGGCGGTACGGGGCCGGACAGGGAGGGACACGCCGGGCCGGAATGGGAG